>VZSZ01005511.1:289332-518299 GCA_013398815.1 Ibidorhyncha struthersii
ATTTTTTTTTTCCTTTCCTTGCAAGGCCAAACATGCTGTCTTTGGACAGATTTCAATCCCGCTTTAATTCATTAAAAAAGTGAAACAAAATCACCATTTACATCCTTGACAGCTGGCAGGTTTTATGTGTTCTTACTGCTCCTGCCAAGTCAAAAAAAGTTTTCATTCAGCTCTGTCATGGATCTTTGGAGTGCTGGAAGTGTGAGATGTCAAAACGTACTCATAACAATGACATACAGTACCTGAAGGCAGGAACGTATTATGCTAATGTACTGGTGTAAAGGAAGCTACAATTCTCCTTTTTACTTAAAAAGAAAAAAAAACAAAACAAAACAAAACAAAAAAAAAACCCCGCTCATGACATCAGAAAACATACCCGTCCTGAAAGAGGGAGCATTTTGCTTTCTACAAAGCCATCTGACATGTTCCAAGAGCTTTCTGTTCATCAAGATTGCATTCCAGCATATACTAGGGAAAGGGGCGGGGGAGGAAAGATCTGGTGTTTTATCAGCGTTTCTTGATTCCTATAGCTTCTGTGAGCTGAGAATGGTCCTGCGGTTCAGGTGCTGGGATGGGCTGCCAAAGCGCTACGGGCAGGATCCTGCCGCTGCTGCAGGGATGCCCGCAGCAGGGAGAAAGGCGTTCCTTCCCACTGGGCATCGGCGCCCTGGACACAGATAGTTCACATTCCTACGTGATCATATTTGCAATATGCCGCACAACGGGGCACTGAACGGGAACATTAGAGTGATTGTAATGCAGCAGTAAACAACAGCCCCTTGCAGCTACTTCAGTAGAAATAAGGAACAGAAATGGTCTCCAACTTACATTTTCTGCAGCTCTCCCATGGCCCGAGTAAGGCAACGACAGAAAGACACCCCCCCCTTCCAAATAAAAAGCAAACGCTCCCGTAGCAGAGCCAAGGCATAATGCAAATCCCCAATATTTTATGCCACGATGCACGTAGACCGCAGCCGAGATCACATTGCACGGAATATATAACTTACAGGCATACAATCCAATCCTATGCATCCAAGCGGTATACAGTCAACGTATTTCTTTGCCAGAAAGGGGCTGTACAGAAAAGCTTGGCAGCTGCTGGAACTCTGTGGCATTAGGTAAAGTTACCTAGATTACAGTTCAACATATCTTAGTTGCCACTTGAATTTTGATGGGGACGAAGATAAATTAGAAATTGGACCTCCTGATATTGCATTTCCTTGTCTCGCTGCCCACCCCAATGAAATGCAAATGTAAGTTAAATCCGCCTAAGCACAAGCGTAAGAGGTGAAAGTTGCCATTTCCACCCTGCACAGCTGTTTACATTAGAGAGAAACGCACTTGGAAAAAAAAAAAGAAAGGGAAGAACCCAGTGATATAGTTACAACCCACGAGCACAGCCCCCGCTATCGGTTCCAGAGGCATTCGGGAAGGAGCTGCTGCAGCTCTCAGAAGCGAAGCCTCGCTCAGGAAGGACAGATGCCAGATCATTATTCTTGGCTTTAAGATAGAAAATAGCTTATGGGCACAAGATGCTATTTACTGCCTACAGTACATTTCAAAGAACAGCTATCTTGTCAATCATATACTCTTTGTATTACTTGACTAGGTCATTTTAATTTTGCTGTGGTTAGTTATTTTAAAATCAGTGTTATGCTATGATCAGCTACCCCTTATCTATGGTGGTGAGAATAGCTTGGGGTTGCGACTTAAAAGACCACAAATATGACTAGTCTTGGCTCTGAAACTTTGAGACCCATAGGCACAGTCTTTTCTTACAAAATGCAATCATTATGGCATGCATATAGCCCTAAGCTATTTCACTTATTAAGCCAACAACTGCTTAAAATGGCAAGCTGCTCTTGGAAAAATCAACTTGCTGCTTTTTGCCTGTACAAGATCCCTTTTGATACACATAAATTTTTAGAAAATCTAAGCCTAGGGCAACTCTCTACCTCTGAGATACAGTTACAAGAGGATAAGTAGACTCTCGCAGTTACATTTCTGTGCTCATCTTTACCCGCAGTACTGTGGATGCAAAAGGCAGAAATTATTTGTTCTCCGCAAGAGTTACTCTAAAAAACAAAAAAAACCCCACCAGTGGAAATGTGGCTTTGTGTGCGTATCTGGTGTGAGGGACATCAAGCAAAACATTAGGCTGAAGGAGCAGCAGTAGTGCGGCGTCTTTTACCAGAACGGGCTCTGGGAAGTTTGGAAATGCAGACGTCTAAGATGGAGGCACATCACACCTCGTCATCTTTTGGTCACTCCCTTTTAGGAGTGCAGTGCCTCAGCACTCAGTTCACAGCACTCCTTGTCACGGCCTCACGTAAGTGCCTGTGACCATGTTGTGAAGCTGATGGGGTGAAAAAACAGCAGCAAAATGCATGTAGCTATAAGAGAATAACCTGGCTACGAGTACAAAACTCCTCAGTGAAAGGAAATCTGAAGTATCACTATGAATCACTAACATTAATTCTTAATAAATAAAATTAGATCCATACCAAGCCAAGTCTCACCAAAGACCTTATTGGCCACACTGTTGCAGCTGAGCAGACACTATCTACTCTTTGGGTAAGGAGTCTATGGAGTTGCTCCTCTGCTGCAACAGAGCTGTAAAAGTGTATTTTCAAAGAAGGAAAAATAGAGGTGGAGAAATAGGTTGGCAGTGTGTCATGACGTTGTTCCAAGATGTTGGCTTTGGGACTCTGATCCAACAAAGAGGGAGGCAACCTCCCCATTTCTTTTTGTACATTAAAAAAAAAGGGGGCATCTTTTGAATCACAATATATTTTAGTCTCTTACAAGGAAGTGAGTCTCGAAGCAAAACATTTCTTCAGATTTCTTTTGATTACTTCGACAGGTTACAGATTTCTGTAGCCCCGTCAGGTTATGATAGTGAAGTCCAATATGGCATATACAAACGAACACCCTAAGACTCTGCGTGGAGACAAAGCTCTGAATGTTGATCAACCAACATGAGGTCCACACATCACCTCTCCAAGAGCTCTGGAGAAACAGCAGTGATAACAGTCACGCATTTCCTACACCAAAATTGGCTTTGGGTTCCCCTTCCCTCAGCAGGTTGCAGCGCGTGTCACGCCGAAGGCTGGCTGTCCTCTGTGCCGGGAGGAATGCCTTTCACCAGGCTCTGATCTATGGTTGGACACGCGCGATGCGATGCGCTGCCAGCGGTGGGGGCTCTGGAAGCCTTCAAAAGGCCCTTTCTGAAAGTAAGATTACTTTTATTACCGAGATGATGTGAAACTGTTTATTTTATTAGGTATCTCTTCAAATCATTTAATTATCATATTAGTTGTTTTCATAGCTTATATTCTAAGGGCACAATTGTGTGAGTGAATGAAAGATTGCCTCCTGCCAGTTTCGTTGTACAAACAGCCTGGAGCTCTCTCTGCCTTAAATATATATCCAGAAGTGGGCTGAATGTGTGTGGGAAGTGGAGAGAGACTTCGGAAACAAAAGGAGCTCTTACCCAAGTTCTCTTTTTAAGACTTTTGTTCACACATAGGCATTTCCTGAAATAGCTAATGATCCTTTGAAGACTGAAAAGAAGAACAAAGTTCTGTAGTCTGCTCCATACTGATCAAATGATTTCACAGTTGCTTACAATCAATAAAATTTTGCTTCAGCCATATCAAGGGAAATATCAAAAATCACAAAATTCTCTTATTGCACAGCTGGGAAAGTTCTGCTTTTCCACACAAAATATAAAGCAACTCTGGAATATCGGGACTGCCAAAAAGCATATCTGCACACCATATAAATGGTGCAGTTGCAAAAATTATTAACCTATGGAAGCTAAAGACAGCAGGGCTGTAAGAAAAAGTATATAGGGATATAGAGAAATTAGTAATAGAATTCTCAAGCTTTTTTTATTTGCTATTCTGAAGTTATTCTCCCTTTGATCAGGGAGTTAGAAATGTTATGGCACAAGAATTCAAAAGTATTTCTAGAAAAGAAAAAAAGCAACCTTTAGAAGAAGCAATCCACTACAGAACACCTCTATATGTCAAAATTATATTATATTCTTCCTTTTCCTTCTTCCAAAGAAGAAACCACATTGTTTCATCAGAGTAAACCTTTTGGTCACAAAACAATCGCATTTTTCAAAACTGCATTTTCCAGGTGAGATATTCTTCTCACAAGAGGTTTGGGTCGATCCTCTCCCTTTTTCCTAATCTGCTAGTATATCACACTGGCAGGAAAAGCATCTCCAGTGCGCTGGAAAAACATGTGACCCACCGCATACTTTAGGCAACTCTATTCAAAAAGCCCCGGAGGGCATCATCCTGGTGAGCTCCAGCTCCATACTCTCAGCCAGATGTTCCAACACAGGGTGTCACCACAACAGCTGGTGACGGCACAGCACCTGCACAGAAGCTGCTGTGCCCTCCCCAGCGACCACAGCTGCAAGAGCATTGCTGTTTGCTGAGGTACTGAACTGTTCCCTCCTCCAGCTGTGCACCGCTGGACACTTCTTAATGAAACGAAGGAGGACTGCTGATAGCACAGTGACACTAACGTTGGCCAGCCGACAACTGAAAGCTGTCTCTACACACACCCTTGGTTGGACTCGGTGTCCTTCCTTTGACCCTCAGCTCCTTCCTCTGACTTTGAGTAATGAGCATAAGCACTCCCAGCTATCTCAATATATCTTTATTCCTATTTTTCTTCCAGCAGAGCGGATATATTCCTCCTTCATTGCTCATGCTCCTATTTTTCTATCTTCTAAAGAAGTGAACACATCTTGTGGGTGGTTGGTGAGTGGGAGCTCAGGCAGGGTTCACGAAATACTCCATACTGCTCAGGTAACTTGCGACAGCAACCTCACAGTTTGTTGGAGGATTTTCTTTCCAATATCTGAATAAAACACACCTGCTGAAAAGCCTGATCCTATACCAGCACTGCCTGCAAACTGCTCTGATACAGACATGTTCTCAGGGCTCATCCTCTTGTATGGTACAAAAGAAAAGGGAGAAGAAAAACGTACTGAGCACTGGATTTCCCAGCAGAATATGCCCGAGCTTATCTGCAACTAAGTCAGTCACGTACCTCTGCTCGCCTCAGATCCACCCTTCCCAGTCCATCTGTGAGGATTATACTTCATACAGTTGTTTAGACGGTCATATAAAATGTAACACAATTTGGGAACATGGGATGCTTATTATTCCAGGCTGATTTCTTAAGTACACCACTAGCGTGTTTTTAGGTTCAATACAGATGTACCGGAACGGTTGGTAGGCACCTGAAGTTGATGTTGAGATGGGTCCTGTGCTCGGCTGAAGCCACCCAGGGAGGGACGTGAACAAGGGGAGCAATGCAGCAAGGGGCCAGCAGAACAGGTCTCCAGGTACTCAAGCCATGGGGGTCCAGGAGCACTGCTGCAACAAAAGCTTTTAGTAGTCAGAATAATCAACTGTATACTCTTTGCAATTTAATTTGTCGTTCTCGTGCTTTCCTGGGGTTCCCACAGCCAGCAGTGGAGAAGTCAAGAATGGCTGCAGAAGTCAATCGGGGGGGAGTGTGTGCCACAAAATGCCACACACTATTATCAATATACAGCAGCAAAGTGCCCCTCTGTGGGTCTGAATGGGAAAAGTCCTAAATGCAAAGCCAGAAGCCTCAGTAATAGACCAGGAAAAATACCCTAAATACTCGGGGAGCAGAGAGAAAAGCAAATTTTCTCCTTGAATGTGGTATTATACAGCATGTTTCAGTCTGATCAACAAAAATAACCAAGGGGAAAACTGAAGAGACTAAAGACACAAAATCAAAATGCTGATGATTCTAAATGGAGCGTAAAGGGTTTTGTCAACGTGAGGCCAAAGTTACACACTACCACAACCAAAGAGAGAAAGTGTCAGACAAAATTACATTGTGAGAAGCAGAATCGTAATTATGTTCTTAAAATTATGACGGCTCATTACATAATAACCTTTTCACCATGCTGCTCTGAGTACCTCCCCATGCTAAAGACTGCTGCATCTAAAAACCTAAGGTTCAGAATGGGAATGTCAGTGGCGGCTAAAAGGGAAGGATTTTTCTCTTCCTCTGTTTCCCACCACGGAAAATGTCTACTAATGAACACAAGGAGTGAGGCATCAGCTTGCAAAAATGCAAAGTCAAGCTTACCTGCGGCCCACCTCTACAGCAATCTTGTTTACCCATCAACACCTCAGGAACAATTTCTTCTTCATTCACATTCCTCAACAGCAGCCTTTATTGTACGGTGTACCACATCCTAACATTAATTAGCACTTCACTGGCAGGCTAAGTATCATTTTTCAGAAGGGCTGCAATTAACAAAATAAAACAAATCCCTTTTTAGTTCAAGCAGCATCGCTTCTTTCCCTCTCTTCAAAGTGATGGTGTCAAATTGTTGCTTTCCTCTCGCACCTTGCTGTAAACCAGCAACAATGGAAATACTTTCTAATGCAAAGCCATTTCCACTTGCCTACCGCCTTTCACCTGGATATTTTAAAACACTTGGCAAACGCAACGGCTGGGGAAGGATATTGATTTTCTTTGATTTTTCTTTGGTGTTGCAGGCAAAGAGGCGGTAAGTAGCTCACCTCGACTTACAGAATGACTCATCAGCACAGTCAATAACAAAGCCCAGTTTTCTGGACTCTACAATTATTCTCATCACAAGATAACCCAACCAACGCGATTGATTTCACTTCAATTTGAAATTTGGTGATGTGTCTTTCTTGGAAAAAACCCCACATTTTGTTTGCGTTGGGGAAATATCCTGGTTTATCCATTGTGTTGATATAGGAAATCACCAGCCCATCCAGCCTTCGAGACCGGAGCCAGCGACAGTCTGAATGCAGAGCTTGTGACCGACTCTCACACAGCCACCAGCCCGAAAGCTGCCTAGCAAACTCACAAATGTGAAGCTGTAATACTACAGCACTATTAGTTTGCAACAGCTGGGAAACCATAGAGGTCTTAATGGCAACGAACAGAACATAATCAGTTGAAATACTCGGTATTTCTTTGGCGCTTTGCAACATGATCTTCTCTGTGGAGAAAATTCTTAATAGATGGGGCTTAGAGATTTATTTTCCTATTTTTTGAAACAAATTCAGTGCAAAAAAAAAGGTAATTGTTTGACTTGAAGTTTTGTATATAAAACCAGCTTAAATTTGCCATTAAAATGCCATGGCTGAAAAGTATCTAAAAACCCATAAACCCATTGACTGCTGATGGTAACCCAGCTCCCTCAGGGGCACCCCGAGATCCTCATGGTGCCATGGCCTCTGGGCAGGATTTTCTGGCTGGATTTGCTCTTCTCTGGTCGGTAATGGCTTCCCCTCACCAGAGTCATTGCTGGGCTCAGGAGGGAACATGGAGGTCTGAGACAGTCCCCCCTCAGCACTCCCATGAAGCCCCATGACAGACTTACTGGTGCTTTTTGATTTTGCAGGGTGGGCCTTTCAGCTGATGTTATACTCGGAGGTAGGAGAGAAGGCGAGCTGAGAAAAACACAGTATTGCCTCTAGAACACAAATTTCTCTTTGGGCAAAATCATTTCTCTAAAAAAAAAAAAAAAAGAAAAAGAAAAAAGAAGCCCTCTCCTTGTCCCCAAAGGTCTCTATGGGGCCAGACCCTTCTTCTGGGGAAGGTAACAAGGCAGCGCCTTCAATGACTCATCCTGACAAGACAGTTAAAGGCCATAAAAAAGACTTCTAAAATCACCCTAAATAACTTCAGAAAGGAAAAGCTGATTTGTCACATTCAGTTCAGCCCTATTTTGGGTGAAACATGGCAAAGCCACGTGTGGCAAAGCCATGTGGCAAGCGGCACTGCGGAGCCCGCCCATGGCAGTGCCTTTGCCACGCCTCCCATCACCAGCAACGTCTGTGCTTTGGAACAAACCTCTAGGGCCTCCATGTGGAAAAGGGTGACATTGACAAGCACCATCCCCTCCCCACGAAATACTCCTGGTGCTGTGAGAAACTATGAGTCCTGGTGTCTTTTTAGCACCTGGGAAGAAGGGTGATGTTACATTTCTCCCGAGGATGACACTGGTCTCTTGGGCAGACCTTGGGCTGCCCACCTTGGAAACTGTCCCGACTTTTGGGGACGCAGACATGTATGGCACAGCTGGGATTTAATCAACCCTGTCACACAAATCTCTTGGCTGAGTTTCTAAACCAAAAGGAAAAAATAAATAAATAAAAAGAGATCTGGGAGAGCCATCACAAAGGGCCTAAGAGCTATATTGGAGGGGTGTCCCCTGCAGGCATGAGTCCTCTGAATAGGGCAGAGTTTAGGGCAGGTCAAAAGAAAGCTGCTGATGTGGAAATAATGGCGCATCCCAGAAAGACCCTGCCACCGCGCCCGGCCCCCACCTGCGCATCCCCTCCAGCCAGCACCACAAAAGGAAACACAAAACCACAAAGATTAGCTGCAAAATTATTATTACAGCAGCTCCCTGGAAGTAGTAGTATTATTACTATTATTTTGATCGTTATTATTGTGCTCAGGTCATTAAAGACTGCAGTTTTGCATCAGAGAGGTGCAGCAGCGGTTTCAGAGATGCTCTTGGGAAGGGCAGGTCCGTGCTGCCTCAAACCGCTCACCGCTGCGCTGTTTTCCCAAACAAGTCTTGCTGCAACGTAACCTCTGATAACGCAGTCTAACAACGTTTGCCGTCAAATGCCAAAAATAAGTCACGTTTGCAAAAAGCCTAAAAGTCACACCATCTTACACCACGTGTTTAGATGTTGGAGAGCCCAATGGAGATCACCTCAGCTTGGTTTCAGCGTATACTCCCTTCTAAATAGAAATTATAACCAAAAAAAACCCTTTACTTTGTTTCATTATATCACCAAGGCTTTAATGCATCTTCTAAAACTCTATCAGAGAAGCCTGTGTGCTGTTCTGGGGCGCATGACATGGTAGGCAATGGTGGAACAAGCTTTTCAACAGGCAGATTGTTTCCTACTGGCTATAAATATTCCATGACAGCCCCTTACCAACACCTCACCGGAGCCTTCCAGCCAAATGGCAGAAGCGGCCACCGGGTGTAATTCTAACTTTAGCAGAAATCATTTCACACATATATCACCTCTTAAAAACAACTAGGATGGTCCAAGTGAGACCAGAATCGGTCAAAACTTCCCTGAAGCGAGGGTCAAAATGCCAGACCCAGTTGCACAGGGCTAAGGGAATGTCCTTACCGTCCTCCTCTATCAGCTGGCTGCTCCAAAGCTCACACTAAGTGGAGAAGGGTCAGGAATAGAGGAAAAAAAGGGCGCTGTTTTGCTTTGACTCAGAAGCCCCAGCCGAAGCGAGGACCCCCTGGACAGCAGGCACTGGAAATGGTCCTATTCCTCATCCCAGCTCTCAGATTCACTAGAGAGAACGCGCTCTGTTGTGCGGTGCACTGCGCTCGAACCCCTCCCATCTCAGGGTCTCTGTTTACACAAACACAAATCTGAGTCCTCTAAATACATTTCAAGTCTGCTCGCACCTGTACTGTACACTGCCTGACCTTCTTACCCATCAGCCATACGTAACTGAGGATATCAGAAATAGAAGACCTTCACATAATCTGGTGTTATTTAAAATACTAGTAAAATAGCACAATAGTCACTTTACAGTAACACTTGCAAAGCTCCTAAGCTCTGTGGAAATGGATCAAGAAATAAAGATATATATACTTAGCAGGTAAAAAAAATATCCCATAGTATGCAGCCTGCATCCATCCAGGAGACTTAATCCATAAATTCCTTCAGGCGTGAATGAAGGCACCTTCCTCTTCACACAAGGGTGTTTGTTAAACAGAAGGAATATTGGAAAGCATCCCTCGCCGGGGTTTGAATTTCGCACCCTTTGTGTTTTGTCACAGTGTGCGGCATGCAGGTTGGCTGCCAGACTCAGTAAAATAAATCTGGTTGTAAGTATCCTAAAACACACGTATCCTAAAACAGCACAACCAGGAAAGTTGAGGCAAAGGTGTCTGACGCTCCATCAGGAAAGCTTGGCACGTACCTACCCGCAATTACAAAGGCACAGTACTTCAGTGTATGACCAGAGCACGGCCAGAAAAGTTACCATGAAAGAAAATTGCATATTACCCTATAAATATCGTTTCAAACTGTAATCATGGTTGATTTCTCTATGGAAAAAAATAAGCTGTAATGAGTCTTTTTGCTCCCGTTGGCATTTTAAACCCATTGTAGCTTTGGAAAAGAGACTGAGTCTGCTGACAAGGTGCATCACCTACAAAACTGTTATATCTCTTTCAAATGCAAAATCCTTGTCGTTGTCAATACAAACTTTATAGCATGAGCTGCCTTCTCAGATCCTGCGAGGAGCCCACCAGGATGGCTATAAAACCAAAGGTTTTTGCTAGTAAAGTCACATGTAGTCATTATAGATAACACAAGCTTGGGGCATACGCTTTCAACCGGCAAAGGAAAACCAGGCTTTAACCATCCTGAGAAGATTCCTCCAGACTGAAGGCGAGGGTACACAGTAGGGCAAGTCACGGCCATAGTAAAAGATGCGTATTTCCCCAGCAAAGACACTTCCTGCAGTACCCCTCGTCTTTTGAATATATTTGAAAAAATACACACTAGAACGGCGTGTCCCTGTTTGCTTTTCGCGCTGACAATTGCCAGAGCTCAGGTTACGCGTACATCAAGTCCCCTATAAGAAGGCCAAAGAGTGAAAATGTGCTGCTTCCAAGCGAACACAGGCTTTCCAAAAAAAAAGGTACTATTCCCTAGCCTGCGCTGCGTTTCCCCGGGCGTGATACTCTCCCTCCACAGAAGGCTGGATTCTCTCAATGGGGGGAAGGAGCAGATGAGGTGTGTATATTCAGGTCACCCTCTGCATCACTGAGGGTTTCGGGGCACTGAGTCTGTGGAGCTCAGCAGGTAGGACACATCTTTTTTTGGTGGCAAACCAGGCTAAAGCCAATCCTGGTGACTACTGGATTCCTATTCTTGTTTCCCTTCAAAGCAACCTAAGCTTCAAGAAGAAGAAACATCACTAGCCTTGTTTCTGGACTTGATGTACGTTTAACTTAGCATTACACTGGGAAAGATATCAATTTGCTTATATCAAATGAACTTGTTAAACATTAATATTAAGCAAACCCAGTCATTCCTGTCAAACCTAACATGTTAATAAGGATACAACTATATATACTCCCGATCTATACCATTTCAAGTTATTTAGAGCACAGTTTTAAACAGCTAGTGACGCTCCATGCACTACAGCCGTCTCACTAAATCCAACGCTCCTCTGAAACACCTAGTTTAAAAGTCATGGAGCCACACCATAGCTGCCAGATGAAACAAGAATGTAAAAGACGGTTCTACGACAGTTACATTTTTCTGAATATTTCCACCCCTTGACATTAACTGTAACTTCTTTGATTGCTGCAACTCAGATAGTTCTTCTCCCACCCCAGGTTTACTTGTTTTTTCCCCCCTTTATACTGCTGAGAGGGCTTTACTCACTGTCATCATTTCCTTTCTGACACCAATTAGTCAGCCAGCTCCCCCTGGTTGCGTGGGGTTTCCATGTGAGTGTGAGAAAGCAGGCATGAAGAAACCCAGGAAAATATGAATGCAAAACCACAAAAAAAAGGCAGGCATCGCCAAGGCCAGGTGCAGGCTCCAAAACTGTATGTAACTTCGTTCCAAGCCATCTTAGCATAAACTTGTGGTTAATATTGTCACTGTTGTGTTGGCAGGCTCGTTATGCTCTGAACTCTGGGCATTTTTTTTTTTTTAAGGTACATCCTAAGAGATTCAAATTCCACCTACCAAAGATAGCAAACACCTAGCTGTAAAATTTCTTCAGGAACCAGAGCGTTGCTTATTAATACATAGAATGTATACATTTTAAATCTGATCTTAAGTTCTTTAAGCAGAACCAAAGGAACCATTATTCACTGTAGTTATCAGTGCACCGTTACACCCCACCACCATCCCTGGCGTCCTTATTAAACTGCAGTAAAAGCAGACGATTTTCAGGTTTTGTCCTTTCCTTCTCCCTTTCTGTGATGCTTTTTCTCATCAGAGCTCGCTGCCCACCCCTCTCCTCCGGCTTCCTCGCAGGCTACATGCTATTTCCTACCAGCCCTCTTCTCCCCCATCCTTACTCTACGTAACACGCGGAGACATCCTGCCCAAAGCCACCGGGCTGAGGACCCTTCCCCTGCTCGCTGAGCTCTGGGAAAGGCTTCGCCGCCCTTTTTGAAGCAGTGGGGGGGGATTTATGCCCATCCACCCAGAGCAGTTGCCAGCAGCGATCCCCAGCCCTTTCGTGCCCTCTCCCTCCCTTTTTGCCGCAGCTGCTGCAGCCATTATCCCTCCTTTCTCCCCCTCCCCAGGCGCTCAGGGCTGCAGCTGTTTGATCAGGTCATGGTCCCGTTCTCTCCCAGAGCTGCCTCTGCAGAGCCAGTGGTAACTGGCACGATAAACTGGTGGTGGAGAGACCAGATTTTCCTTTTCATTTCTTTTCCACCAACAGGGAACTCTCCCCTGTTCATCTGAGGGTATGGTGGCCACCAAAGCTAGCAGTGGCTAGCTAGCTGGGTGGCAAGGCATACACCAGCTAAAATCAATATAGCTCGTACTCCTTTTCCATTTATTTCCCCCTCCCATTTACTCCTACAGGCGTACAGAAGGAAGGACAGGTGAGCAAGGCCATGGTGTGCTGGTCACACTACTGCTCCCTTCAATGACATCATGAATTCTAAAAGCAGATCACTTTGATTTGGTATGAGGGACCAGAAAACTTTTGGATGGTCACTGCTGTACGATCTCACGCAGACAAACCACCCGTTAGTGGGCCGTAACAGCCATAAATTGGTCCTGGGATGCTTGGATAAAGAACTAGCTTCTCTGTTGTCCCAGGAGAGCTGATTTATCTGTATAAAGTATCTATTTACTCTGCAGAAATCATTATTAAAATATTAGCTTAGTAATATTTTCCATTAGTAATTCCTGAGCTTTCCGTGCTCCTGTGTGTGTGCAGATGTATGTACCTACACATTTACGCGCTGCAGTCTGTTGAAAGAAATGAAGGTGTATATAATGCTGACACATAAATGCGACTGTTAAGGTTCAGTGGAGATCATAAAAGGCAGGAAATGGTAGAATGAATTCTTAGAAGAAAAAAAAAAACAACAACAACAAACCAACAACCAGCATCAGGAATAGATAGCAAGGAAGTTTTAAAGTCAGTTGTATGCTTGTTTATGATTCCAGTTCAATTCCTTTTTCTTTCATGGATAACATATATTTTGAGATCTAGCTTCCAGAGTTTTGATTTTGATACACCTGTAACAAAGCTATTAACAGATTCTATAGGGCATCAACTCTTTTTTTTTAAGTGCCAAAATGTGCTTTGCCATAGTCTTTTCTGCTTTATTTTTAATTCTTTACGGATCATCTTCAGAAAAGAAATATTGAGGGTTTAACTTTTCTTTTTCCCTTCCCTTTCTCCCTTTTTCTGCCATCACCGGTAACAGAAAATCTAGTAGGCTTGTACCATCTCTTTCATTTTCCCATTCTGTATTTTGTCTTCATTTCTTCAGGTTTTGAAAAGCCATAGGGTGGTGAGAAATGGGATTTTTCAAAAGTTAGCAAGCTGCAGAACAGCCCAAGGAAAAAGCAGAACCCTCCTCTGCCCAGCATTTTCCAATTCATAGCGATAAGGAGCAAAGAGAATGGAAGACAAGTAACGACAATACAGCTGCTGCTAAAGTAATTCCTTTTTAAATATTGCCAAATAAAAATAACTGCAGTGGTTCAGAGTGTTTCTCAGGAACACATTCCTCTTCTTTTGTCAAACCCTAACACATGCATGAAAATGAAAAATCTGGTTTTTGCAAAACAAGTGTGTTTCACTGGAAACATTAAGCAATCTCGATGATAACACCGTACAGCGCCTTTACGAAAACACAAGCCAAGAGCCACACCAGCCAGAAACGGGAACCCAAAGCACCTCGCAGCTACCAGAAAGGACTGGTGCTCTTGGACTGTACCTGTGCCGGGGAAAAAAATACACCCGACCCTTTTCTAGCCATACCAACTCCGTGCCGGCCCTGCAGACGCCCTGGTGGTTGTCACAACGTGGCAGAACGGGGAAGGGGTGCTTCTACATGTGCCAGTGAGAGAAAGGAAGCGAGAACAACAGGCTTTCTGCGCTGCTGAAACGTCTCCGTTTTAGTGTTCAAAATCAGGAGCCTTTTATTGCGCTTCACCTCAAATCTAGCAGAAAACCTCTTCCTCGGACACGGGTCTTGTGCCAGTTTTGAGATACATATACCATCTGGTGTTGGGTTTGGATGTGAAGCCAATATTGGCCTAATCACGGAAACCGAGTTGCAGCTTTACATTTCGAGAGGCAGTCGGTTCTCCTGAATGCTCTTAAACGCTTTCAGCCCTTTGGATGAGAAACGCTCATGCTTGTTTTACCATTAGTCACCTGGAATAAGGCTGCTGGCTCCAAAGGACCAGCTAAACCCTACGAGATACACAGCTTATTCTCAAACATCCCTTGCCTTACATCAAGTACCTAAAGAAAAAGTATTTATACAAATGAGTCACGTGCCAAGTGGCATTTTCTTTCATTCCAAACAAAGACGCGAGGTTTACATATGCAAAACGCATAGCTCCATATGCCATACTTTTCCCAGTGCGTTTTCAGGCAAAATAACATGCTGGATGCCAAGACTGCAAGTTATTCAACAGAAAATCCAGCTACCATTAATGCAGGTATCCGTCCTCCACTGGAAACGGTCTCCATCAACAGCAGAGAGCCGTGGTTTTTAATATATATAATTCGGTGGCAGATAATACAAAGCAGTACTTTCACAACTGGAGCATGGATGAGTAATGACACAGTCCAGGAACATGACAAGTAACAGGCCTGCGGGGTGAAGGTCTGACGGGCTTTAACTGGAAAGCTTGTTTTCTCTTGAGCCCACATGTTTGCTAACTTCAAATGGCACTTACTATTTTTGGTAAAGTTCTTGCAAGCCCTCACACATGCTTCATCCAGCACCAGTTCAATAGTATATGATAATCATTTGGTATTAAATGCTGGCAACAGAGCCAGAAGGTTTCCTTCATGCATCCTCCTACCACTGCCAAGGCAATCAAATTAATTCTGTTAACAGCCTGCCAAGTCAACTAGCCCACTAAACTGTCCCGTCTTAAAAACGAAATCGAGACATTCATATCAAACCATGCCGTTTCCCCACCGCGTGTGACGGCTGGAGCCCCGCCAGCGGGAATGACGGCTATCATCATACGATGCCATGCGATGGCTCTAATGAGCTGACATTTCCTGTTGCTAAATCGCCACGTCTGAAAGCCAAACCAAATAGCGTTCAACCTCTTCAGAAACCAGACGATGGTTTCTGACTTTTTCCTTCTGCCTTCTGTTTCCTCGCTTTCGACGTTTCTCCATCCAAACCTGCCTAGATAAAGAGGTCTGAAGTCAAAAACTGCTTCTGCACCATATGGAAAATATCAGACTGCTCTGCAAAACGAAACTGTCGCGCGTTGCTTCCCCAGCCTTCATAGTCTGCTCTGCAAACAGAACCATTCCCGTGTTAATCAAAATGGGGAGGTGCTGGGAGCAAGCCCTGTGGGCACAGGTGGCCCACTCTGCACTGGCTATACCATTTTGCTCTGGGTCCACACCCAAGATCTGTTTCCTTCCATATATTTCACTCTCCTCTGGCTGCTTATTTCAGCAACAACCAACAACAGTGGCAGAAGGGAGATTTCAAATACCCTTTTCTAGGATCTCCAGGAAATCAATGCAGAGCATTCAAGTCACTGTCACTATCACATCTTTTGAGTCTCTCATAATCACCACTTGGCACGGTGAAATGTTAATGCTTCTCTTCAGAATAATTGCTTTAAGTTTTTCGCCTAAAGGAATACTCTTTGGGGGGTCAAATCATCACTGCATGTCGGAACCGCTGTGGTCTTAAGCCCAGCAGCGCTCACTGATGTAGATGCTGCTTCGGAAACGGGGGCACAACAGGTACACCCAAGGAATACTAATGGGAACAAAAATTAAAGGCTCAGGCCTCCCATAGCAATACAGAGCTAAAAAAACAGCGAGTAGTCCTCCGTAATTCTTAACACGTGTTCCTCAGCATAGTTAATGAGCAAAATCGAGTTGAACAAGCAAGAAAGAGATGTTTTGCTAAGAAGAGGATAGAAAACGGGAAGAAAGGGAGAAAGATTTTTTTTCACCCATGTAGAGAAGGCCACTAGGAGAAAGGCAATCTAATTTTTCTACATTGTTATTTGCTTGGCTAGGCTAGGATTAGAGAAGGGATTTTATCTACCTGCACCAAGCTGCACTAATTAAGACTATGAACTAAATAGGGACCTGTTTAGCTGGCAGCATAGTTTTCTTCATAGCCTTTACTTTTGCTCTCCAAATGGTATATGAATTTCACATACCTCAAGCTCTACTTGCAGACTTTTCCCTAATCCACTGCACTAGTAGTGTTGGCTATCCTCCATCAACCCATTAAGTCTCAAAAGTCTGTTACACATTTTATAGGCTTAGGGGAAGCTCATTTTGCTAGCGTGCAGGCTACTTGCAAGGGGCTGACGCTCGTCTGTTCAGTTTCGTTTGCTCTCTTCTGCAGTGATACATTTCACGTCAGTGGCACTAATAAATAACTAAAAATTATTCTACCTATTTCTTTGGGTTAGGTTGAATCGAAAGGATGAAAACTCTCTACTACAGGAAAGTGTTTCCTCTGGCAGCAACGTGCCTTATACAGCAGTAACTGAAAAAATAAACAATACTGGTAGGAACTGAGTGTGTCTTTACAATTTCCAATTTTCTATGTCACAAATTGAAGCAAGTCTCCTCTTTAGGTATGCGTTAGGTCACAAGAAAAGACCATTAAAAACATGAACACTAGGAATGAGAATCACGGAATCCTCAAATACCAGGTTAGAAGGGACCTCAAGGATCATCTGGTCCAACTTTCTTGCCAAAAGCATGGTCTAGGCAAGATGAATCTTAATCTGGACAGCTGAACCTTAAGAGTGTCCAATGATGGGGAATTCAACACTTCCCTGGGGAGATTAGTGCAATAGCTGATTGTTCTCATTGTGAAAAATTCTCCTCTTGTGTCCAATCGGAATCTCCCCAGAAGTAACTTGTACCCATTACCCCTCGTCTTTTCCATGTGACTCCTTGTACAAAGGGAGCCTCCGTGTTCTTGGTACCCACCCATTAAATACTGGAACATGGTGATAAGGTCTGCCCTAAGCCTACTTTTTTCAAGGCTGAACAAACTCTTCAGATTTTGGTAATTGAAGAAGTTTTCAACACAGGCTTTTTTCTCAGAAGGAAAATAAGATAGTAACGCCCCAAAGATATCTCAAATAGACTTTTACCTAAGACAAGTCCTACAAGAAAACCTATTGCTTCCCTGAAAAGTCTGCCGTACAGAAGTCAGCACATTGTGGTTCAATATAACCGCTACGTACAGCAAGCATTGCTTAGAATTTCGAAAACATCTACTCCATCCCTTCCCACATTAATACAACAGAGATTTCCAAGGAGGCTTAAAGCATAGGGAAAACTAATGAAGAAAATAGGTACTGACATAGATAAAAATAATTCTCTTTTCAAAGCACCAAGAAAAGCTACTGATGCCACAATATGGCTCTCCTTTCCACCCCAACCACTTCCCTTTGCTGGGGATTTCCGTTACCAGGACACTGCAATCTAAGTTACAAGTCACCATGGTTGCACAGAGCCAGTCTAGCCTTCTGCCTTTGTTTTTAATTTTGAGCTTCTGAAATTAGTAATTGAGAAAAACTGATGCTTATCCTAGGTACTGATCTACTGATTTTGCATAACCTGGCACATGAGATGCAATGACTTGTGTAGTTTAAATAGAACTATATATTGCATCAGAAGGTCAATAATATTCATATACTACCACCACTCCCTTCAGGTTTTTCTTTGTGTAGTAAAAAAACAACAACAAAAAAGGCAGCATAAATACAACAGCGTACCAGATATGCAATGAAAATAAGAATCGGATAAATCGCATCATATTGAATAAAAACTGTCCCAAACCTGAACAGGGAACTGAAAATCAGTTCAAAGCAAATGTAGTCAACTTAGCCATTCCTGAGAAAAGGTTTGGATCCCATCAGGATAAATGTGTAGGTGAAATTACTGACACACTGACTTTCAATAGTGTAGAAATATAGCAAGGATACAGCATTACATACCGTGTTAACTTGATGGTTAGCATTTCTGCCTCAAAACCCAAGCAGGAAAGCGCTTCAGCCTTATGTAAAAAAATAGTATGTACTAATTGAACCTGTCACATTATTTTGTTCATGTTTAGTTCAAGCTCCAGATGAAAGCTGGCTAGAGTGCCACTGTGAGAGCCTGAACTGAGCCATCTGAAAGTGGTATGGGCCACAGATGGTATCAGCATTTTGAAAAATGCAGTCGCTCTCTTAGACGCCAATATATGAGCTCAGATTACCTAATATTAGATTCCTAAGTCTGAGATACACAAACAAGCAAATAAAAACTGCAACGCCCCCATACCAAGAGCAAATCTCATCCCAATCAGGACCAAGGCAGACTTTTCCACACACTAGAACTTTTTCTGGAGTTCCTAAAATGCGTGTCGTTTCCAATTTAAAGACCTTCTTAGGAGCGTGTATATGTGTCTTATTTTCCACCTGCTTAGTAGATCGCAAAATCTTGTTACTCCAACTCAGAAAAGAACTACCGCATTCCCATCACAGCAAAAGCTCAAGGTTTTGTTCTATATGAGATACTAGTACTAGAAATTTTCTACCTTTGAAGAGGCTTAATCTTGGTTTAATTTCTAACAATCTGGCGTACGTAGTGCTAGACACTGTAATAATTGGGTTTTGATGTGATAAGTGGCAAAGGACAGTTAGCAATTAGCTTCAGTGTAGAAATTAGTTTTGGTTTAAGGGCAGTATCACTTGACATTTTGAAACTTAAAATATAGGAGGAAACTTTTGCAATTATTATGTTGATACAGACAAGGTGTTTCTCAGCAAGTGTGCTATGATATATGTTACTTTCTGTTGACATTTTGTTTTCTGATGCAATGGCTGGGTTCATGTGAATTGCACGTAATTACAAGAAGTGATCTTTCAAATTACTGTTTCTCAGAGAAGTCCCAGAGAAGAAAACGGGACCTTGTGTTAAATAAACGCCCACAGCATCAGCTCTGCTCTCTTTTGACCAAAAAGAAAATGCAGGAAGAAAAATTCAAGTGACTTTTCATTCCTATTTGCACGATATTTGCTTTCGTTAACGGGCACACGTAGGCACACTGACCTGTTGCTGGAAGGGCGAGCACGTTGAAAAGAACAAGAAAAGGAAGGTTACATCTGGAGACAACGATGTATGTTAATTGATTAAGAGAACGTTATGTCATTTCTGAATAGGCTTAGTGTCAAACCCCATGCTTCCCTCAAACTCTGGCAGCATTAACAGCATGCTGTTGATAATATAACTCGAGGTCTCGCTAACTTTGACAGCTCTGCAAGGGTATTTTGGAAGGATTTAGTGGTTTTGAATAGCTTATTTCACTAACCCATAAAGAAACACTTTCCTTCAACACAAGCACGAGTAGTTATTTTCTATACTTAATAAGGCCAAGGTAAAGAAAACCCAACTGCATATTTTTAAATATTTTATCTTTACACAAGCCTGAGTTATACAGAGCACAGAGCCATATACATAGTTTTACAGACAAGGTAATAATATCTGACAAAATCTCAAAAACTGCCTAACTCGCATGTCAAATTTTTCAAGCAGAAGTACAAAATTAAAAAAAAATAGTCACAACATAAGTGTTATTAAGGACGGGAACCTCCCCATCCAATAAGAAGCTGCATCTTCTGCTCATCTCTAGGGGTAGAGAAGCAACGGAAGGTCAACAACTTCTGTGCATTTCCGACAGTACTGCAGTACCATTTTTTCTTTGAAGTGTGTGTGGAAGATCTATGCCTATAAACAGTCCTGCAACAATATGCAGGGCCTATCTATTTATCCTAGAGATTTCTTATCTTACAGGGTGAAACCATAGGGAAAAATAGAGAGAGAGCACGAGCTGCAGGAGTGAAGGAATTCAGACTTTTCCCAATATTCTTGGTAAGTTTTTAGATGCCCTGTTCTGTGGTGAACTTCTGATAATGTACTGAAGTCTCTTTCTATCCGTTGCCAAAAATCTCATGCAACAGAGTATTGAAAAGTTAGGTCTAATTTATTTTCTGTTATTATTACATGTAAAAGTTTCAAAATCCCTCAATGTTTCATGTAACCCTTCTCACATGACATGAGAAACTCTAGCAGGCTAAAGACTACTATGAAATACGCTACTACAGAATTGAGTGAATACCTAACATCTCTGGCCCATCTACATGAACAATCTAGGGAAAGAAATAGTAAGAAGCAAAAATAATTAAAAATAACCATCATCTTCTACCTCCTAGTGAGTCCCTGTTTCATTAGTCACTGAATTTTTGGTTGTTATTTTTTCATCTTGTTTAGATTAAGGGTCATGGTGATGCCCTGTCATCATCGCAGTATTGTGCATGAGTGCCCCAACAACTCATAGATACATCAGAAATTCATTAAAGATACAATCATTTACTACTAGCTTTGGATTTCTTCAAAATGGACCCTCATTTCCATAAGAGCCTTTAAATGCTTTCTGATCAACAGCCAAGGCCTTTATTCATAGAGTCGGAGAAGATGGTTGTGTCCCCCTTTCACTGGGGCTAAGAGTGATTTCAGATGTTATCTTCTTCATATCCTGCCCCGCGCTGTCCCAGTAGATCTGGGATCCATTTGGAGCCCTGCACTTACTCATCACATTAGTCACAGACGACGAAAACATTCTGTTCCTGTTCGCCGGCCAAACGCTAAATCCCTGCCCTGGAGGATATGCAATAAATACAACACTATTGTGCGCCGAGAAAGCCCGGCTCGGCTGGGTAATGCAGGAAGCACATTGTGTGATTAATAAATACATGTTAAATGCTTTTTAATAGTAAACTTCTGAAGCTGCAGAATCTATACAACCTCCTCTTGGTATTCAAGCATGACCTTCAGGGGTGTTAGAAGAGAGAACAGGGATGCACCGAACTGGCACCGAGGAGCGGTCTGTGTCTCATTCCTCAGTCAGCTGCGTCGACACTCACTTATGCTAGGTGAATGCGGTAAAAGGAAAAAAAAAATTGATTCCAAATGCCCTCATAAAACATACTCTATTTTAATCACTGCGTTTTACAGAAAAAGACTGTAAGCAGAGGGAGCCAAAATGCAGTCTCCATAGCTTTGACCAAGCACAAACAGTGAGCGTACTTCTCCCTTCCAGGATTTTCTGTAGCCTTTGACAAACATCTTTACTCATTGTTTGAAAATAAAGGATAAGCATTATGATAAGACCTGTGAAAAGCAATCAAATTAAATGCCATCTGTATAAACCTGAGAAAAATCTGAAAAGTAAACAATGCCTCCATCGGGGAATTGTTACAACGCTTTGCTGTTATAATTACTGTAATATTATAATATCTTCCTTAGCAACAGCCTATGGTTGTTTAAGTTACATAAATTTTGAAGAGGTTGACATTGTAATGATTCAGTGGATAATATAGTTGGGTTCTTGTTAAGCTACAAGTAAAATTTACTCCCATTTCATTTCATAAATGACACCTAATTAAGCTTGTCCAGCATCTCATATGTCAGAGGACAGCCACCCTGATACGAGAACAGAATTGACTAAGAAAAATGACTGGAGAGGACCAAAATAACAGCCATAATAATTCATTCTTCTATTTCATTTCAGAAAAGGAGGTGAGTAATCCTGTCTTGCACAGACTTAAAGGAAGTGACTTTCCCAAGGTCACCCAACAGTACATGGACTGGAGTCCAAATTGCCAGGATCCTACCCAATGATCTCCCCACTAGGTTACAGAGGAGGCACTTTGTTTCAACACTGTCATCTATTTCCAGCAATAAATGCACACTGCACCTTCTCACTTTAATGCAATGTGTTTTCTGCTCACAACTCTGAAGCACCTCATTCCTCTCCCATCATCACCTACACATTAGGGAACAGGTAGTTCCCTGTCTAACATCATTCACTTTCTCTCTTTGCACCCGTATTTCACAATGCTGTTGGAATTAGCAGTTTCTAAGCATTCACAAAAGAGTTTATTTCGCTACTAAGGTTACTCCAATAGCAGTAGCAACGCTATTGCTATGTTCTCAGTGGTGCCCCTCAAGTCCCTGGCATCTGGAGAGCCATCCATTCGTATTACACTGTGACTTCTGCAGTCAGGAACCGGGCTGGTGTCTGCCCCTGGTATGAAACCTCCTCTAGCTCAGCCACAAGTCCATTCCTTTAAGTTTCTAGGGCCAGCCAGCCGTTAGAACGTTAAGGTTGGGGTTTTCTACAAAGCCTAGCTATGAAGGTGTCTTCAGCTTTCGGTGACAATTCCCATTACAATGATCTTTGTGATTTCCTAACAGGAACCGACATGAGTCAGCGTACAAAACAGAGGAATAGATTGCTTCGGAAAGCTGTGAAAGCAAGCACAAATAAGCCTTTGCTGTAGTATCAGTAACGCCATATTTTGCACCCCCGCTTTACCATCTGGAACAACGGTAAAGAGAGCCGAGAAGTTACCATGGTGGTTGCAACAACTTGCAATTGCTTTTCACTGTCTGGGAGCCATCTGATCTGTTTTGCATTCAGTCTTTGCTGGAAGGAGTTATGGCTCTATGAATATTGTTGTGTTCTTAGTCATACATTTATTAGATACAAAATATTTTCACTGAGCATTTCTTAGAACCGTTAATAAAGCACTTTAACACTTTTATATGCTTTAGCCAGTCCTATTCTGTGCCTTGGTGACTGTGCCTCCCACTATCCCTCTTCCTGCTCCCAAATAAAAAAAAAAATGATGAGAGAGGAGATTTAATTGAGGAGACAAATGCTGAGGGCATCGGCAGATGTAGGTTTTGCTTCTCCATACTGACTCAGGGTCTTCTCCAAATCCCCAGATGAAATCAATGCAACTGATTTCATTGCTTTGTAAGGGTTTTGGGGATTCAGGCCATTTTTCATTATCCTGGGGACATCACTTTGCCCCCCTCTGCTCAGCACACACTTTTGTGAAACAGGGATGGCAACAGGAACCTGTCTTTGAACTGCTTGCCTGGGAGCTGCCACATAACTAACTGTTATTACAATGATGGGTAAGGAAACAGTTAACAGTCCCAGCCATTATCGCTACAGGTTGGAAAGAAGTAATTTTTGTTTATTTTTCATTGTTGTTTAAAGTACTCAGAACTAAAAAAAGGAAGTATCTGATGATTAAGGATGTGTTTATATTGACTTTCTTCCCATCCATGTTTTCCTAACACAAAGAAATATTTCCTCAGCACAGAAACACGGTGTCAAGAGGAAGGTGCCAGAGGACAGAATAAAAGTCAAAGTCTCTTTTGCACAAGGGCTCTGATTTGCGATTTTCAGGACTCGAGCATGAGAAAGGAGCCGTTTCCCAGGCCCCATTACATCTTCTCCAAACATGTGTGGCACTGGTGGGGGCTGGGTGTGTTGCAAGACCCCACGGGGGCTACTCACTGGTCCCAGAGAAGGGATGAAGCCCTGCTGGCCCCATCGGGGCTGGCGGTGGCCAGGATGAGGAGCCTGACAGCTGGCTACCCCATTTCAGAGATGCTTTGCTGTCGGGGGATTCCTGGTCCCTCCCCACCCTACTTCTCCGCGTGTCCCTGCCTGCTTGCCGCCCTTGCCGAGTCCTCTGGCTTCATTGATTTATTTGTTCCTTCATGCAGAGCTCTCCAAGCTCAACCCCAAGCCACAGACAAGCTCCAGGAGAGGTGGCAGAGGAGGAGAGCAGCAAGGTCTGAAAAGTGAGGTTTCTCCAGCCATTACAGAAGGTGACTGTGCCAAAAATGTGAAATGATTGCCTATCCCCGCTTTTGCAAGGTTTTACGGCTCTGTTCACACTTCCGTCTGTCTCCCTCCCCCTCTCTCTTTTTCTGTCGGATGCTTCAAGGAAAAGAAAATTTATGGAAGCGGTTCCAAGAGCTGTTTTCTCTACCTTGGTGCTAGTCGGTGCACGCTCCTGGCTGACTCAGCCCTCCCTTCTCCCTGCCCGGCTCCAAAACTCCTTCACCCCACACAAAAGATAGATCAAGTTACCACACTCATTAGCTGCCTCCTGGGCCCCAGCCCCCAGAGCTGGTGAGTGCATCCTTACAAGTGCCAGGCACATGCAGCTCCCTGTCCCCTGTGCCTCCTTTATATGGTAAAATTTCCTTTCCAGGTTCCCACCCTGGGAAAAGTATGAATTTCAAGTCTTTTCTAAGACAAAAGTGAGTGATGCTAACTTTCTGCATAGGGATGAGTGGTAAGAAAAACAGGTTGTCTTCCTTTCTGGTCTAATCAGGAAATTGCTTAATAAATTTACGCTAGGAGGAGCGATACGCGCTGGGTTTTGAGGCCAGGCTGCCCAAGCAGCACAACGCTTGTCCCTCATCCCCAGGTCAGCATCAGCCGTGCTCCAGCGGGGAAGGCAGAACCCCCTGCTCCTCTCCAGCCCCTTTTCCTGCCTCCTCAGCACGCCACGAAAGCAGCTCGGCAGCCATGGATGGCAAAATTCTTTTGCCAGGACTTCTGAACTTGGTTCTGGTCACCCAAGCCCAGCAGCAACTGCAAAAGGCAGGTCCCCTGCCCTTCCTCTGCCATCCTCATCCTGTCCCACTCCATATTCCCTTGCATCTTTGCCTTACTCATTTTCTACCTGCATCTCACTCCAGGGCTTTCAGAGCTCAGTATTGCTCTGTCTCTGTCAGTGATAAGCCTTGAAAACCCCGATTCAGCCTCTAATCTCAGTTTCGTGCTCCTCCTCTTCTAAACCCCAATGGCCATTTCGGTCTAGAGCTGGATCCTGATCTCGACAGCAATTTCAAGAATTCAGAGTTGTTCACCGCCTCCCCCTTCCGCTGGCTCAAACCCAGATCAAATCTGGATTTCAGGGACTGAATTTCCACTTGCATATTTCCGTATTCAGACACTGTTTGTGGCTTAGAGACCACGCTGCGGCCGGCTGTGAGAATGACATTTGCAAACGCTGTATTGCAAACAGAATGATACGGATGCTTACTGTATCATAACACATTTATAAACATCATAGTTATTATTAAGAGTACTTAAATGAAACTATTTCCTTTACACAGTGTTAAATAGTTGTAATGATTGATTTTTATAGAGAAAGAGATCCCCCCAAATGGCCTAGTCTCAATTAATAGTTAACATCCTGCAAAATATTTCAAGTAACAAATTCATAAAACAGTCAAAGAATGCGTTTGTTTGACTAATGTTGGTATGAAAAAATGAGCTCAGAAACTAAGATCTTGTATGACAGGAATTAGCCAAGAGTGACTTTCTGGAGATGAACGTAAAACTTAAAAATGGAGCTGCAGCACTGACGGGCCCTGAGTGTGGCGACACTCGTGGTGCTGTTGTAACGACTGCCAGGCTGAGACAGCAGCACTATAGAAACAAGTCCGTTTTTAAGGTTTGTTTCTTGGCCTTCTCTCCGTAATGATATCTCACCTACGATATAGCCAGTGACTCATCCTCCAATTATTGCTGCTGTCATTCTGGTCCAAATTGCTCAAAGGAAGGGAAGTACTGATAGAGACACTTCAGAAGATTAAAATAACCGTGTCTGCGATGCTTTATAACAGCTTTGCTATAAGGAACCCGCTTTCTCCATGATTACTTTGTTATGAATTCACTTGTGCAACACGTTCTTGGAACAGCACAGTGTGTTTCTGGAAACAGGAATTAGTGACAGGAGATTCATTATAGACGGGGAGTATTTTCCTTAAAGAAAAGCTGTCAGGTCAAGTCAGGCATTTATATTACTGTTTGTAAAACAAGGTGTTTACATACCTGTAAACCTGCCATACATTCCCCCCCGCCCCCGATGAAAGTCAACTTTAGAAAAGGAGGTGGAAACAGTTCTTTGGCGCTGAAGGCAGAGCAAGAGCAGAAACAGCCAAGCCGCCATGCTTCCCTGCCCTCTCCTCTCTTTGCAAGGTGCCAGCCCCTGGGGCGACCGAGCACCCCAAACTCAGTAGCAAACTTTGCAAGAAACAGGCATGTGCGACGCGCACCCCGCTTTGCCCACCCTGCAACGCTGCCTGCAGGGACGGCACAGCCTCCTGCCTGCAGCCAGCCTCCCTTCTGCCTGCAGCCTCCTTCCTCCTGCCAATCACTACGGCTGTCCCCAGGTCCATAGGAGAAGCCCGAGTCTTTGTCATAATGCTAATAATTAAGATACCCTAGATGATAAATAAAAGTGCTGAGAACTCCACGTGCCATGTACTCCCCCTCTGTAGGCAGCTAGTCAACTGTTCCATCTAGATTATCATCTCTGAAGGAAAGGATTCATAATTTGGCAATCGTGGTCAAAGCGTTTAGACAATTTTTAGACAATTCAGTCAATGGAAAACCCTGAGGGAAAAAAGAAAACCAAAACAAAAACATGAAGACAGACAGAGGCATGGAAGGGGAGTGCAAATCCCACTTGACAAACGGAGTCTTTAAGCAAAACCCGACCTCTCTTGCCCATGGTGAACACATAAGGACTGTTACTCTCGGCTTCAGAGTGTTTCCCCCGGCCAAAGGTGAAGGAAAGCAGGCTTCCTAGGATAAACCATATAAATCGATACAGAAATTAGATGCTCAAATCCAAAACAGGAAGAGCAGAAACCATGCAGGACCTCTGCCCTTCTGCTTTCCTTACTCTGGCGCTGGTGGAGTTGGCACTGGACATTTTTATTCTGGAGTGAACACCTCCGTCCCCTAATTTACCCTGACATTTGCCCACCCCCAGGAAAACAAAATTTGCGTTCAGATAAACACAGACCCACTCCCAAGCCTACGCAGACTATTTAATGAAGAGTTTCCGAGCAGAAACCACACATCGTTTCCCCAAATTAAGGGCTGCTTGATAGGAACCCTCCGTTCTGCTCCGGGATAAACAGAAATCGGGAGGCGAGGGGCCAGCCCACCTCCCGAACTCCCATCCCCGTGCAAACACCAACCATTAAGGGCTGTGCAAACACAGACCTGCGCCTCTACTGGGAAAAATAAAACCGGTCGGGTTCTCTGCTGGCGAGGGTGGAGCTGGCTTTGCAAGCGTAGGGCTGGCAACGCCTGTCGTCTCCGCCGCGAAAAAACTGGAGGGGGGCCAGGCTCCGCTGGTCGGAGTGCTGCGGGGAGGAAGGAGCTGTAAGCCAGCAATTAGTAATCTTGCTACTCACAGGAAAGATTGCTGGGAAGTATAAATAGGGTCGCTGTTTATATGCAAGTTAGCGTAGGAAGTTGTGTTGACGATGGTTGGGTTTGGTTTTTTTTTCCCCCCAGAAAGCTGCCTTGCATAGGGAAGGAGGCAGTTTGTGAAAATTGCAGCGCCTGGGAGGGGAAAAACTTCATAGAATAGTTTAGATTGAAAGGGACCTTAAAGATCATCGAGTCCCTGCCATGGGCAGGGACACCTCCCACTAGACCAGGTTGCTCAAAGCCCCATCCAGCCTGGCCATGAACACCTCCAGGGATGGGGCAGCCACAGCTTCTATGGGCAACCTGGGCCAGTGTCTCACCACCCTCATGGTGAAAAATTTCTTCCTGATACCTAATCTAATCTAACTTCCTGCACAGAGGTTTGGAGCTGGTTATGGATTTACCTCACCGATATTACACCTATATAATTGTGCATTAATGAGCTCTATAGCATAAGACATAACGTGTAATCCTGTGGTATACACTGAGTTTTATGCTTACATGGTGGAGCGCAGGGAGAGAGTCTTGGACTTTCAAAGTGATGGTCTTTTATTTTTCCTTCTTGTTTTACTGGCATTCAAATGTTATCACATACACACAGATCACCCACAAAGATCCCTGCAGGTTTTGAAGGGACAGGAGCTTCTCCAAGCAGCATGAAAAATACACTCAGGAATGATCCACAAAGCAGTCATAATAAGCACAGAATTAAGAAACAGAGAGTATAGGCTTTAGAAAGGGGATTAGTTTGTGTGTTTGTGCAAACTGTACAGCAAAGAAATATGACTCTAGAAGAACCGTCAGCATCCCTTAATGATCCTGAGGCCTGAGATGAAGAGAAAATAAGGCCTAGAAAGTAAACGGACTTCTAATTTTCCCTGACTGCATAAGTCTCCGTAGTCATCAGTCACCTTCTGCTTCTCTTTTACTTGCACAGTTGCTCCAAAAATCAAAGGACTGTGCTGTTGGGGCATGGTCACCCCTTCTGTAGGAGGTGGATAGAAGCCGGGGGGGTAACTGCAAATAAAGCCCTACATAAGCTTTTTGTGGTATGTGTAAGAAGATAAACTCTAAAATACAGAAAGCAGAAACGGGGAAATCTCCTTAACTTTCCTATCTATCTGCCCCCAGGAAAAAGAATGGATTTCACAGTTGGAAGAGGAGTCATCAGAGCACAATCATGAATTTCCCCGAGTTCTTACAAATTAAGAATGTTAATTTATTAATAATACTAAAAATGAACCACATTAGGCTGGAGGACAATGACAAAGCAGGCCTCTTGGAACATCATCTCCTACATTTCATTGCAAACGTAAATTAGAAATCGGTCTCTTAAATATACCACCCGTGTCCCCACTGGAACTTACAACCGTGTGTAGTTTGGCCAGTCCATCTAACGGCTTAATTAAAGGGGAAAAACAGACATGCTGTGGGGTGCGGGAATTATTGGTGATGACATGTATCACATTTGGAGCAATGGGGCAGAATGACAACATAACACGAAGAGGAAGTTCTCTCTGACATGCCTTTCACTGTCTTTAACAGCATATCATTTCTGGTTCAAATTATGTTAAGACCTGAAGTGCTATTTGACGGTACCCGGAGGAGACAACCTTAAAAATTTGCCAGTTTGTCTTAGTTAAATAGATACGGTTTCTTCAGCGTTCCCTGCACTTCCTCGTATTTATTTTAGAGAGTGCTCCTAATCTGAGGCAGCAATGTTTAGCTCTCAAGCAATGGGCAGGTTTTAGAGGATCGTTGTACGTTCTCGTGCTCAAGTGATAAATCTGGATGCAAGTTCCTGGCACGGCCAACGGGAACGTGGATGTGTGCTGCAGAAGACAGGTTTACAGCATTAAAACTGAGGAGAAATAATTACGCAAGCCACTTTGGATGAAATCATAATTAAGCCTTATTGGGGTTTGAAAGTTTGGATTTACAATATATTTCACTCACCATTTTTCATTTTCATGAACTTCTGGCTGTTTCTGCTTCCAGCTGGGACAAGAAGCAAAGTGGCTAAAAGCATTATGAAGAAAACTGTGGGAAACCCATGTATACTTTTAGGAAGGCACGCTGGCAGTCTCGGAAGAAACTCTGTTCTTTTGAGACACAGAGCTCCGTCGTATTTCTCAGGCTGTAGAGCATGAAGTAAAAATCAAAGAGCTGCGATACTTTGGGGTTTCATTCAAAGTGAAACCCTTTTCCGTGCAAGGGAAGGAAAAGACCTGAGGTTCAGTTGCTTGTCCTTGAGACAGGGCACAGCAGAAAATACAAAATTCCCATCCTGGGCAAGGATCAAAGAAAAAGGGACCACATTCCCTTGGAAAAGGGAGTGTAATGCACTAGTCTGGACCTTTGATAACGATCACATGCACCAGTGTTATGTTCTTCAGTTTCCATGCACTGTGCAAGCAGGAACAGTAAGTTAGATGCAATAGGAAGGAGTGCATTGATAGCACTGCTTATAAATTTGTATTTCAGACAGCACTGAAAATAGGTAACTTGCTGCATTAAATATTTTGCAATATTATGCCTTGGATTATTACAGTATGCTACTACCCATACCAAAAAATCGGTATTTTAAAGGCCCTTGATTTCATTCCGGGTAACATGGTCTGAAAAGTTCTGCAAGATCTGAATCACAGCCTCTTACAAAGAGGAAAGAGGTAGAAATCCAGGAAAGAGACCATGAAAAAAAACAGACTTTGTTGTCAGGCATATGTTTCGAGCACTTGTCCGCACTTTGTGAAACATCTGAGCCTGTTTGCGTGCTCACCACAGCCGCGAAATGACTTCACAGACTCCCACGTCAGAACCTTACACCTGCATCCTACCTACATCTCTGACCTGAGGGCCTGTAGGAATGCTGGTTCTGCTCACTGTCACCTTCTGGCTTTTTCATGTGGCTATAAGGAGGTAGAAACCCCAAAGTTAGGCTTGCAGCAGTGTGACTATGCACTTGTTTGGAACTTTGGCCAATATGTTCATAAATAACGTAAATATCAAAGAATGCAAAATATTGTACAGTGGCAACACCCATTACCTCCAGCACTGGCAAGGATTATATTATATAAACATGTATGTAATACAAAAATTCCATTAGTTTAGATAATAAAGATTAATACACTACTCTAAAACCACACACCCCTGAAGAAAGCTTGAATGTTTTTTTTTCCATTAGATCCTTGGGAAAAAAAAAAAAAAAAAAAAAAAAACACAAAAAACAAACCAAAACAACTAAACAACTTCTGGTTTCAAGTGCCTTGAATAGAGATTTGCTTTTTGGGTCATTTTAAGTATAGAAGTTGCATTGTATTTGCCTTTGTGCCTCTTGTATAGACTCCATAAAATGAGCCTATCATCTCCAGAGTTTATAGGGGACAGATTAAAAAGAGCAGACCTTCTGCTAAGAGAAAGAGCAAAGAAGTGGTGGAGATGGAGGCCCCGTGTGAGGAGAGCACCTAAGCACCTCTGCAACTGGGGGCCTTGGAGCTCAGGGAGCACTTTCTACTTTATTTGGACTACTCGCATACTTAAAGCTACAGAGATGCTAACTCTCCTCTTTGCCCCTCAATAGAAAACGTGTGAAGGGGGCATACCTGGCTTGTCTATTGAGGCAAGAAAGGAGACAATCAGGAGGGGAAAAAAAATATAAATCACATTGTTCAGTGAAACTACTGGATGATAAGGTGGCAAATACTCTCCTAAGACTGAGAATGTAACAGATGTTTCAGAAGGATAAGATACTTTCTCCAGGGGTTATGCTTACTGTGCTATAAAATTACAAGGACTTCTCAATGTTCCTTTTTTTGATGGTAACACCTGGGCTCAGGACAAATCCCCCTCCACAGGAGTGAACTCAGCTCCCCTCCCAAAGGCTGCTCCACCCAGGTTATTTTCCTCCCGCAGACAGTGACAATCCCATTATATTTAAGGAGATAACAGTACATCTGAGGTGAAACACCTTAGGTCTCGCTCGTGGGAAAGCACCCTGCCAGTTCAGCTGCCAAACTTCTCATTTCCAGCCACGACACAGGTCACATGCAAATCAAGGAACCGAAAAAGAGGTGCAGGAGAATACAAGTAGCTCAGTGGATGGATACCAGGGGCTCAGCCTTCAAAATCAGGGCTGTCCCAAGCTTCTTTCACACCCACAATACCTGCAGAGTTCATCTATGATATTTCCCAGTTCAATTCAACAGTTGCTTGGCAGGCTGCTAACTTAAAATACACGCGCAAAGATCTGCAGTGGACCACTGCTGGGCTTGGGACTGGGCACATATCTCACTGCCTTCCAGAATCAAGATTTAAAATCAGATTTTAAGACCTAAAACCTATGCAATACTGAAAGGGTGTGGAATTAGGCTTCCACTTCAAGCTTCTCAGTAATCGAAGCAATGTCCAAACCCTCTGTCTGGTTTGGGTTATTTGGAAGTAGTCCAGCACACTAGATTATCCAGATAGATAGCGAGTTATACATGTTAATGGAGAATTTAAGTAATATGATTTACAAGTGACAAGTACACACTCCTCTAGTTTCCCAGCTAAATCCCAGGAATGCATTGCTTGGAATTTCACAGAGCAATCATAAAACCCCCAGCATGCTCCTTGTATTCCTTCTTAGGGAAATACAGTACCAAAGATCATTATAACTCCCTTTTTAAAATGGTTTTTACAACTTCGGACTAATTCTACAGGAAACAACATCATGCTACATTGCAAAACTCTACTTTCATCCCAGCCCTTGCACTCCATTAATCTTTCTCATTCTCACACACCCTACAAATAGCAGAGCACAAACAAAGACTGAAAACAACCAGTGGAGTGACAGAGTGACAATGCCAGATTAATACCGATTTTCCTAATAAAATCCCAAGACATTCCATTTCAGGCTAAGTTTAATCCTAAACCTTATAACCTCACATGGTCATTGCAGCATTGGCTGCTTTCTCTTAGAAACAACCCCCCTGGCCACTGCTGGAGACACAGTACCTAAATTAGGTTGTCTCTCAGCTGGGTATTGCATGGCACCAGGGAGGAGTGGAAACGGCCTCCCTGCACGGATAATGAAACGCACACCGTAAACTTTTGCTGAAACTATACACCTTTCCTTATTCTTCTGTTATCAAAATCAAGTTTATAGGAATTTTATTTAGGAGTGTATCAGTTATCTTTGCTTGTAACATTAGCAACTGCTATTAAAGGTAATAGGTAAGAGGCAAGTGGTAATAGGGAGAAGGTGATAGCTCTGACTGACATCTTTACCGGCATAGGACGACAGAGCAGTTTATGAAGTTTTTCTAGTGGTGGCCCAAAAACCAATCAAGATTGGCTCCATGATGTCTTGCCAAGAATGCTATAATCCTCCTCCCGCAACCTCTTCAGCAGGAGATTCACAGGAGGTCACACTATTGCATCAGCAGATGTGCATGGGCATATAAGGTATAAGATGTTCATAGCCATAAGTCTCCCCTGAAACCTGGATTCTCTCTCTGGGGGCGAAGGAGCACTTGAAGTAGGTTTAATGCAGGGGACAAAAGGACAAAAGTTTCTTTTTGAGGTGATCGGTATGGGCGTGCTACCATCGGCGAGGAACCATTCTGGTGTCTCCAGAGCCATTCTGGAGTATCTAACTTGTAAAAATCACTGCACTTGTCTAAGTCTGAGGATGGAGTTAATTTTCATTCAAAGGGGCAGGGCCGGGTCCTGCTTTTCTGGTGGTTCATGGCCATATTGTTTGCGTTTTCTGCAACCTTCAAGTGATAAAAGGAGTATAATAATCTGTCTGTTGTCTCCCAGCCAAACTGTCAGCTCAGCTGGTCCAGCACATCAGCAGCCTCAGAGATTTGCTAAAACAACTTCCAAGCCATACATATGAGATACAGGGCACTTAATAAAGCAAAACCAGATCATTTCTCAGTCTAAAGCCACCCGTGAAGTGTCAGTCTACAGGAATCAATTCACACATGTTTTAATCAACTTGTAAGTTACACTGGATATATGGGAATAGTTAAATTTATAGAGCTTGGAGTCTGGCCCATTAAACTCTGTCTATACTGTTTTAACACTTCTGGAAGCCTACATTCAAAATTTGCCTCGGGTCGCGACTGAAATGAATACTCATAGTTCCAGCAAAATACCCAACACAGATCCATCAACATGTACCGAAAACAGAATGAAAGCTTTCCCGTGCCATCAGTGGGGTCCCGTGGGGCTGCTGAGGGACTGCGGAGCACAGGGACGTCCGACCGCCGAGCCCACAGCTCTGGTTTGCAGGAAAAAAAACTCACCAAACACGCACCAGCAGAAACACGCCTTCCTGTCATCGGCTGAGATGAGACCCAGCTGTTTGCTGAAGCGATCCCAGTAACTGACTGCTAATTTGGACATTTTCGAAGCATCTGCAGGTTTGCTCTTATCGACAGGGTATGGTTTTCTACTGCATTTGCTCTTGGAGTAGATTTGGCTGATAGCATCAGCGTTTGTGCGGCAGCATTAACAGTCCTGCCTATGCAGGTACGGCGGAAACCAGAGACAGGGGTTTTGCCAGTCAGGACAGGAATGTTTATTTAAATGTAAGAAGAGAACCAGATCTGCAGCTGCCGTATCTGACATGAGTCTCAGAGGGGTACCCAAGGCAAAAGCTGCTTTACTTGGAAAAAAAAAAGCATTGTGCCCTATGAAACAGAAAAGAAAAAAAAAAAGACACAAAAACTCCTGCAAGAATACTCACTCCCTACGCTGAAAATGCATTTTTCATTTCCAGAAAAGATGGCTACAGCATGCACACCTCAGATTGCCCAATGACAGGCAGGCTTACGTACTGAATATCAACATGAGAATTTGCAAAGGTAATTACTTCAATTATCTCGTTACCTCGGCAACCACATAACACACACTCAGGCTTTAATGAGTCATACACCTCGACCCACCGACCAGGGCTCCCGAGTAGATGTCTGCTCCCATTCAGGGCTGGAACCGTCCCCCAGAGCTCCAGAGAGCTCCAGCTTGGCTGGCTAAGCTGGGGAGGGCAGGGGCACCCCAGGGGCTCCAGCAGCGCCTGGCCATCCCCACCTCCCTCATCTCATGAGCCCAGCCATGGTGTTCAGCTCAGGGTGGTGAAGACACTGGTTTGCTGCCTTGGACACACATGCAGCTGGTGTTTGGGGATGCCCATCAAGCCTGAGAAGCGCATGTTTTTTTTTTCCCAACAACTAAGGAAGACCCCAGTTTCACAGAGTCAGAATCACAGAATGGTTTAGATTAAAAGGGACCTCAAAGATCATCAACTTCCACCCCCCCGCCATGGGCAGGGACACCTCCCACCAGACCAGGTTGCTCAAAGCCCCATCCAACCTGGCCCTGAACGCTTAAAGGGATGGGACATCCACAGCTTCCCTGGGCAACCTGTGCCAATGTCTCACCACCCTCATCATAGCGAAAAATTTCTTCCTGATACCCAAGATCCAAATCTACCCTCTTCCAGTTTGAAGCCATTCCCTCTCATCCTATCACTACATGCATTTGGGTCTACGGTTTATAGTCTTTAACATACTGGTGACACAGTTATGAGGGTATTGGGTTGGAGCAGGCATCGCTGTAACCAAAAAAGCCTAATATCAATTAGTGCAAAATACAGCAAATATATATAAAAAAAATAATGTAATTTCAACTTCTTAGGTGCCCAGGCTGTGTATAAAATTGTCATTACTGAGCCAAAATCTGGCCTGGATGCCAGCGGTGTGAATCCGGGGTAATGTCACTGAGTGACTGCAGCTTTTTTTGTGTACAGAACACCAGCTGATGGATAAACAGTTGTACCAGGACCGTTTTCAAAACACTGCACCCCATAGCCTGCAGAACTTATTTTATGTATGTCAGCAAAAGGATGTAGAATATGTAACTTTCGTATCTCATACTATATTATATACATCTATCCATATACCTATATATTTAGGCATAAAACATACTGAATAGATAAAGACAATCAAAATCAACCTATCTTAGTTAGACAGCAACTGCAAATATCCAGAAAGAGCAAGAAAAATGATTAAAGTTCCTGGGAAAGTTTGTACTAAAATGACAAGTAAGAAAAATATTTTATGTATTTAAGTGAAGGAATTGAGTAATAGGAAGCATAAGAGAATGCATAAAACATGGGTTGTGATAAAGAAATGATAACGAACCTGGGTTCTCACTCATCTCTCTGTGCAGTTTGACAAGATGACGACCAGAAAATAAAAGGAAAACACACACACATACATTTTTGGTGTGTAATCCCTTGCCATATACAATCCTTGTACATACCGCCGCAGCAGTGTGTGCCGATCACAGTGTTTTAGAAACACCTTATAGTTACTACACTTGCTAAATCAAAAGTTTGTACAGGAAACCAACTCTTATGCACAAAACTGACCATGTGGGTGGGAACGGTCAGAAAGGAGCCTCGCTTCAGGCCAAATAAATCCCTCTCCAGCTACTTTTTAATGAAATATTAATTTAAAACCCAACAAAACCCACTTTTATTGTAGAAGAGAAAAGCAACTGAGAAAAAGAAAAGAGCTTTTAGTCCAAAGTTTTGGAGCTTGTGAGTATTTTGTTTGTGAAAATTTTGTTTCACCACCGTGCCGGTCCCATCATAGGTATGATCGTGCCTACAAATTCATATTTTTTCCAGCAATGGTGGGTGAAAGGCTATTTTGCAGACAAAGAACACCAAGACATTTGTGTTGGATACTTAGAGGTGACAAATTCTGTACAAACACTACCTCTAATTCACACCTGACTTTAAGAAATACACGCGTTTCTTTCATTCTCTTCTTTTTTGCTCCTGCTTGCCCAGCTTCCTTTTATTTTTAAGTTGGAGAAAAAAACATCAGAAAAATCAGCAAATAACTTTGCAAGGAAACAGGAATAGTTTTGACTACCACCTTGTTAACACCACTAGCCTAAATTTGGCAAGATGGAAGAAACGCAGCTAGGGTTGCTGCGTGTATTTCCCAGTCAGCTGGCAGCAGAGGAGGAGAGCCAGGAGCAGGCACAGATATCGAACAGATAGAAATCTCGACAACCAGCTGCATGGTGGCAGAAGCTATAGGGTACAAAGGTAACAATGTTTCCCCACGTAACCACAACATATTATTTTTAATCACAGACAGATGGGATTCATAGTCAGTTTTCTAAAGTCAATCTATTGAGAGCCCCAGTAACTCCCAGCTAAAGAATTACTTTAGAGGGCAAGAGAATACCTATAGGTTAATTTACATACCTTGGCAGCAACATACAAGCCAGTGGGGATATCCAGAAGGAAATAAGGTCACAAATTGGCAGGACAGCAGCGGCGTTTACCAGTTTAAACAAGATTTGGTTGTTGAAAATCTCCATCTTAAAGGCCAAATCAGCAACTCATAGACCAAACTATGAATCTTCAACTCAAATGTTATTTCCATCTAAACATATGATATAAAACCTGGATGTCCCCCCGAGGCACACAGGCAGGCAACAAAGGTTTTGAAATAAAACGCCTCAGAAATGCTACGTGGAATGAAAATACGAAATGGAATGGATTTGTAATGAATGTCAGGAGGTATCGAGGAGCTCAATAGCTCTGCACCCCCGGCAAATGAAATGGGTACATTTGGGACACATAGCAAGAATGAAGGCAACCATCCACGCCATTAGAGATGCCCCTGGGTAACCAGAGGAAAGGATGCGCGGGGCTGACTGCACGCCTACATCAAACACGCTCACGGGACACGTAGGAGCAGCACGAGGATGGACATGCACGAGAGCACTGCCTGCAGCAGCTAAAACCTGGTGACACAGTCTGTCAGAGTCTCGTATGATGGATCAGCTGATCAACCCAACTATCTACCCAGCTATCTCCTGACATGACAAGACATAATAATGTATACATACAATATTGATCCTAATTAATATAAGGCTCTGCTACTATTTGTGTCTTGTTACAGGAATAGACTTTAAGCTTTGCAGGTACTATATAAACAAACAATTTTTCTAGACCTCTTTCCTGCCCCAGAACATTTTATTTAGACTGCATTATGCTTTTTTTGGGATGTTACTTGAGTCTACAGGTTCCTAGAAATAGCGACACTGCATGGAACCAACATTGGAACTCCTGAGTTTATAACTGATTACAACTTAAAGGGAAAGATAATTATTTTTTAACAGGGGATTTCTCTTAATCATGGAATATACTTTTAAAACCTTACATTTGTAAGAAAACTTCTGCCGTGTATCCCCCCTTAGATGCCAAAACCATGGATAGGTTCTTGTCAGTGAAACTAGCTCTTGCGTTTAAAAAAACCCATGAAGAACAATTAAATTCATGCTCACAAACACCTCCAGCAGCTGAGGTTGCGGAGTCACTCGGGCAACGTCAGTGTGAGTTTCCGGGGTGCTGCAAGGCACCTTTCCCAAAGGAACAGAAGCTGGCGCTGCTGCTGAATGGGACCCCAGGAGCAGATTTTCCCACAAGCTCCCTGCCCTGCCTAGGGCAATCTCCTACCATCTTTTCCTGCAGATGTACACATCCAGCCTCCCTGAATTTGGGATGCCTACAACTCGGGCAACTCTACTGCCTACCAAACATGTTGGTGGGATCTCAATGGATTTAAGTTGTGGCTATCGCTCACAGCTAGTGCTAAGGCTGCTTTCCAGGTGGCACAAACAAGCTCTGTTTGGAAATCCTTTCCCAGCACAGCTTCTTGTGACTGGGGGATAACAATTTCATTTGTTTTCTGATCTCAGTACGAGGGGATTTCAGATGCTGGGAGCAATCCACCCGATTGGACTAGATGCACAAACAGCAGGCAGTAGCTCGTATTCAAAGGAGAAAAAGAGACAAAATAACGAATTACTGGAACAGCGCTGGCCACTTCAGTAAGAACACCAGTCGCCTAATGAAAATATTGACATTTATGGGAATCCACAGACAGAGTTAGACATAGTTGTGGTCTCCGCTACTGTATCACTTTTCATAATGTTTTATTTGTTTACCTTCCAAAACAAACTACTGTAACTAATATGTTTATAATAATTAAGGAAGAGACAGCTAAATTTGAGAAAAGAATGGCCTCCAAAATTCAGGCTTTTCCCAGCTGGAATGCTTAATGGGGCTGGGAAGTTCTTTTCTCTCCCTAATGCGATAGGAAAGCTGGGAGAAATGAACAGGGGGGTCCCTAATTATCACTGGTATAGCTTCATGAAAAACAATGTGCTTAACACAAGGGATTCATTTAATGCATTGTCCTTCGCTAATTATACAATTAGCAGCTAAATAACCAGAACTAATGTATTTGTACATATGTGTGTTTGCGCACATAGATATGTGTATGTATATTCACACACAGGAATGTCATATATACATCATCCTGGTCACTTGTGAAGCGGGAGGTTGGGGAGGGTGCCCTGAATCAGTCTGATAACCAGTATCTGGGGGACAATCTCTCTCCAGGCCTCACAGCAGCTTTTGTGGTCTGTCATTGTGCCGGGGCTGACAGCACACAGACCGTGCCTGGCAGGAACAAGGAGACAGCTTTCGCAGGGAAAGGCCTGTCACTATTTTGCAACCCCAAACCATCCCAAAACCTGAGGGGTTTCACTCCGGGAGGAACGCGATCGCACCGAGCGCTGGGAAGAGGTGGCAGTGTTTGCAGTTTTGCAAGACTGACTCAGGCTGATGGCTGTGGCAGGAAAGTCTATCCCATGCACGCCTTGACTCCGATCCCTTAATCTCACAGAGAAAAACACAGTCTTTGCACGTTCTCTTAATTACTCAACAGGGAAGGCTTTGCTCAGCACGTCGCAGAACTCAGCTTATTATAGTGCCTTTGGTCGTCTTGCTCTGGGAGCAAAACAGAGCTGCCCTTCTTGATCTACCGGTGGTGAAGGCTTCCTCAGGTCTGTCTATACGATGCTTATAAATCTGGCTGTCACCGCAAGGATAAGCATCTATCAGCCTCTCATCAAAGGCTCTCGCAGCTCTCCATCTGCCCAGCCACACTCTTCTGTGGTGGGACCAGAGAGGTGATTTCTCAAAGATAATCATGACGTGGATCTGCCAGTTATGAAGTAATGTTTATTCCTTCTGGATCAAAAACGTGTCAGGAGAATGTGTTTTAAAGCCAAGGCACACACAGGTCTCTTCTTCCAGAAAAGCTGCATGCCCTTTCAGTAGTTAGCAATCTATTTTTTGGCACTTTGTTAATTGTGCGTGTCAGCCTGTTCCTTAAAAGTATTGATTTTATTTCCAAACAAGTGACCGAGTAAATTAATAAAACCAAACCCAAAACAAACAGCAAAGACTTCCTTAACTGGAGATTGAAGGGTCTTAAATGAGCCTGACACTCACCTTAAACACTTTGTATTGCTAAAAGAGATTAACTGACATGCAAAACCAGCAGGCAGCAGAAATGCATTTCTTGCTGTCAACATTTCTTTCAAATTTTAAATTACAGGGCGCGCACAAAAAATTTCTTCAGGTTCTGTACAGAGCACAAAGGAAAATATTGACCTTGGAAACGTAACTCACTCTCACTACAGTAAATATATTCTCTTCTACGGCATAATCACAGTTGTCTGAAGTCATTTATTGTTTGAAGACTACCTTATAGCACTGACAAATACTACATTTCCTATTTATTTCTAAAACTTTTCTGCTGTTTGTAGATCCTGAATGCTTTACGCAGTGGTTACAATTAAAGCATCAGTTACCACACAAGGTACTGGAATCTGTCTCTCATTCTAAAAACAGGCAAGCAGTGTGTGGCAGCAAGAAGTTTAAATAAAAACTTTTCTGAAATAGGCCAACTGTGCTTAGATTTGGGAAAGAATGAAACTAATTTGAAATATTTAAATTTTCAAGAAGGACAGCAGAAAGGATGATTTTTTCCATTTATCAAATACCAAAGTGAAAATCTGATTTATATAGCTTTATAAGTTATGTAGCAGTTATCCTGGAAAGGTGTATCTGCAGCTTTAAATCAAAGGATTTTATAACCATTCAACATCAAATGTGCAATGACAGAATATGGAAATATAAGGATTCTGTAACTGAAAAGGGATTCAAATAAAACAGTCATAAACCCAATGCATCTCCATACATTCTCCTAACTCGAATTGGAATTCTGTATGCATAGCTAATGCTGTGAAAAGTTGCTGGTTAAAAATGCTAGAATTTACTTGTGTCCTCTTCTGAGGGCAGGAGTCTCCAAATCTGGAAAGCATTTAGGTTTCACAAAAGGATATGAGAAAACATTCCTGACAAAGCCTCCGTGTCCCTACTTGATTTGAATTTTTGAATTGCGTGTTGCAAGCTGCTGAGCTCTTTGAGCAAGACTCAGAGAGAGTGGTGCGGGCTCCGGTACTCAGCTTTCTCTATTTCTTGGTATGTGGTGGGTTCCCCACCCTTCTGCTGAAGGCAGGTGCTGCGGGAACCCCTGCAGCATCACCTAGCTGGAAAAACTCTAGCAGACAAATGTTAGAAGAACCCGTTTCTTAAATCTCTTTCTGAAACTTCCTGTGCTACTGTCCTCCCTCCCCCCCCGCCTTTTTTGTAGGCTTTATCCCATGACCAATTTTGGATGTTAATGGCTTGCATTTTAGTAAACGATCTTGCTGGTTATTTATGCCCTATATCTTTATTTCAGTTATGCATTCAGCAGCTGGAGTCCATATGGAAATGTTAGTCATTTTAACTGAGTGAAGACCTTTGCAGATAAGGGATAGGAAATATGATCTTTTTTCCTATTTGGTTCCTAATCATATGCCATTAAAGAGAAGTGTATATGGAACAGGATATTTTTCCTAATATTATGATTTACTGTATCAGTTTCAACCAGCAGCTTGGGCCCTGGCACAGGAAGCAAACAAAGGAGTGTTTTATTTTAGAGTTGTGAGCCAGAATTACTGGGACTGCACAACGCACTACCAGTTTGAAGGAGCTCAGCCTTGAGCAAGACCACCTTCCTGTAGGAACTGTCACCTTTTTCGCTTTCCTGCCTCCCTCAGAAACGTTTTCTGCCAGGGAACCAGCCGATAAAAAGCCCTGCCACCTCCGGGAGCCACACTGGTTTGCTGATATGCACTGATGCTGGACTAAGGTTATAAAGCAAAGATATACTGGCCACTTTATTTGGGTGGCACATAACAGCAGCTCAGCGGTACGTACAACCCAAAGACGGTTGCAGAGATCCAGCAGAAACCCAGAGGACCCCATCTGCCTTCCCAACAAGTGTCCCACCACAAACACAGCGACCCCTGCTCAGCCCTGCTATCTACATGCAGAAGGTAACAGAGCGGCGTTGACCTTGACTATTTACTTGCAAAGGTCCCAAAAGCACACGAGGTATCCTACAAGAAGAGGGGGAAAAAGTAACTAAACCTTGTCCTGGAAAGCTAATAATCCTTGGAAAGATACAACAAAAGATAGGGCAAAAGGCAACAGATAATGTGCGAGACGGGGAGAAAGTCCCTGAGGCGATTCAGTGAGCACGTCTCTGGTGGAAGGGAGGAGATGTGTATATTCAATAAGGCTAACATCATTTCAGCGCAAGGGGCCAGCAGGGTCATTTAGTCTCACCGAGCTGGAGTATTTTATTTCAATTAAATATCCAGGCTCTTCCAGTAACCTTCAAATCCAGGTGGCTTTATTAGGACAAGGGAGTACCGTGTTTCCCTGACTGGACTGGGGTTTGGCCAGCAGAAGATGCAGAGGATGGTAAGAGGTAAAGCAGACTTAGTTTGATTTTCTTTTTACCTCAGGAACATAAGTGAATTTCAGTTTCCAGCTAAGTATCAAACATCTGCATGTTCCACTTCCTCGAGAAGCTGACAAAATAAATTCAGCATTAAAAGCAAGAAGAAAATGCGTCTGACAGACTCATTCTCGTCTGGGCATCCTTTCCTGGTTTACTCTTTGCCAAGCAGTGATTGCAAAAGCAACTCCTTACACCCTTGAATAGACGCCATAGAGCTGTTCCAACAAGTACAACCAGATAAGTTGACATGGGGGTGCTGTATTTAATAGCTGTGTGTAAGCGCATTAGGAGCAAACGCCACTACTGGCAGTCCAAGGCAGCAATAGAGCTGACAGGAAAATCAATTACAGAGCTACAATGAGGCGGGGGAAAGAGAATGATGGAGAACTTGAAAATTAAATATATATACACTAGAATTTCAATCGAATAACCATCTTGCACCTGCTATGCCTACACAGAAGAGGAATGGCTTGTGCAAAACTTCCTCAGCAAGAAAGGAGGAATATGAAAACCATAACCTAATGTTACCAAAACTTTTAAGGCCAGATGGAAAATCCATGTACAGAACACAGCTAGCTTGCAAATGTAAAGAAAACAAGCTGCACAGCAGCTTTATTAAACTTATAATAAGCAACGATTTTAGGCCAGTCTACCACAGAGAGCTGTAAGATGTCACCAAAAGAAAATCGTGACTGTCTTCACAAATCCTACGCTTTAAAACTGTTGATTTTTCTCACAAATTCAAGTGTGAGGAATCTGAATTAACTTAGCATTCATTTTTTCAATAGCAAATGCTCACTGAAATACATTATTTGCTTTCAGAAACGCAGAAACTTCTGCACATCAGTGGGCAAATATTTTCATACTAAACTCTCTGGTGACAAAAAAAACTTCTTAGCTAGCTTTTTTGTGCAAGTCAGGGTCAAGCCCAACACTTGTTCCAGGTGAAGAAGAAACCTGAGGAATTTAAAAAAAAAAGTTTTTCACTTTTCCACATTTGACATTTCATTACAAGTATTGTCTGAATTATATACACAGAGAGTGTGTGCAAAGACAGTTAAAAATGGGGGAAACTGGTTTGCTGCCAGTCCAACCACATCATGACAATGCTCACCACCACTTGGGCAAGGAGGAGAAACCCAACGGCCAAAGGAGGAACCGAGGACCGGGAGCTGCCCCCTACGGCCCCTGGCCATGTCTCACTTGCCAGCCCCAGGCTCCCCGGGAGCAAAGCAGGGGCTGCCATTTCTCAGGGTGCTCCAAGGGGTAACGTGGTCACCACCACACTGAAGATCTGGCTGACTTTGGAGGGCAGCTTAGCTTTTGCCTGCACCAAGTCCAATTTTTCATAGATTTGTGCAAGTATCATACTTGACTATTGGGATGGTATCGGACCAGCTCCACTCAATATTCATACACCTAGAACTGACTTTGCCATTGCAGAATCTGGAAACCAGAGGGGCTGTCCGTGAGACCAGGGGTTTGGGTAAATACAATCCCTCTTACTGTGCCATAAGAGTTCAGGGCAAAGAACGCTACTGCTACTGATGGCAGCTCACTGGAACGAGACGCTTTCCTTTCCAAGAACAAACTAGCTGACACACAGCGTTTTTTAACTATGTGTCTCTTCAATAAGAAGATATGCTTTTTCAAATAGCTACTATGATTTTTTGTTTTTTAAATATATCTACCTAGCGGCATCTGATATTTGTGGTGCACCATAAAACATAAGTCTTCCATAAATATAGGTATCACAAAACTTAATTGCTGAAACTCAGTGGGCACTGGTATTCTTATTCATTTTGAAAAGGGAGAACCAAGTCTGGATATGAATAAATGTGAATACTCTTCCATCATGAAATATTTTGCTTATACAGACAATTAGGTGTTTTCACAGCCTCAAGGTATGCCAGGGTGGTTCCAAATGTTTTGTCCGACTGATTCGTAAGGGGCCTAAGTAGAGCATTTTCTACTCACTCTCCTTAGCACATTATTCCAGAGCTTCATCATTTCCAGCATTTGAAAGTTGTTCCCAGAAGCCAAGCCACATGTTACCTCAATTCAATCTTCACAGCATACCCACAGATGTAGAAGGAAGAATTTCAAGTCCCAATCTAAACTTAATATTGGAAGAAAATTTGGGAATACTGTAGGGAAAGTGAAGGAAGCCACTGCTGCCTTATTTATGTTGCAGAAAGAGAACGGATGGGGTAACTCTTTCCAAGAATGATACAAATCCTGTGATACCAATGACCAGGATTTAAGAACTTGAGTTCCACACCTTCCCCAATTAAAAAAAATAAATCCCCCTGCCAGTGTTTTATCATCAGACAAGCTTCTCACCCTTCAGAGCTTTCTGGAAATATCAACCTCTGCCCCTGCACATTACTGCTTGCTCAGTTGACAGTTCTGCCCCAAACACAAACACTTCCATCATGCTTCCTGCAGACAGAAGAGAGGAGGGGAAGGAGCAAAGATGTCCATGCTCATTTTCAGTTTGGTCCATAAATCATTCGGTAACCTAGGATGCATATGATATGAACAAATGAAACATCAAAGCGATGAGCCGTGACATTCAGCAAAGCTCAACTTTTTCTCTTACTTAGCTGCGAGCACCTCCGTGTATTGCTTCAGGTTCACTGAACAACATAGGAGGTGAATGTTACCCCATTACTTTGACAGAAGGGAGAATTTGGAGTGCAATTTCTAGTAAAAGTAGCAATTCTACGGCTCGCAGACTTACAGCTGAAAATATCTTTGCTTTGTATATTTCACCCTTCTGCTTCAGTGATTTCTTCTTTACTCAAGGTCCTCAGATCTACTACCCCTTGGCAAAGCCAGAGCACAAAACATAAGAGACAAGTAAAGAGCTGCTGACAAAGCACTCACGTTCAGCAGATAACTTTGGTCTGGTTGCCCGAGTATCTTTATGTCTGATCTAGCGGAGGAATCTGTTATCTGAGCAGGGAACACACTGCTCCTCTCCCAGGCTCCTGCCGCAGATCCATCACGGTGATTTGTGCTGCGGTGACGCAGCAAGGCGCGACGCAGAGCTTTGAGAAGATGCCTGCGGAGCCTGCCAAGGAACACGACCCTTTTTTCCTGTCTGCCAGCTCAGAGCTCATGGAGGAAATCATTAAATTGGAGCCAAACATTCCTGTTGCAAAAATGAAGGACGTGGTAGGCCAAGACAACAATTGCCAGACAGGTTTGAGCTGCAGATGTTTAGCACTGGGTAAATGCTTTTGTTCTGGAGTTGATAAATTTCCGTTTTAATGATGCAATCTTTTATTAGGGTATTTATGCCAGGCTCATGGTCTCTACAGTGGAGCGCAGCTGTCTAGCTAAAGCTCTTCACGTACTCAAGATAAAAGCGGATACTGAATCTCAGCGTAAGCAGAGGCTCAGTCTCCTCCTGGCCAGGCTTCCCAGTTGCGCAGAGTGTCTGGCAAACTCTGTCACATCACCCATGCGTTATTTTTTTACTATTATTTTTAATTTTTTGCATGGGCAGTTTTGCAGTATGAAGTTTGCAGAGCAGAAATAATAGTGGAAGGGGGGCGGGGGGGGATAAAACCCCTTCTTTGCAAGGTAATTTGAACTCCAAACTGAGTTTGGACTTAATGATGTTTGCAGGCCTGTTGTGTTCATTTTCCCTGTACACTTCAGCGCTCCAGCCTTCTTCATGAGAATACTCACAGAAAGTGAATTTCAGGTAACAGCTCACTTTGGACTTTGCAGTTGATTTTTAAGCTTGCCCTTTGCAAATCTCATTATAGCAATTAATTAAGATAGATGGCAGAAGAATGAAAGCATCCCATGGGGGAAAACCTAAGTCTAGTAAAATCCAGGAGAGTTTTGCCAATGGCAGGATTTCAGCCCTTATTTGTAATGTGACAAACAAGGCAGCTGCAAATTTCAACTTATTCATGACTAGCAAAATGAAGATTTCCACTCCAAAGAAACTAAAGTAGTAATCACTGGTGGGTGCATCTAACTCAATTTGTGGACAGGAAAAAGGCAGTAGTTTCTTGCAACGCGACTTATTAGCTCAGGCTAGAATTCCAAACTAGAACAATTTTGCCAAATTTACAAAGAATTTGAGTGAATTAAGTCTGTTGCATAGACATGGCCCCAGTAGTCCATACAGTTCCTGAGATAACTTATACAATGACTCCTTTTACAGTTTGTAAAGTTGGCAGTGGAAAAGGAAGCAGCCCTCTCTTCAGGGGTTTTAAATGCAACCTGAGCAGCATTGTGAGGAGTTATGTTATTGTTATGACACTGAATTCCAGATTGACTTACAGGGTCAGCCTAAAGTATTAGTGTGTGGGTGGAGATGGGAATGATGGGAAGAAAAGATCGCTTATTCCTTCCCGTATTTCATTGCTATCATTTCTAACAAATTGCAAAAATTAAAATAATTGCTCCCCTCCCCCCCTTTCTAGGTCAGCTTTAATCTTGGATTAAACTTCAAACAAACCTTGAGATTGTTTTACCCTAAATACTCATATTTTCTCTGCTAAAACCCTTTTTCCTGTAGAGTGGGGTTTGTCCCAAATCTATTTCTTTGTGTAATCGGCAGATTGAACATAAATAATACAGAACTTAAAGAAAATACTTAGTCATTTAGTCACCAGTGACTTGCTCGGATGAGATAAGGAAGGCTTATGGTTTTCTCAGAGGAATCTATGCCCGTGCACAAAGTTGTTGTCTGTCTAAAAGCAGAAGAGTCTTGAGACATTTTATCTCACTGGTAAATCACTGTGCACTCCGTGTATGTGCACTCGTTAATGCCCATACTGGAAGCTGTGGCTGCCCCGTTAACGTCCCACGCAGCACTATTTCAGCCCACAACATTTTGGGTGGGGCACATGCTATTTAACTACATCTCAAGGCCTTTGAGAACAAGAGGAAAGGTAAGTATGGGTTGTAAACTGGCAGTTCAGATGCAGTTGGTCAAGTTTCTTTTCCCCCCAAAGCTGAGTTTGTGTGTCAGGAGAAATGGGAGTGTACAAAAATGACATTTTGAAGGAGTTGGCTGCACGGCACCAGGTAGCTGGACCATAGGTCCTCTCTAGGTTTCATATCCCAGCACTGTTTTCTAGAGCAGAGAAACAAGATGGGCAACCTAGACGCTTAACACAGAAGTGCAGTGTCTCATTTTGTAATCTCTTTACTTTATTGGCTCTAGGGAGAAAGGAAATTATTCAGAGAGGAATTGTGTAAGTGCTGCCTTTGTCAAACATGTGCAAAATGAGAAATAAACATTTAAAACAGCTGAAGGGCAAAGAAGGCACTGCCAAAAAATGCTTGTTGGAAAGAAGAAAATTAAATTTAAACCAAGTGCTACTAGTATTGCAAAAGAACAAGATACAGAACCTCCTTCTATACACAGCACAGGAGCCACAAGGCGAGACGCGGGAGGGGAAGGAAGGCAGGGAGGCAAGGTGCCAGCATTGACAAGGGGAGCAGCACCAGGAAGCCAAGCACGAGCCAGGGCTGACTGGGGCAACCTCTACAACAACATCTCTTTCTACAGCTGTGTTTCTGTCCGCCAGTGGTGGGACTGGCCCCATTGCCAGCCCCTGGTGTTACCTGCTCTCATTGCAACTGGTAGCTCAGGTGGCCCCTTACACCCACCTTCCAGCATCCCTCCCCACTGTTGTGCCCCAAGCACCTCATAAATCAATATCTGCCAAAAAAAAAAAAAAGGGGCCTTAGTAGAGCAGTAGCACCCTGGTTCTGCTTCGCAGCAGTGGGATAGTTACCCTACACTGTAGGATGCACCAGACGAAGTATTTCCTTTGTTTTCTAGCACATTTTGGAGCCCCAAACTGCAACACACACTGAGGTCCGAGATACAAACAGTAAGGCTGCGAAGCAACTGCAGCACAGCATATTTTCTTCTACGGTTCCCTGTCCGTCTAGCTGAAGGCCTTATTTTAAATAATACCTTTTGGGGGTACCTCCACCCTTCTGCAGATTCCAGAACTGCTGGCCCGTATTTTGAATTTCTGGTCTGCAGAAGGGGACCAGCACCCTGTGCTTTCAAGGCAGACTAATTGCTATGATGCTTGAACATCAGACAGGCAAGTCCTCACAAACCATATTTAACCAAGTGCCCTGTTTGGGGAGGGCTAACAGAACAGCATCTGCACTTCAGGAAAGACTGTTCTATACCACACTTGCAATTTATGCCTTCCTGCAGTTTGCTACAGGCTTGATTGCAAAGTGGATTATAAATAAGCTAAGGAGAAAAGTTAAGGAAACAAAGGGCACAGCTACTTAGAGCCCAGAAGGTGTCCCTGGCCAATGCTTGGCCATGATACTGAGGAACAGGACCCTTTCCCCTCTCATAGAGATGGTGCAGCTCCACAGTAAATGACGCGCAGCCACCAGCTGCAAGGAGTTCCTCTCTTGGGAAGAGACATCTGCATTTGCCTTACAGCCTAAAATTTGCTCATCCCATCTGATTTTTGTCTTTCTGTACTACATACAGGGATAAAGAACAGCCAAGATATAGTTTGGCCACACTGCTGTCTTTTTGTTATGATTACGAAATATCATATCATCTTGGTCAGCCGAAAGAACAGGGTGTTTAATTTCTCTTACTCTCTGATGGAGATGAGCCTGAGCAGCGACATTTGGATCCAGCCCCCACACTGAGCATTTTCAAAGCTGTGGGTTGTCTGGACATGAGCTTCCATCTCAGCCCTTTCTCCTTATACTTCACCCTCTGTACAGCCAGCTCCATTTTGGATTTCACAGGAGAACAGAGATGTGAAAATCTGTATTTGAGACTTACAATGAGAAACTGCAGTATAACATCTCCAAACAACATCCAAAGTTCGAGAGTGGATTTCAGGTCGTATCTGCAAACCCTGCCCGAGCATATGTTTTGTACAAGCATCCGACAACTGCTGCTCTGCTAATTAAAGTACTCAGGACAGGGGGAGAAGAATTATGAACACAGAAAATAAGTCTTTTCAACAGCAAAACGGACAAACTTTTAAGGGACGAAGTTACTTCACTCACACTACAAGAGTCCTTCATCTTCTAAATTTTTTGTCTCCAGTAAACAGATGAAGGGACAAAGCAGCTGGAGAAATGGCAAGGTGGCAATGCTGGGAGCAGAGCAGGCTCAGCTCTCCACTGCTAGGATAGCCATCAGTGGTGGAGCTGGTGCTTACTTTGGCAGAAGCACAGAGGGAAAGGCAGCCTTTCAGGCAGCCAGGACAAAAAACTGCAGAGAAAGTAGCTGCTTCTTTCTTGCTGGTGGCAGCTAAGGAAAGAGGATGGGAAAATCTGTTTTGGGAATACCACCTTTACCAGGCTGAGGGGATGGGTGATGCTCAGATTTGATCTTTCAGTGCCTGACATGCAATGAGTGGGGGCCTGGGGCAAGAGGGGGTTGCAAACAGCTTTTGAAGTCTGTGGAAGAAGGGAATATATTTCTTCTCGCAGAACAAGGCATAGACTGACGGAGGTGAGGGAGGCGCTGCTGAAGGTGGTCAGAAAGACCCAAGGAAAGAGAGGGGGAAGAAGGCTCAGAAGCAAGAAAAAGTAGAAAGAGGGAAGGGAAAGGAAATGTTTCATACAAAAGGAAGGAAAATCTAAGGAATAGACTGAAGGTAAAACTGCACGGAAAAGGGTGTTGCACAACTGACACTGCCACAAAAGGCAGAGAGTACACTGGACCTGTCAGAAGAGCGATCCCAGGAGATCTACTCCTGAGACTTTCCAGGGACTGGTCCCAGCAAAGAGCCCCTGCTCTTCCCCAGTGCTGCAGAGCTGCAAGATAAAGATAAGAACTAGATTGCATCACGCACCCACTGCGACTTGAAGTATGCCGCAAACATACTCATGTTAATAAAATATAGCTACATTTCAACCTCATTATATGACAAACCAGAGATGTAAGTGAAGAGATCCTTCAAGAGAATATCAGGACAGGAGGGGATAACAGGTTTGTCTTCGAAGACACTCTGCCTTCACAGCTGTAATTGTGAGAACAGCTCTTTAAACTCTGCATCCAATTGTAAACTGAGGTATCCAAGTTTTGCCCCTTCACTTATGTATGTCATATAATCAGGAAATGGGAATTATACAATCTGCCTCTGGCTCCTGTAGCTAAGCAAAACACTGCACAGTCTTACTGCAACAAACTAAAGAATTCCTTAGTAACCTGGAATGCAAATTAAATGGAGACGGTTTCCCCTTTCTGATGATAGATGTTTTGCATGAAGAAAAAACCCTAACATTTGAGCACACTAGTATGTGTGAATTCCTCACTGAGCCATACTTAGCATGTTTTAAGATGGTTCCAGTATCCTATTCAGACACTTAAAACCAAAACATGAACTCTTAATTTTTTCCTTCCCCCCTGAAGTGAGTGGATATATTACTGTCTAGAGGCATGTAAATCTCCACAGATTTACGACTATGTTCTAATTCAGTTTATTTGTTGATTTATCCATTTCACCTCTTTAAAGAAAATAGAGCTAAAAGCTCTTCAAAAAAACCTATGTTTGTGCTGGAGGACCACAGCTACAGACTCACGTTATAGAGGCAGCACTCAGCTCTCTGGACTTCTGACACAGAAGTCACCATCTTGTTTTAAAGCTTGTGGGCAGTAAGTCAGTCCTGCCTACTCCCAACAGCAAATGCAATGCACAGCTGACCAGCACATTCTGTCTGCACAAATGAAGTGGACGTCCTTTGATTCACCTTCTTTGCTCCATAACTTTATTTGGGGTACAGAGGTGAAAGAAGAGATAGGTGGCATGCATGATTTCTAGGCAGCCTGGCTTCTTGCTGTCTTGCAATCTTCTCCCATCTGTGGGAGAGGAGACTGATGAGCCTTCTTCACTGCTGGCTCTCACCAGTGTCACTCAGGGTGGGGGGGGTGGTGAGGCAACAGGGGGTGATCTCAACTGCCTCCTTCCTTCCTTCCCTCTCCTCCACAGGGACCCAGAACCTGATGTAAATTCACTGACGTCAACAGAAGCCTGATCAAAGGGGCCTGGATTAGACCCCAAGGGCACTGCCTCCAAGAACTATTTATGGCAAATCGCTGTGACTTCAAGGGAAGTGGCCTGACTTCAAAATTAAACATAATCTAATTTTAAGTATCAGGTGGAGCAATCTTCTATTTAGGTCCTGATCCAGGAAATCATCGAGTACTTATTGAACTTTAAGCATCTCATTAAGTTCTGTGCTGTCCAGCGTAAGACCAGAATAAGAGCATTACACAAGTTCCTAAGTCTTTTTGGTTTAAGTACATAATTAAAGGTAAGCATGTGGCTAAGTGTTTTGCTGAATGGGGATGAAATTACTTGCACACTTAGATGCTGTACTGAACCACAGAGACAGGGGCTGCTTTGTACTTGCAGAGAGAACAGGGACCCTCTCCCATACTGCCGCAGACTGAAAGGCCGAGAAGCAATCAAGGCACCAAGCAAGCTTGAGGAGCAGCTATTTCTTGGGGAAATCAGCAGGACTTTGAGAGCTGCTGCAGAAATACTGACAGGAACAGGGAAATCTGTGTGCACCTCACCATTCTGAGCAACTTTTCTGCAGGCTTTTCCCTATCTGGTTTATCCTCCATCTCCATTACCTTTCTAGACAGGTCTTGCAGGGATGCTACAAAAAGCAAGGCCAAGCGCAGACTAGCACAAAGAAGAGCAAGCATGAAAACAAAACAACATGGAAGAGCATCTGAAATCTTTTCTAGAGGTTTGTAGGCTGATATTTCATTCCTGCTGTAAGGTGAGCAGAGAGACCTAGCCTTCCTGACTAAGGTCTATAGGCACACCCCAAATTCGAAGCTGTTCCTTGAGTTCCCTTGCCGAGAAAGTGAAGCGCATGGCGGCTGGCTGACACCACATGCGATCTAAAAAAATGAAGGCAGAGAGGGTGTTTTAGGGGGCGATGGTGGCAGAGGACGCGACAGGCTGCACATTGCTGGGGCGCTGGTGCCACCTGCTGACCCGCCACCTCTCCCACTCACCCACCCATGGCTGGCTGTCCACGGGGAGCAGAGGGGGACAGTAAAGGAAATGAAGCTTTCAATGCCCTCCCACGAGCGACAGCTTTCTTGTTGCTTAAAATCTCAGGGAGCAGAAAAGTCTCTTCTTCTGCATTTCTGGTTTGAAATATTCAGCTCAATTGCCAAGTCTTTTAAAGCAAACAATGCTCAAATGAAGGCTTACAGAGATGTTATTGCCGTTAATATTCCTGGGCTAGATGCCACAATTTTGTTTAACTGCACCTTCATTTGTCCCCAGACATGCTGAGCTTTGCAGAAACAAACCTGCGCTCACACAGGGGTGGGAGAGCTACCCAGCGCTCCCCTTCACAGCATCCACGCAGAGGATGCGGTGTCCTGCACCAAACTACATCCTCTTAGGTTTCTTCATCAAGCTTTACACCTTGCACTGGGATCCGTCAGGTGTGTGGGAACGAGTTCTCCTTGGAGCCACACCAGTGATGACAAGGCACTGCTACAATGCATTGCCACACGTCACACAGGCAGGACTTGGTCACCTTGTCATGCCAGAGTAATAGCATGACACCGCAATAACAGAAGGGACACAGATTAATGCAGAAACAAACTAGTGTGAAAACACCGTAACAGTGGTGGACACTGCAGACTGGACAGCACTTAAAGCCCAGAGCGAAACCTCAGTTCATGTAAATCACTGTAGCAACACAGACCTATTAGCTCTAGCTACTTGGCACAGGATCTACATTATTCCTAAATTTGTGGCTCAGCAGGCCAAGCAGGGGCACACGGCCATGGGTCTGTGGATGGAGTTGAGGAAGGAGACACCCCCAAAAAAACCCCACCCCTTCCTCTGCAGGATCTGCTTTCTAGGAGTGGGGCCTTCCTTCAGCCAGGCTAGAGCAGGGACAACCTTACTGAACAGTCCCCCTGATGATGGTCCCATCACCCACACACATTCCCTGACAAAGCAACCCAGCAGCACTTCCTTTTTTTTAAAAAAAAAAAAAATCTGAAAAAAAAAAACACATAGCAGTGTTTGCTACTTTTACCCCTGCAAAACATTTGCTAGTTGATACTCATCTTGACACTCTAGGTCATTCCCTGGAGAAATCCACAATTACCTTTACAAACTCAAAGTGGCTGATATTTAGGGGCACGTGGTACCCACCACCCCCCTGCCATCCACAGGGCAGGCTGTGGGAACAGAGCTGAACCTGCCAGGTCCCCCCCACAACTCGAGACAGCAGCTCCTGGAGTCCTCATCCCAGATGAGGGGAAAGAAGAGAGAAAGAAAGGGAGAAAAACACCCTGCTGGGTATTACGCTGCATCAATGACCACTAAAGATTCAGACAGGCTTTTTTTAGGGGGGAAGACATTCACAACATTTAATGCAGCGCATCATGCGTATACCAACAGGACAGGACTACACATACAGCACGCCCATTCCCAGTCTGACACGCAGCTTAGTGTCCAAAGACGCCCCCTGTCAAAACGCTGTGCACTGATTTATTAGGCAGCTTTATGGACTGATACTTCCTTGCATTTTACTAGTTTGATTAATTCAGCTGGCACCTCTGATCTCGCTTCCACTACTCACATTTCCTCTTGAATGGGATGACTCCATAGTCTCACCATTCATGTGTTTGAGTCACATTTTACATCAAAGATGTCCTGGGTTTTATACTGTCAGAAGCAATTTTGTCCCAGAAGAATGAAGATTGTGATTATCCCAGGAGGAAAGCTGTCAGCTCAGCTCTGTGTAGAAGAACTGCTGTCTACAAAAGCTTATACTGGACACCCTTTGGCAGACTGCCCTTTTTTTTAAAAAAAAAAAAAAAAAGAGTCCACTGTTACCTACATGAAAGGCCTTTTCTAAGAGCATTTGTGTTTGATGACTTGGTTCGTACAGCAAATTCAAATAAGAAAGAGAACAAGTATGTCTTTCTCACGAGCACTCATTTTTCAGGGCAATGTATAGAAAAGCAACGGAGGGGAGTGTAAGGAAGACAAGTTTTGAGAAGGGACTGACAGATGCTGAGCTTTGATGATGTTCTAGCTCTCGATTAGATCCAAAGCGCTGCTGGATCACACATTTTCAAGAAGTGACTGAGCCTCAGTTCAGGCTCTCCATAGGCCTCCAAGACTGCTCCAAACACAGGGATTCTCCCAACCTTTGCTTATTTCTGCCAGTTTTGTCAAAGACGCACCACCACAGGCTGCCCCTGTAGGTGTCTGCGCTTCAGAGGAAGGACACTACAGCACTAGCTCCCAGGAAGGCAGCTATATCAGGCTACCTGTGAAGCTGGATCATGCAATAAACTCTCTCACTCTGAAGTTAGCTGACTGCAAGTTGATTAAAAAACAGCACACGCCGTATTTTATGCAAGGACCTGTCTTGCTACAATCCCAGCAGCCTTTCTGTTCTTCCTTCAGGTCTTCCCATCCTGCAGTGGTCTCTTTTCAGGTAGTTCGGAGTGGGGGACACTTCCCCGCCCTATAAATCAGCTTTGTTTCCAGCTGAGCCAATATGGTCATGCAGGAACACTGAACACCAGCGGAATTTTATCTGGTCCAAGGACCTTTTTCTTTTGACTTGTTTTCTAGAAATAGCCCAGAAGACCAGACTGCCTGTGAGCAAACCTGGCTTGCCCATATTGACATGAGGTCTAGGAAGCAAATCAGGCACAAGAAACACCCTGTCCCTAAAGTAAGGCTGAAGGACAAAGATTTTTTAACTATGATTTAATGAAGCACTTGAGCAAGATCTTTATAGCCACTGATTTCAAGAGAACCCCAGTACAGGCTTACAGTGGTAAGTGGTTTACCGATTCCAGGCTTAATTACGCAAAGTGCAGTAACAGATACGGGAAGAAAAAAAACTGTGAAAGACATTAAAAGAAGAAATCTGAGTGCCAAAGTCTAAAGCGGGTAAAGCAATTAGAAAATAGCTATTTTGGAAATTCTACAACGTGAAAACGATAAGCTGTCATACTGTTCAGAAATACAGGTTTCTCCCTTTAAATACATGCCTTCCAGGCTTAATCTAATATGGTGGCATTTCGTATAACTTAAAAATCAGCTTAAAAAAAAAGTGACAGGATGGGGTACATTTCTATTACTGGAAATGGAATTTTAAGCACCGAGTTTATCTTGTCAGTTTAGCTCAGTGGTGATGTGAGCTTGCAAGGGGTGAAGCGGATCGCTAATTGCCAGAAAGCATGACAATAAACTGATAAGCACAGGAGCTAAAAGTCTTTAGACGGGAGACGTTTCAGTAAAGTGGGGACTGTTTGAACAGGTACTTTCTCTCGAAAATTGTCTTCTCCCACAGTTCAGCGGTGATTGCCTGACTTTTGTTCTCTGATCCCAAAAAGGAGCACACTAGAGGTTGTTCGGGCCAAATCAGAAAGACAGGTATATACCTGTACACCTCACTGCCAATGCCAGCTCCACCCTGCAAATCTTGCAGCTCTGTTTATGCTACATTTTTCCATGGCTCCAGACAGCCACAGTTTTAATTGGACTGCCTGATTGGTTTTTTTAACCCTTTTTATTTTATTTCATTTTATGATGCTAATCTTGGCACTGGAGAACTCCTGTAATTCAAATTACAATATCAAAATACACATCAGCTAATATAACAAATGGCCATTCACCTAAAATTAGGCAACCTACCATAAACAATAAACCAAATCAAACTCACGCTCCTCCTCTCTTCCTTTTGGCCTGAGCTGCTTCCCAAACATCTAAGGAAGCAATTCCTGGTGTGGGGAAGTTTAAGAAATGCAGGAGGGTGAGAGGGGGAAGTACCAACCCTGCTTTCAAACCTTGCAATGCATTTTCCTCCTCATAACGGGTGTGCAGAGAGGAGGAAAAAAAAAAAACAACCCCAAAACCTTGGCCAGCTGTGAAAAGGAAATCCTAATAGCGGTGGGGGACGCAACGGATACAAGTTTTTCCTTCTGAAGAGTTGCCATCACTGGCAGGAAGAAAATAAAAGGAAGGGAGAAAGGGACTAGCCCCATTTTGGGTGCTTTGTTCTGTTTATGACTTGCCTCCTGGAGCTTCCTCCACACCCCCCAAGAGTCCTCAGCTATTAGAAAGAACAGCAGCAAATTAATAAATGAAGAATTTCAGGAGCACGTGAAAACCCTAACTCCCTCCCTTCAGACCAATTATAAACAGGCACAATTTCAGCAACTGCGCAAAAAGAAAAAATGTGCTTTCTCTTACTCTTGCCATGGCTTCTCCTGCATCTCTTGACATGAGGTGACCTACGCCAAGCCTTGATCCTGCAGGCACCTTGTGCTGGCCGGGTGATTACAGCGGGCGACTCAGTGGCTGTATCCGCATTGGCAAATCAAAGGCTCTGAAATGGTAAGCCTTTACAGCCTCAGTCCCTCAGGAGAGATGCCGAGTCTTAAACTTGCTCTGGAAAGCACCCTCAAGACTTGGGCTGGACTATCCGAGGGGTCCACAGGCAACATTTGAGCCCGGGCACGTCAGCAGGCAGGGCAGAGGGAAGGGGTGAGTCAACACATGCTGCTACGGTGTATTTTGTGTTTTCCTTCCAGGTTTAGGCAAAGGTTTCCCTCATTCCTATTTGCTCAGAAAGTTATTTATGAATTAGCAAGCTGGTTTTACGGCACATAGCATCTCATAAATTCCCCCAGATCCCACTGGACCACTCCATAAAATACTTACATATGCTACCAACTGTCAGAATAAGAAACGATTTCCAAATAGTCTGAACACTAGCTATCACTAAAATAACCCAAAATGAGTTTTGTGGAGGTTCTCAGAGCTTTTGCTGTTACCTCAGCAGTGAAACTAACTGCTGCACAATAAAAGGTACCAGGTATTGTATTTCCCACTGATGTTACAATTCTCTCTGTATGGTTTACAGGCTCAAGGAACAGTGCAAAATTGTGTGCCAGACAAAACTTTAAAAGCATTTTTGTTTAAGGTAATTATGATCTCTATTTATGCCTATTAAATTACAAAGATTAATATTAAAGAACACACAAAAACTGCCAGAAGGCAACACCTGAACTGTGTATGTTTAACACCCGTGCTGTTTCTAAAGTAACTGCTCACTCATCCCCTTAAAGCTGCCTAGATAATTACAACTTTTTTGTCTAGAGTTCATTTGAAATGGAAGAAAGCAGGGATTTCCTACTCCCCAGCCTGGGAACGCTCAAAGGACTTTGATCCATTGTTTACGTACTGTATCTTTGATAATGCCTTACAGTATGGTGAGATTTTGTTCACCTAAACATGGTGGGATGTTTGCTGTAGCCACAGCTGGGCCAGCTTTTCCATTCAAATCTTGCACATGTACAATTGCCATAATTTTCCTGATTCAAAACATTTATCTATGATTATTTGTAATATTCCTATTACTTGGACTTACGCATGCTATATAGCTCCAGCAGCAGCAACAGTAGCACTGACATTTACCACTGCATTTTCTTTTCAAGTTTCTTCAAAGGATTGCAGTCAATTTCCTCAGAGTTTCAGCTCAAACAATACTCTAAAGTGAGTATCAAAAAAAAAAAACCCCACCCTCTACATACTGCCTAAATTTTCTGTAGGCCAAAAAAAAAATCTTATCCTCAAGCTGCAAGGAAATATTAGAAAATAAGCTATATGAGAACAGCTAAACCAATTTAGAGAGATCTTTGCTGCCTTACGCTGAATTAAGACAAAGGCTGAGAATAACAAGTGAGTCATCCAGATATTCTAGATTTCCAAAATAAGCTTTTTATATAGAACACCCCTCTTCTGAAAAAGCTTGTATTAGATAATATTAAATTTATCTATAGCAGAGGGACACGACAAAAAACCTTGCAAAAAATATTTTATGCATTAATCCCTTTTTTTTTTGGAGCAGTTGAAAGTAAATAAAACTTGTGCAGACACCTTCATTTACACAGGGTCACCAGCGGGGGACAGACCTGTTGCATTTGTGCTGCCTATACCAGGGCTTTTCTCCCCAGAGATGGAGATGACGGTGGCAGAGTGGGCTGGCCATGCAGCAGTGCATGTCTGGGTACCACTGCAGGTCTGGGTGGTCGTGGGCCAAAACCAGGGCTGCTGCTGGGTGGCAATGCTTCATTAGGTTTCAGGCATGAGCAAATAGGCATGACGTGAGGTCCTACCATGTTGTCCCAGGGTACCTGTCCCAAGGAGAGGGGGAAAGGACACGGGAAGGACTGAGTTTTGAATACTGCTCATCACTGCTATTGACCTGTAAGAGATGTAAGAGATTGTCCTCATTTCTACAACTTATAGCTGATTCACTTCTACTGCCAAACATGTTCAGCCCTCGGGCATGCTGGTTGCCATTTTGGCTTGTAAGACAGACTGTGAAGATTTCCATCCTAACATGCTCCAAGCCTTCCCAGTGCTGATCCCAGTGAAAAGTGATAATTTTGGCTGCTTTACAGACCCTGCCAGTGAAGTGTAAGCTTTTGAGGAGTAATACTGATTTTTTGAGTGTTATTAACAGCTACTCCAAGCCAAAGTTAAGAAGAAAAAAAAAAAAGCCAGAGAAACTTGGCATCCTCTGTCCTTCTGCTTGAGCTGGAAACCTTAGTTATGAAAACAGGATGGATAATAAATAGCTCTGTCCAAATCTCACATGGACTAATATGATTAAAAAGATAGCACATCACCCAGCGTGTTTCTTTGGTTCTTCATTAATGAAGGATAGCTACATATTCAGCTCTGTTGGTACAGTTTTATTAAACACCAGAACCTTATATTCTGCTTGCAACTATTGATTTAATCTGCCCACAGTCTTCGCTTGTGTAGAGCTACTCATACTTCATGTGACAGGTACAGGAAGAACAGCTGCATACTTCACACTTTTCCGTAGGCGATAAGAAAACCTAGCCTGTCTGGTATTTGTTATAAAACCGTAGCCTGGGTTTTGGGGTTCAACATTTATTCTCTGGCACTGAACACCATTTTATTAATGCTTTTACAGGCTGCAGGAGCAAGCTTAGCAGCACGCCACTACAAACACACATGCTGCCAGGCTCTGACCCAGGCTCTGGAACATCTGCCCATGTGTTACGAATGGTTAGATATGGCACATCATTTTTTTTTTTTTTAAAGAAAAGAATCAAAGGAACACTTACATGAAAAAAGCAGTTCATATCATGAGGCATGTCTGTCTGTGAGGGAATATCATGTTTAATTTCCCCAGTAGGATCTTTTCCTTGAACTTGCTTTTGAACTGCAATTGTGGCCAACCTGATATAGCAACAGCGTGCGATACAAGGATGAAATAGAGCAGGAGTGGGAGGACTGGGGCTAGGTGGGCCAGGGGGTTTATGAGGGTGCTAAGCTGAGGTTTCCCCCTTTGCAACACAAGCTCCATAGCCTTCATTACTTAAACAACGAAGTGGCTATTAGACACATCTTTAACAGAGTTCTCAGAAGAACAAGCCTCACAGGAGGCTCCAAAAGGGGAAGTGTGGATTAGGCCCTGTTTGAAGGTTCTTGAGGGGCACTCTGCTCTGCAGCTGGGAGCTTGGACATGCTCCAGGGTGCCCTCAGACTTGGCTGAGAGGGCCAGCCCTTGCATACAGCCTGTATAAGAAGAGTAAATATGGACAGAGACTTTAGATCTTGCCAGGAAGAAATTACATGTCACCTGACAACCAGGCCCATCTCCTGTCCTTTGACTTGCTGCCTTAGGGAATGGCTTCAGCTCTTGACATTCATTAAGCACAGCACATAATGCAGGAGTCCTACAACTACCGCCACTTTGTGCTACAGAAGACCTACAGAAAATGCTAAGGGTCAGGCAGGGTGCTCCTCATATAAGAGGGCATGGTCATGTCTGGGTTGAGCCTTGACACAGCACAAATACCTGAAGGGTTTTTACCCAGGGATGCTGCAGAGCTCACACTTAGAGGCACCAACATGTGGAAAAGTGCAGAGGGGCCTGGGCAGTCTTGAGACATCCCAAGGGCTTTCCACGGAGAAGTGAGTAGGGCCCCTTATCAGGGGCTGCCCTCAGTAGCAATCTGACTGCGCAACGCTTACATGACCAGTGAGGTCCCATCTGAATGCCTTCACAAAACCCATAAACTTTTCAAATGAGTCATCAGGAAGAAGAAAATAAATTACCTGTTTATTTTCAAATTTGTGTAAAAATAGAGGCTCCTGTAGCGTTTCTATTATGAGCAGCTCTCTTCCCATAACATTTCAATCACTGCTTTGCCAGCATTGACTAATTCCACATGCCAGAGACACAAACTGCTCCCTTCCTCATACCCTCCCCTTTCCTATGATTTCTACCTGCAGGTAGAAAAAAAAAAAAAAGAAACCTCTGCAATTGCTTGTTTCAAGGCTGTCATCAGTTAGCAGTTTTTCTTCCTACCAGATGACCAAGCAAGGTAGAAATTATAGAGCTCCTATGGAAGATTATACGTTTAGCCTTTCAGAGGGGGGAGGTATGTAACCTTTCTTTCAAGAGTCCCTCTGTCGCCTTCCCGCCCTCTCCCCAAGGCTCATTCCAGCTTGTTCACAAATCAGAGGTAACTGACAGCAGCAAATCAGATCACATAAATCACTCGCTAGCGGGCAAAGTGCCACGGCAGGGAAGGCGAGGGTGCACCGCTGCTGTGTGAACCAGAGGTCATCCAGATGCTCCTCACCACTCCCCTGTAGACCCCACTGGTACAGGCAACCCCCCCTTCATCTTGCGCATGTGTGGGACCACAGCTGAGACATCCACCCTGGCCACACGGGAAAGCCGTGATTTCAGAATTACATCGGAATGGTCGAAGTTGGGGGCTTAATAGCACCTTTAAGAAATAAATCTTGGCTTGATCCTCTCTGCTGCTCATCTTTGCAAAATAAGCATGCTAATAAAAGCAGCCCTATGAACAGCTTTTGACATTGAAATCTGCACATGTTGGTTTATAATGCCAAGTTAGGGAGGGAACTGCACCATTCTGCATTACTGTGACAGTTTTGTTACACGGTGGCTACAATACAGCACACAGGTAGCTTTAATAAATATCTGCTATGCTGACATGAATGAGAACTATGAGCATAAACCCAGAGAGACCCGAAAACCACTGTGCTGAACCAATAACTTAGAAGTAAACAAAGTAGGAAGCAAGAGAATCCCCCCCGGAGTAATGACTGGCTGTTTACTGGCTGAAGCCCATCTGAAATGATCTGCTTCAATGGATCACTAAACTACCAAAAATGAGGCGGGGCGGGTTAAAGTTGAATATCTTAACACCATTTGTAACATCAAAGAGTTTTCATTTTGCCAGAAAGAACCCCCAGCACCTGCAGACTGACGTCAAAACAAATAAGTAGTTGCCACTATACTGTCATTAACAGAGTTTTAGCTGCTTATGAGGTATCAAAACTTGACTGACCAGTTTTTGTTAGAGAAGTTGCTTTTTCCACCCTGTGTACCTTCCTAGGTCTTTCCCTTTAATAAATGATAGTTTCTGCTCAGAGTATCCCAAAAGGTATGTGGGTAGAGGTGCTGAAGTGTAAATATGACAGTGAATTTTCTCCGAGATGCTCATCTCTTCAAAGCGCGCTGAGTTTTGAAAGGGAAGAAAAACCACCCTGAAAAACCTGACCTCCCCTCTGTGGGGGTTTAGGCACTTGAAATAGTTTTGCAAGATGAAAGTAACAAAATCCTCCTGACTATTAGTACAACACTGATGCTATTAGCCCTAAAACCCGGAAAATAAAAAGGAATTTAAAACAACCCAAGAAACTGAAACAAAATCGAGAACTCCCAGTATGCTCCCAAAACATAACAAGCTTAAGTTAATTTTTGTGTTATTTCTTATTTTAACCTGTGCAACTTTGTTTTAGGAGACCATATCCCATTTCCAAAAGTTACTTAACCACTGGCTCTCTAAAAACTATTCTGGTGGACTCCACGCCGTCAAATAAATCACATAACACGATGAAGACAGCTAGTTTCATAAGCTTTGTTTTACAAACACAAGCTAATTTGCATGATACAGAACCATACAGTGTTATTTCACCTGAAGATATTTCACAAAATCCTACACCATGAATTCATGTCATTCCTGAACGAAGCACATCCATCTCCCCTTTAAGAGTTCTCTATCTTACTAATTAACAGAGCTGGGTGCAAAGGCTTTAACGACTTCCTAGGGATTAAACAAAACCACAGATACACTAGACAGCCCATTTTTCTTTCAGTGGTATCAGAACGTTTTCATCCTGCATTGACTGGGTGGATGTTCGAGCATAGCACCCCATCAAAAAGAGGAATTTGCCCATGAAGAGATTTATTTTTTTTTCTAATGCTATGGCCAAGTAATTATTTTCTTTGTTATCTCTCTTTCTGGTTTAGGTCAAGATCAGGTGTTGAAATACAATAGTGTGAAGAGAAGCTCTTGTACTATACCTAAAGTAGCTAAAACAAGGAAGCATTTGAAATCTCTTATTGGATTTCCCCAAATGAGGAATATTTGCTCTATTAAGAAAATCATTAAAAAGCAATAGAGACTATAATTTTTTATTCTTTTTATCTGTTACTAACACATATAAATTTAGAAAGAGTTGTATAAGGCCTATAGCTGAATACCAGAAGCAACGATGGAAGCTCCGTTTTGCTGAAGCAAAGGCAAAGAGAGATCAAAGTTTTAGAGAGTCTGGTGAAAGGAAAGCTCTAGGAAGCTCAGAAGAGACCACACAGTTATTCTACATCCCTGCATTTCAGTGGTTCCTTCCTGATCCCTTTCTATTCTCACCCCCATGCAGAGGAGAGGGTATTCTATGTCCTGAAGCAACTTTTGTAAGGCATATGGAATTACTAGTTTACACTTAGAACTGTAGTCTTATGCAAGAAAATGCCTCATTCAGTTCTATACTGTCTTGCTTTCATGAGACCAACAGAAAAATCCCAGTGCCAATGGTGAGATACACTTATGACAGCATTTCCATGGAAAAAAAAAATAAAAATCCCCTGCTGTTCCTCCAGTTTAGCAAACCCGGTCTGGAGGTACAGTAGCTAGATTTGCAGAGCACGAGTTGCCTTTTTGGGATGTATTCGCATGAAGCATGGCCACTAGGCAAGAGGACTAGTATTCTTCATTATAACTGATTAGCATCACCTTTGGGAGTCTGGTACCTGCCCAGTTTGCCTGACTGTTCTAGATGGAGGGTGGAAAAACCACCCCAATCTACTAAATCTTTAGCACAACTGTTGTGCTGTTGAAACTGTTACTCAGTACTGTCCTACTGCAGCATTTTCTTAGGTTTTCATCTCTAATTATAATTACCATAGCTTAATTCTAGTACTAGGTGCCCCCCCGCGCCTCCATCATGGCTTCTTTTCCTTGGTCAGGCATCTCACTGGCTAAACTCTGCATTGCAGGTTTCAGACAAACTTGAAAGATCTTACCTGCTTCTACCTCCTTAACTAACTCTTGATTACGTTAGTCTCTAAATCTGACTTCAGGGAAAAATGAAGCAGTCTCAGAAGTGAAATCTAGGGAGTCTTCAGCCTTATAGAGTTAAGAGAAACTCAATTTTGAATCAGAGCACAACACTAGCTGAAAATCCCTTTCTAGCCTTATTCTGTACAGGGAGCCATTTGCACTCCCCAGAATAATAAAAAAAAATATTTCCCTTACATCAGAAACCTCTTTGAAAATGTCATTTTGTTTCTTGGTATCTACAGCACTGTGTAACATTCTGCTGAACATTCCTTTCAAGGCAGTTAAAGCCAAGCAAAAGGAGAGGAAAGAAAGAATATGCTATGAACAAGCTGCAGAAGACACCCCTTTCACCTAAACAGGATTGTAACCAATCTGCCTCCTCTGCTGCTGGTCAGCTTGTCTTTCCATCATATTTTCTATCTTGGAGGAATTTTGACAGGTTTATGTGTGACACTAGGTTACCCTGCAAAGTGGAAAACCTGTAATTAGATGCTGCGCAATCACCTGCCTCCCACTGGCAACCCGTCTGCCTTAAATCTGCCACCAGGCTTAATCAAGAAAATGCCCCCAGGGAGGCCAGTGCCTCCACAAGCCACTAACCTGTCATCTGCAGGATTTACCTTAACACATACTGCCACCTCTGTAAGGGACCTGCCCCAAAATTCATGGAATGGCCACAGGTGGGGGCAAGCACACGTCCTGTAGCATTGCTGCAGTACAGAACCACAGAAAAGCTTTTTCTCCAGCAGCAAAACTATATTATTTGAATGAAGTGTTCTTAACCTGGATGTGCTACTGTGCTTACCAACAGACAGGTGCTGGTCTGCATTTGAAGAAGAAAAAGTAATATATTAAATAGCTGGAACTATACAATGTAAGAGACAGGCATAACAATAAAACAAAACAAAACTTAAGTAACATGTGACAGGTCAGACTGTTGAAGAAATTAATTGAAAGATTTTTCCATATAAAACCTTTACAATATCTATGGGTTTTTTTGTTATTTCTTAAATGCCACCTACAGTAAAAGATGCATTAGATAGTGGAGAGGTATTGGTAGACACCCAAACACATGCACAAGCCTCATGAGTGCTGTAAAACTGCAAAGGTGGCTGCCTAGTTAAAACACTAATATTTGTAATAATGTATTTCTTGGAACAGGTTTTAGTGTGCTTAGATACACATAGATGCTTACTTCTCAATAGCGATGTGCAGAAAGAGAAAACAAGTCCACCCCATGAACATAGCATGCGGGTTGCTGATCAAGACAGCAGCCAGGAGAAAACACATTCAAGAGAGATAGGAAGGAGCTGCAGTTGTAGATCCCAATTAAAGGTGGGGCACCATAGCTGTCCTGAGGTTCTTGGACAGGTATCAGTGCTTTTGGGAAGGGGGAAGAAAGCCTAAACCAAAGCCTTCCTCATTAGAGTCAAAACTGAAGTTTGGGTCTGGTTGTTCGTGGCCTGCAGGGGCAGGTGTGGTATGCATCATCCCCCATGATACACACACGGCACATAAGAGTGGGTCCCCACCAGGGGGACCGATGACTGTTCCCTTTGATGACACAGAGGCAGCATTAACGAGTCCCCAAAGGAGGCCTGAGAGAGGCGGAATGGAGGTGTTACTTTGTTTTCACTGCCTTACACTGCTTTCTTCTTAAGTTGCTCTGTACCAGTAGAGTGATCAAAACCTCCAGAAATTAACCTTTTTATGCATCTTCAGAGTTATTTCACAGGATTAAGGTGCCTCCTTACTCATAACAGATGCCAACCAGTTGGGATTGCTGTGCAGCCATGGTTTAGGTTTGAACATGTAACTACACTTCATTTTATGGCATTCAGCTTTTCAGACAGCACAGCTCTGTTTCTTTAATTGCAGTTACTCCTGCAATATTACCCTGCAACACCAAGGAATCTGCTTTACAGAACACTAAAACCCTTGAAGATGCAGATTGATCATAAAAGTCTTACCAAAATATGTATATTTTTAATAGAGTAAAGGTAGCATTTTAAGAAACAAGCACCTTAACTCTTTAGAGAAAAACTAGCCATGTAAGGCTTTGGATATATCAATATGCAATGTGTAAACAAAGGAATTAAAACAGTGACATAATTTGAAGATGACCATAGGCAGCCATTAAGACTGGTGGATATCCATGTCTGAGTTTATAACTTCACTTCTTTGCTCAAATATCTTTTGACAAAAAAAAAAGTGTAAGTTAAATCACTAGTTTCAGTCTAATTTTTCATTAGAACTTGATCTAAGGAAGCCTTCTTTGTCATATTTACAACAAGGGTCAATTTGGACAAGTTCCATTCTTTCCCAGCAATAAACTAAGTGGAGGATTGGATTACCAAGATCCGCTAAATAGTTTCACCAAAGTGGGAAAACCAACACAAATGATTGCCAATTGCCAACCTTGTGTAGCATTTGGCAGTTGGAACCCATGACCTCTATTCAGCAAAAGCTCAAACTATAGGAAAGTAAATTCAGAGACCATGAAAATTTGGGTATGGGCAAGTCTGAGACAGGGAAGTTCAAGAGCAGAAGGAAGTTACAAGAATAACTGTATGCTTTGCCTGTCATAGAAGACTCCAACCCAATGTCTAGAATCGCCTCTCACTTGATTAAGAGCTTCAGGAACTAGACAGAGCTGGCTGAATTTTCTTGTCATCCAACACAGAATTCCTGGTCTGAATTGAGCATAGAATCTGGAAGCTTTTCCATTTTAAACCAAACACCCACACAACTCAGATTTTTGAGGTTAGTGAATTTCAGCGAACAGTTTGAAAAAAAAAAAAAACAAACCCACACCACCAGACTTTCCAGAAAAAAAAAAAGTGGAAAACAAGTGTTCCAGTGCAACAGGACTTGATGAAGTCTTTTGTCCAGCTGCATAGGAAAGAACAATCCTAGCACTGTGCCCAATACATCTCCATAAAAGCATTTTTATTCTTTGGCTCAGCCACCACCGATGCATTTCACTGCAGCATAAAGACTGGAATAAAACACATAGGAGCACACCAAAGCTAATCTGCAGATAACGGAGGGGAAGGTCACACTTGTGAAGAGGTAACGATGTGGGTCATCTATGAAATGTAGTCATGTAGTCCTCCCTTAAAAAGGGACAGGGCTCCACACTTCACTCCCTTATCTTTCCCATATTATCCCATACCTCATCCTGAGAGGTTATCTTCTGCTCTTTGTCCTTTAGACAAGGCCATTCTCTAGGCTCAGTTGCTGTCAGAACCCACTTACAGCATGTAGCTTTTAATCAACCACCTCCTGATGAAGTTACTGCTCCCATGTCACTTGAGGGAAACTCTCCCCCCTCAAAATCTGAAAAAAAAAAAAAAAAAAAAAAAAAAACCACCCCAACTTTGCCAGGCTGTTTGTCTGCTGAACTCAAATTTCAGGCTAGGGACATCACAGTAGTCTCTAGATTTCACTTGTTTAAGGAGCACAAATCCAGTGTTTGACATAGGGTTTTCACCCAGTGAAGCTCACTTTGATCGGTTTTTATTCATCTCATAAAAAAAAAAAAAGCAGTATTTATGCTTTGGGATGACTGCTGTGCCAAAGGAATTGAAAGGGCAGATGGTACTGGATTTCCTTAATGACATACCGGTTTTCCCTTTTGTTACAGTGGCAATACTTAAGATTATCTGAAACAGAGTACTTCTGTGCCCTCTAGTGGCATCACAGTTTAGTGACATAATTATTTAGCACTTCATTACCAAACCAGCAAGTTCAAATGCAGTCCAAGGTGTGACTGAAAGTTCTCTTATAATCACTCACATTTTTGTGTCAGGACATCAAAGCCAGAAGGACAGGAACATCAACCATCAGGGACCACAAGCTGCAAAACTCTGCATACAGTCCCCAGCCTCCAAGACACCACAGAAGTGGCAGTGGCTCAGCCAGAAACCACCTTGAGTAACATTTTTGATCAAAATGCTACCAGATGCCAGCATCCCTTGCATATCAGACAGCTTCCTTCTACTATTTCGTTTTTTGCTCCCAGTAGGAGAATGTCAGGCTCCCATCTTTGGGCTGGGAGTAGTGGGCACATCATTAGCAAGGATATTGTTTTTTAAATTTTTTTTATTTTGACATGCACATGCCTCTTGGCCCCATCTTCTCAGATCATAATGTAACAATCTAGAAGTGCCAACACCTATCCTTTCAAGGATCTCCTGTTTAGGAGATATTTTCTGGAAAGGGGATGACACTTCTTTATACCTTCTGAATTAACCTCTCAGTGTTCCACCTTCTCCCCTATGCAAGAAAGGTTGGGGTGTGGGGCTGTCTTCTAAACCAGTTCAGTCACAGCCAAATTTGATATTTTGCCTCTGGCCTGACCAGGAAAAGGGGTTTGGAAGAAGGATACAACTTTTGAAAGGAACAGTACCTTCTTGAGCAATTAAAGTTGTTTGTATTAAAGCAGTATAGCAGTAGTAGTGGCTGAAGAGCCCCTTGATTAGGAAACAGGACCCTGATCCCAGCTGTGTGGACACCTAAAAGCTGTCCCTGGGAATACCACCAGCAGCTGCACTTGATTCTACACACAGAAGATCAGGACCTGATCTTTGGTCCACTAGGCATGAGTCGCCTTAAAATCCACAGAGGGAGAAATCTTTAACTTCCGCAATTTTTCCTTATTTACCCTTTTTCTGGTGAGAAAACCCTCTGTACTCCTTTTCCGCCCTGCCTGCTCAGATGAGTCGCAGTGCTTCAGGTACAGTCTTCTCCAGGTATTTTGGTGAATACCCCCCCCTCTAAAATGGAGTCTGCAGCTTTTCCATGTGGCCCCAAAGCAATTTCTCAGCTGTTCCGGAATACTCTATGGGACCAGAAGACACTGTCCTGCTCTTATGAGAGCATTCATAAAAGAAAGGCAAATAAACCAGTCCAAACACTACTAAATTCTAGCAAAAGTCCTCAAGAATGTACCGTTGGGTCTTTTTTAAAGGTATAGTGTAGTGTGGAAAAATGACCCCAAAATGAATAAATGCCTTATTTCATTTGAAACCTGGGATTATTTCCTTTTAATGAGAACAATGAACTCTCCCTTACGTGGCAAGATTTCCCGATTTCTGTAACACACCTACCAGGCAACAGGCTTTAGAGTGACTTCACAGTGCCTTCTCAAGTACTATAGCAGCCCACACCAGTGATTCAAAATGTGGTGTAGTTTTATTAATACAGTGTGGGCAAGGAAACCTAGTGCCTTAAAGTCAGAGGGCACCTGGGACTGTTGAAGTGGAAAATAAGCTAAATTTGGGGCTGCACAATGTATAAAATAATCAAGGCACCACCTCAAAACATGCAACTCCTGTCCCAGTCCCCAGTGATCAGACCCCACTAGATGGCATCCACACCTTGGCTCTGTCCCTGCAGGCACTTCTGCTGCACTGGGAGTTGTGTCCCTTGGCTGGCTTTAAGATTAGGAGGCCCAGGAAGCATTTCAGGGTCTTGATATAAGCAATCTTCCCTCTTTTTTAATCTTCTTTCCCCAAAAAGGTTTAGCTTTTTAAAAGCTTAGTAACAGGTGTGGGTTTTTTTGTTTGTTTAAAATGAGCAGTTCTTTTTGTAGTTTAATACTTAAGTAGAACTTGAAGTTTTCTATTACAATACACGTTGTTTTACAGAATAAATAAAAAAACTAGGTATTTTGAATGCAGACAGCATTAGTAGTGCGTGCATTTTGTAATTTATGGTCTTTAGTAACACCAAGAAGAGTTGGCTTCAGACTTACAGAAGAGTAAATCAGTCAAACATCAGTAGTTACATCACAGAAAGATAACTTTGACTGTTCTTATCACTAGTCAAACCCTTGGCCACTGCCCACTAAAAAAAGCTTTACTTCTCCTCCTCTGCCATCATTCCAAAAAGTTGTTTTGCAGGATGTTAAACGAACACCTAAAACAAAAAGCTATTCTTTCTTCCAAAAAACTCCTAAGCTTTAATTTTGCAGCAATAGAGAAGTCATTTGTATTTACAGAGCTTCATAAAAAAAAAATGCAGTCCTTCCACATTAAAGCTAGAAAGGAATTGCTTTTAGTCTGCCCTCTGGTTCTCAAGGTATAGCTGAATAATAGCTTTTTTTGCTTTGCACGGATATGATTGTAAAGCAGTTGGCTTTGACTCTGATGCAAACACCATTAAACAGGAGCTCCTGCAAATTAATGAGCACCATTCTTGTCCAGCTGTTTGTTCACAGAAAAGCAGAGTTAAAAAGCTACATTGCAACAAGCTGCTTACATTAGCAGAAAGAGATTCAGGTACTTTTGATATTCAAATATCATGTAAACCTTTAAACGGCAGGCTGGGCACCCGTTGTATATAAAGCCTCATATTCGCCAGCTCCCTGAACACAAACATATCCTACCGCACAGTCCAGTGTTTTAACCGTTCACAAGTGCCCCTTCAGACTCATTTGTTCTGTCATCTTCTTCGCAGCATCCTCCCACCCAGGTCAGCCACACAACCCCCACCTCCTTTCGTCCCTGCACAGAGGTTTGCAACTCGGCTCCTCCAACACCTCTGCAGTTCTTCCTCACCTTGATCTCCTCTAAATTTCCACCCTCATCTTTCTTACCAAAGGTGGTGGGTAAGAACCGAGAACTGCCTGATGAGCTTGAAGGGGAAAGCTAAAACAGAGACTCAGCAACCATCCTGTGTTTATTTTAGAGAGGGTAAACAAGAAACAAACTTATTACAAGCAAGCAACAGATCAAAAAGATAGCATGTTTGTCAGGGTCATTTCACTGATGTTTATTCAAAGTGGTCTCTGCATTCCCAACCCTAGAGCTTCAGGGCTAAAAATGAAAGCAAAATATTCCTGAGATCCACCTGTTTAGGTCAAAACCAAGGCTAACAGACATAATATGACGGACTGTATTTGGTGATAGGAAAAAAAATTGATGCTCTGCAGGCTCGCATTGTTTAGTTGTGCTTCTAGATCAGTATTAGCACAGGAGTGGGAAAGATATCCAGACTGCTCAAGGACCCAGGTTTTCCTACTGAACTATCCTTCAGGAAAAAAATGTGTCTTAATAAGTAAGAGTTAAATGGTGGGTTGGATTAAAGAGTCTATTGTCAGAGGGAAGCGAGATTTAGGAAGAGATGGAAAAACTCATTCCTTTTTTCCCCCAGAACAGAGGTAACCTACAGAGCAAGCAGGTGTTGGAAGCAGGGGGTTCCCCATCCCTTCAAGATGGTCTCACAAGCCAATGACAAAACCAAAGGCGGGTTTCAGGATCACACCAGCAGCAAACAGTCCTTCAGCTCACGGGACGTCAGCCTGACAAAGCCCCAGGAGGGCTACAGCGTGTACCTCAAGGCTTTAGCACCATCCTTTACACTCCACAGATTTGCTCCTCGGGGTCCAGGCTACTGGCTAATGTTATTGTTACCTAAAAAACAGCAGAGAAGAGCCAGGGCCATGGCAGACATCAGCCACCCCAACACAGGTGCCCTGAGCGAGCACTGCTCTCCAGGGAGGGCTGCTCTTCCCTAGGAGCAGCAAGGATCCACCAGATTGACCCAACTCCTAATTCGAAACCCTCTTCAGATCATCTGCCAAGCCAGAACAGAGGCCCAAGCTACTTTTTGGCAGCTTCAGTTTTGACAGAGGGACATAACACAGACATAAGGTTGAGGCGAGAGAAGTGAATGGGAAAGCAAACAGTTTTCACTGAAGAATAGCCAGAAGAAAGCAAAGACCGTGAAGTAGTAAGGGGTAGAAGAGGTGTTAACAAAAGTGACAAGAACTAGCAAAACCACTCTAGAGGTAGAAGTTTAGTGTCACTTGTTTACACATTTAGGCTTACTGTGTTTTGCTGACAGAGCTGGAACACAAACAAGGCCTCACTGCAGCAACAAAATGCAGGAGAGTGTATTCTGAGTCACCAAACGCTCAGACAAATGTAGGTTATAACCTCACTCCCTTCCATCGCACTGAAAAACCACCTTCGCATGCCTGACCGTTTCCTACCACAAACCCCAACACGATGGCAGGCCTGGCTCCTACACCCAGGCGTGTGGAGGCTGCGGTGACAGGCGGAGCTGAGCTTCACGAAGAGCTTCGAGCAGCTCCAGTCACAGCCCGAATCCAGCACAACAAGCTAAACTGCGTTTAAACCACTGCCGCTGCAGCTCCGGTCTGCCAGGACAAATGTTCAAACACTAATAAGCTCCGTTTGAATGAAAACGGGCAGTTACAGTAAACTCACTTCCCACTTCCAAAAGCAAAAAATTTCCTCTAATTTCATTTAAAATAGCAAATCCTTTCCCCCCAGCTGAGTACAAACAAACATCTGGAACTACTGTGTTTTAAGTTTTGTTTATATAATTATTTAGTGGATGGCCAGAGGGTTAGAAACTGCCAACTAATTCTAGTCTTCGGAGTTTACATTAACTAATTTCCGTGGGATTCAGGATGCATTTGCCAAGTTTCAGATACAAGCAAGGCTTTTGCCGTTGAGTTGCAACTCCTGGAAAGAACAGTCAATAAATGCAAGTGCCAAACGTACATCCCTAATTCATCTTCATCCCCAAGTATTACTGTACTAGGGGAAGCTGTAACATTTAACCCTGCATGAATTACGCTGAATAAGAACTGGCAAACAGCTTAAGCCACTCTTTTGGTCCCAGAGTTGTCTTCGGGAGGAAGATGCTGAAATGACCTCAATATGGTTTTCTCTTTGGCAACCCTAATTTTACAGATAACTAAAATTCCATCTGAGGTTTTTACAGGGACCACCATCACTGCCAAAACCCCAGTTTACTTGGTCAGCTCTTCAGAACTCTGAATCTTTAAAGAGATGGACTTCCAAACCTGTATTTGAGTAACAAAGCAGGCAGGACTCAGAAATACTGCAAGTCTACAACTGCTCATGGAGTTAAACTTGTCAGTGTAACAAACATTTGGGCTGCAATGCTGCCCACATGTTGGGAACAGAAGCCTGTTTTGGAATAGAAGGATAAAGAGGTAATGACCTTTAGGTATAGAGACCACAGGATCTTAATCCTGAGGAAAGTCAGTCAGTATAAGGGAACTCTAAAGAGATGACAGGCAGCCCCGATTTGTGAAGAGAAAAGGCATAGCTACATTAAGTTATTTGTTGTAGAGATAGATCACAGGAAATAAATTATTTAATGTGGAATAATTAGCTGCGTTTGTGTGCCTGCTTACACATCTGTGTACATATACAGACACATGCGCCACAACCATACAACTGTCAAACAATTATTCTGCAGCAAAGAATCAAAGCATTGCGTTTGAAAGAAAAACAATTGGTACAAAAGTGAGTTTTCTTTCTACAATGACAAAAATATATTCAGGTATTACTTGCCCTAGCGATACCTCAGTTCTCTCCTCCTTACAGCTATGTATAACTAGCATTTTTAAGGCCTGGGATTAATCAGGGATTCCCAGGCTAGTTATTTCTAACCCATAGGCCTTGAAATTGCATGGCACTGCTGTAGATTCCTCATACACATCAGCCACTCCTTCCCTTCCCCAGCCCACCTTGTCCAGACCCAGGAGGAGGCAGAATATGGACACCACACTCCCCATGGTGAACCCAGTTCAGTTACTTCTGTATTCTTCTTCCATGTGGGAGCTGTTCTAAAACCTCAGAGAATTTCAGCTGGAGAATATATGCTTTCAGTTTTGCCTGTATGTTTGCACAGCTTCGAGAATTTTTGATCTGACTACCAGACTTCCCACTGGCAAACCCACACAAGCACAAGACATTTGAGTCCTGCTGAGAATTTAATTTCTTCATACAGAATCCATTCATGTGGGCAGGTTGTTTTATACACATTTTGCTTCTGTTCTTGAACATTTCATATTTTAATCCTCAAGTGTATCTCACTTCTACATAAAAAAAAAACTTCTGAAGATCAACATGTCTGTTTTCTCCCTCACTGTTATTATAGTGATGATCTTTCTTTTCCTAGATACCCATTAATCTCTAATACCTGAAGTGCACTATGCCTCACAAAAGCAGCATTAATTTTGAGTTGCAAGGTTGTTTTTTATTCAAAGTTAGCTCTGATGGACACAAAAAAATGTGATAGAGGTATGGAAAGAGTTCTACCAATGGAAACAACAGCTTTTAAGGTTTCCTGTGTACATTCAGATATTTGATTTTGGATTCTTGGCTGATTTCATTTTCCAAATTTGGCATAAACCAAGCATTCCATGCCCGCCCCCCAACCTGACATACTGAACCATGAGGAAAAAGAGTGTCAGTTCAGTCGCCTCCTGTTATTATCAAGCTACTCAGGAACAGATTAGCTTCCCAGACCAGTGATGAGCGTGAATTATCTCATTTTAAAGAAATAAAGCAGCTATGAGAAAGTAACAAATCTGTACTATAACAACCCAACAACATACTATCATGGATTCACAATTCACTGAACTCATACCTGAAAAGCATTAATTCTGTATGTTATCCTTCCCGGTTAAGCATCAAATAGACTCCTACCTGCATTTTCAACCACAGTTAAACTGCCTCATTTCTGAAGAAGTGTTAAAAGATAGCCTTAATGTTACACTTATTAGTCTTCAGCCTGGCTGCTGTAAGTATACTAAGAATAAAAATTGTTATTTCAGTCTCTTATGGAATACAATAGATGGTATTGGAAAGGGAAGTAGTATGAAAAGAAAACAATACCATTGTTTCTTTAATAGATTCCTATTCTTTACAGCATACAGGAAGTTTCTAAGCTTGCATTATTAATGTGCCATTATCTTTTATGCATAACAATACTAGAAAAGATTTGCAGTAGTTTTCAAGGTAGAACAAGAAAATTGAAACTGGGGCACTGCCTGGCTTAGTGCATTTTTGAAAGTTAAGCCTTTAAAGAAGGTGGTGGGGGAAAGAAGCTTTTTCTCTACAGATCCTCAAATAAGTCAAGCAGAAAATTCTAATCTGAAGAAAAATAGCTTTTAAAGAAAGCACAGACTTGAAGCATTTTTCTTATAATTACTGAAAGATTTTGCATCTCACAGCAGTTCAACACCACTGAATGGTAAGTGTAGGCTTGGTAAAGAATGAAATCATTTACATAAATCAAAAGTTGATTTCTTATTCCAAGATTTGAGAGCCTAAAGTTCCAGAAAATAATCAGAAAAACACAGTTGCCATTTTTAACACCCCCTGCCCCCCTTTTAGTCTTTTATTGCTTGATCTTACACTGGTGAGCTGATTTCAGCAATAAAAATCCCTATTTTCACTGAAGGCAGAATTCCAATGCTACTCATAAGCAGGAGAGAGGGGAAAGCACAGGAGACAGCATTTTGAGAACACTGGATCAGTGAATCCCCCAAAGCATTAGGATAGGCTGAGAGGTTTAAAACAGTGTTCAGACCTAAAGCCCTGAAGAAGTGTCCAGTTTAAAAAGACAGTTTACCATGGAATTGTTTCCTTCCCCTTCAGTGCAATATACTGATCGCATTCCCATTCACTAGGGTCTACAGCCCTGCACTTCCCATAGCCTGGGCCTATCTACATCCATGGTCTTCACTCCAGACCCTCTCTGGTGATTAATCACAAAGTTGTCAGATGAGACTGAAGTCTGATTAGTTTTCTCCCCATGACAATGGCGGAGTCCAGAGCACAGCTTAAAAGAAGCAATAAATTCACAAGGTATTAATGTGGAGAGATGAGGGAGTATACTTTCTATAGACTAAGCCACCACCTTTTGAATAAGATTTTTTTTTAATACAATCCATTTACTTCAGAGAATGAAAAATACTACAGTATCTTGCCTAGCTATGATCTACCTTTACACCACCTGCAGTAGTCCTAGGGCACTCAAACCCTGTAAATCGCCCAACTTCCATATAAATACTTCTGCCTTTAAGTCTTGGTGTAAAAAAAACAAACAAACAATATAACTCAAGGTTGTTGTTTCCTTGACTTGTCCCTCCTACAATGAGCAGCCCACTTCCTTAGCCTTTATCTGCTTCCACTGTTTGTGTAACAGTCATGTCTTTCCTTAGTTATCGCTCCACTAAGCCGAAATAATCTGCCTTGATAAGTCTTTCCAGCCTTCCTGATGATTCCCACAGCTTTTATCCAAATTCCATTCAGGTTATTCACAGTTTTCAGTGTAAAAATTGTTTTCCTGGAGGTTCATTTGCAGTGTTATTTAGTTTAGGGATGGTTCCCAGTTGCTTCTTGGATGAGCAATAATAGTCTTTCGCATTCCACATTTTGGGGAAAGTCTATCAAAAAATATTCACCTTAAAATATTTGGGGCTGAAGACTGGTGATACACAACTGAAAGCGCCCTGGATTAGGAGGAGATTGTACTAGTTTGCTGTTGATGCAGTATAGCCTCTTGTCCACCCTTAGGCCAGTCCAAGGCCAGCTAAAGACAACGGAAACAAATCTGCTAGTCCTGTTAAAAACTTTCGGCTGACTTCATTGAGTTGAACTCTAGGCTAGCTGTGTTTGAAAAGTATTATGACAAAATTAAAGCTCCTTTGTAACTATTAATAAAGCTACATGCCTAGTTATTGCCACATTTAGAGTTTAAGCATTAACTTGACTACATGGGAATTTCAAAGAATGGTTTAGGTTGGAAGGCACCTTGAAGAACACCTAGTTCCAACGCCCCCCTGCCATGAGCAGGGACTCCTCCCACCAGCCCAGGTTGCTCAAAGCCCCATCCAGCCTGGCCTTGAACACTTCCAGGGATAGAGCTTCCACAACTTCACTGGGCAAACCGTTCCAGTGCCTTACCACCCTCAGAGTGAAAAATTTCCTCCCCATATCTAATCTAAATCTACCCTCTTCCAGTTTAAAGCCATTACCCCTTGTCCTATCACTACATGCCCTTGTAAAAAGTCTGCAAAATTTCTGAAACAAGTTCTAAGAATGGATGGAGAAAAGCCATTTCACAAAAAGATGGGGGGGGGAGAAGTCTTGAAACATAGGAAAGGGAAGATACTGTAGAACCTTTAAGTAGAACTTTCCCCACCCCCAAAAAATTCAGAAATGCTCTGCTCATCTACTGCAAATCCCTTGCAGATGTGGGGGCAGACTTACACCTCGCAGCCATCAGGGCAGGGACACCTCAGGCCCTTTGGATGGCTGGAGGCAACAGCCTCGCAGACAGCCAGCTGCTAAATCCAGCTAAGGTCATCTGCTGGAGGTCTTAGGCCTGCAAGAGTTAAAGAAAAAGCCTTTCAGAAATAGAAAAGGAATGGTCTGAATGGGCTCAAATATCTACTGGAAAAATGGACCAGTGTCTGCTGTTAAGAAGTTCCCAGCTGCAGCTGGAGTTACAAAAAAAGACTACTCTGCATACACACACAATATGTCTACCAGCACATTGCAGAGATGCTTCAGTTTCAGTGAGAAGTGTTAATTGCTCCAAGACTATGTTCATCTACTGCTTTCATTGTGAATCCAGCAGCATAGCATCTACAATTACTTCTGCAACTAAAATTAAATACCTGTTAAAATATTCTGCTTAACTGATGATTGTCATTTAGTCAAGCTAAATAACAAAGGTGGCGTGCCTGTATTTACAAAAACATGGCATCTCTTGTTTTCTTCCTTTTGTTTAAGTGTTGAAAATCCATCATCCAAAGAACTGGGAAAGGGCATTGGTATCTATGTAGGTACTCAGAGTGCATAGAGGAAACAGCCTTCATAAAAAATAATTGTGGCATTTCTTACTAGGTTAAGTCACATCATTGTTATTTTGCTTATTTCCATGCAGCAGCCTATGCCAGAAAAATGAAAGGAAGCAGAAATGATGTTTGTTCACCACAGAACACGCAGATGAAAAATCAGCAAGATTAAATTCATCATAGTGTTAATAATCCACACGCAGCTGTAAAACAGATGTCTAGTTCCTGGGTCCAGTCTGCCACGAGTAACTGCAGACAGATCATCCCCAATTTTTTTTTTTTTTGCATTTGTTGTGCTGACCCCGATTACCCCCTGCCCACTTACATTCCCTAGGTACCAGAGGAAAAGCAATATTTCTTATCCCTATTTGCAACCATAACACAAATTCACAAGATTTTTACTTCTGACGTCCAGAAAAAGCACCGCTTTCACTAGCTGTATAGGCAGGAAAAACCATCACAATTTACAATGTGCTATTTAGAAGGAAGGGACAGTACAATCCATACGGCATATATCCCTACACCAAACTGTATGATCGGTACCGTGCAGAAGAAAGCACATTTACTCCATGCCAGCGCATGGCTGGATTCCCTGTTAAGGAGAGCTTTAAGCATCAATTAGCCCACAGAGTTTTGGGCAGGAATGGATTTTCATCCCAAGTGAACACATTAAGAAAAGTAGGACACAAACGTCTCCCTAAGAGGTCTACGAAATTTGTTTCGGTAAACAAGAGGCAAGGACCAGAAGGATCTAACTGGAGCAGCAGAAAGAATGTGTGGTTACAACAGAAACGTACTATCTTAAACAAATCCCAGAAAGAGGACCTTTCTGATCCCAGGAAGTATTAATTCCCAGTTGCTATTTTTAAACAGATAAAAACATCTGTATTTGAGAGATTGCCAGCTGCTGGGTCAGCATTTGTTTCATCCCACTGTTGGCAACAGCAAGTAACACAGCAACGATAAGGCAAATTGAGGCACTATGTCCCAATTCGCCATCTAAGAGCTTATTGAATTACACAGGACAGAGGGGTCTGTGAGAGTTTCCACCACTTGCACTCCCCCGAGATGTTACTGAGCAATGTCTTGTTTCCCTTTGAGCACAGTTATTTGAAGCCCTGTTTCATCAAACAGGTTGGGCTCAGGGCACGATGAGGCGACTCAGCACCTTTTGATAAAGATCTCCGTACTGCACCGCTCATATCCCCAACTGCAGTGGGGCTGCGCAAGCCCAGCATTCTTTCTTCCTCCAAAAAACACCAGCACATCCAACAAAAAGTGACCCCCAATCAGCAGGACCATATATACACAGAGTATGGTTTCTGTTTTCCCCAGGACTGCAGCTGCCCCGGAGTAGCCCCCCCCACACACACTCATATGCACAGTTTTGTGCAAATATCAACAAAGAAGGGCCCTTATCCCAGTTTTTGACAAGAATCCTGCAGATGAGAGGACTCCTAAAATGGCTTCTTAAGACATTTTTCAGGCCATCCTGCAACTGTTTTCTCCAGGTTTTTCTTCTGCTGCCATAAGATGGAAAGCTCATAATGAGATTTCATTTTTTTTTATTGCATTCTTTTGATCCGCTGCTTTAAAGAATTGTTATTTTCAGGACTGAGTGCAGGTTCACCACTGACAACATCCCTTCCTACCTTGTTGCCTTAGATGGGTTGATCATTTGTACATTTAATGCCTGTCAGCCGTTTCCAGGTATTCCCCCCCCAGTTCTTCAATGCTTACTACACATTTATCAAGGCAGACTACTAAATAATACCTCAGGCAGAGTTTGTACTGTAATTCCTTAATTTGCTAACAGTCCACAGTTATCTGGACATACAAAAGGAATTATTTTCTATCCACCAATTAGCAAACCAGGAGTTCAAAAGCCTCTGTGACTGCATTAACACCGAGAATTCCTTAATCCATAAAAATTAATGGAGATTATGTTGAAGAGACTTAAATATTTAAATCCTTCGCCACATTAGCCGCTCTCTTTTATGTGCAGGTAGCTCCCGCTGAAGTCCTCAGGAGCCCTGTGTGTGTGGCAGAACAAACTAATCTCTTCAAATGAGAAACGTGAGCTTTTTACCAGCTCTCCCCCAACAGCGGAAGGTGACCGCTTGCGCCGCAGCTTTTGAGGTCTGACTTTCCCCCTGCTGAAGCTCTTACCCTACAACTTTAACATAAAGGCTTAATTGGCTCCAAAAGTCCTAAATGGAACCATTTATTAGTGTTGTGGATGGTTGTCCCGGTTACAGATAACTACAGCATGCAATTAAATACAACTGACTTCACAGCACCACCCGGCTGCCAGACAGAAGTTCTGAATTTTCAGTTTTGCTTGGATCCGAGATTTGGTTTCACCACCATTATACCAGTCCCAGGACAATACCAGCCCAAAGTACCCACACTGCACACAGATACTTTATACTGCTCTTTTTATGGCTACATAGTTTTCACACACACCTATTAACTGGAGTATCATTAAAAGGTTTTGAACTAACTTTTTCCTCTCAGCAGCATAACTTTAAATAGACATATCCTCAGAAACAGAGGAGATTTTTAGAACAGAGAGTAATTATCTTGAAGATAAAGTTGCATTTCAAAGATTTGCTGGAGGGTATTTACTGAACTATACCTGCCAAAGAAAAAAAAAAGTTACAGAAGCGCGATTATTTCACTCCCCCTTAATTTCTTTTCTTGCTGGCCCTTGAGTGCATCTCCCAAACTATTTGGTTTCTCTTGAAGCCGCATAGGCTCTTCGTGCAAGCAATGAAGGAGCAGATTTTCTATCAGGAAGATGAAGAACCACATTTACTGCAGCTGGTTCATGCCCAGACTCACAGCTTTACTTGGGACTCAGCTTTTCTTTGAGCAGCCGAGATGCTACCAGCAGGAACTGGTCTCCAAAAGCTTCCACTGCTTCAGAGATGACATTCAGATTTCCACGCTGTATTTTGTGTGGGTGCTCCCCCTCCTCCTTTGAGCCTGTGGATGCAGAGATGCAGCCTTTTCTCCTTGTACCTTTCTGAGGGGCAGAGCCCATCAGCTGCACATCTGCAGCTACATCCAAGAGCTGACCCATATATATATATATAGTGTGCAAATTATACCTGAAAGGAGGTTGTAGCAAGGTCGGGGTCAGTCTCTTTTCCCAAGTAATAGGTGATAGGACAAGAGGAAACAGCCTCAAGTGGCACCAAGGAAGGTTTAGATTGGATATTTGGTGAAAAAAATTTTCCTAAAGGGTTGACAAGCACTGGAAGAGGCTGCCCAGGGAAGTGGTGGAGTCGCCATCCCTGGAGGTACCTAAAAGATGGGTAGATGTGGTGCTGAGGGACATGGTTTAGCAGTAACTTGGCAGTGCTACATTAGCAGTTGGACTTGATGATCTTAAAGGTTTCTTCCAACCAAAACGACTCTATGATTTATATTTAATTATATATATCTCGTGTATGTATTACACGCACACACATTTTTTCCCCTCTTGCAGGGGTTTGCAGAAGCAAGACAAAGCACGCATCAGGAAGGTGAGGAGCTGCCCCCCCCTCGGAAGCCCACCCGGGCTCGCCCCAGCCCCACGGTGGCCACTAGAGGTCAGGCGGAGCCCAGCAAAGCCCCCCTGCGCAGCCCGAGCCCGCCCGCTGTCCCCCCGGGAGGGATGGGGAAGGGCGGGGAGGGGGGGGGGGAGGTCTGACCTCTCAGGCTGCTCTGATCCCAAATTAGCATCAGGCCAGGCAGCTGGGAAAGCCAGGCTTCCAGCTTAATTTAACTCGCTGCCTTCAAAGGAAAAGCGTTGAANGCTGCTTGGGCAGCAGTTAACCACGCACAGCACCTTTGCCAGCACATTGAACTCACACTTTCATAAAAACCTGGGCTGAAGTCCTAAAGGCTTGAGACCTACTCTAAATAAATATCAACAAGTATTGTTTCAGGACAGTTAAAAATGCAAAAAAAAAATCATCCCTGCTTAGGGAACTTCAATTGTGCTCCCACACAGCAGTTTTACTACCTTGCAGGCATCCAGAGTAGCCAGCTGCTTTGTTAGTAGAGTCAGTAATATGTTAGCGTTCTATTTAAAAACAATGTAAGAAAACATATTTTAGCCTCTGACATACTGTTAAAATGGACATTACACAGCAAATGTACAGCACACGAGGCTTGTGGGAAAGTTCACCGAAGCATTTTCGGAGCACTTGCATAAAGCTAAGGTTTTTCCCTATTATTTTGATGTTTATAAGTTGATGCACCTTTGGTGGAACGGTTTTATGCAGATGCTGGGATAATATAATTTTGGCGGTATTTTGTTCTTCTTACCTAGTTCAATAGTATTTATTTTACATTCTCTTTTCCAACCTTTTGGCAAGGATTATCCTAGAAACTACTAAGTTGTATGAAGAGTAGCATTGTTTCGTACCGGATTTTGCTAGAAGGCTTGCAGACAAATTCACACAGCATGCTGACAACAACATTTAACTCTTGTAAAATGAGAAATTATGGTGATATGTAGCCGAGGAGTGAGAAACTGAAGAGTCCTGACCTCTTTTCTCAAAGAAAGAGGGGAGGAAAAAAAAAAGCGAACAAAACACAGCACCCCATCTGATGTCTTTTGGTAAAGCTGACCTTCAGCCCGTGGAAGCCTCAAGCTGCTATTTGGTTTCCCTCTCAGAAAAAACACCAAGTCTCCTCCTATAAATATCAGACAGCTTTCTGGCTTCTTTTTCAGAATTAGCTTAATGACCAGGAAACTGCAGAAATTCAGACAAGGGCTTTCCATAGCGAGACTGGAACAGTTTGACCATCTGACTAGGGAGTCACCTGCAGTTCTCAATTTCATGCCAGAAAACCAAGGTTAAATTGTGAATGCTTCCAGAGAAACAAATCAAACATGTATGGAAAACCAACGATAAAAGCAGCCTTTTAGCCCTGGTGATCATCAAGTATGTGAATGGTAACACACAGAGCAGAGACTGGTTTCTGGAAAGCAAGTAGCTTGTTAGTGGTGCCTGCCTTGCAATTACTAGTAAGGCAGTAAGCTACTTAGCTGAGTAAACCAAAAGTGCGAGACAGAGCAGCAGCAGGACATGATTCTCCATCTAATCAAGTGCTTTGCAGTCTCTGTCAGATGTGCAAAAACCAGGAGAGCCGGGATTGGGAATTGACAGAAGCTGGGAGGGACACTGATCACAAATTCAGAATTGAGCAGCCAAAGAATGGCCTTAAATAAGGATGGCTCCAGTGACACAGGAGCTCAGGCAAAACTCTAATCAAGCAATCTAATGAGTTATGTGGCAGATAGCTTGCCTGCACAGCAAACACCCTTCTGTGCACTCACAATCACCGCAAGTTAGCCAGTCACTCAACCCAAACGAAGGCACTCGATTCTCCAGTTCCATGCTGGTAGAACTGGACTGAAACAAAGGAACTGGTAGGACAAGCCGCTTCCCCTGCCTTTTGTAAAGCAAAAGTCTCTATTGTAGCTCATTAAGATCTGTAATAGCTCTACAAGCCTATATACACTAGGCATTTCATGAATAACAAATTTTTGGCAGCTGACCAATCATCTGAATATTTCAAGTCTTGGCAACATTTCAGCACAGTCTCCATAGCAAAGGAGGTCATTTTCTCTCTATTCCCTAAAGTGGTCACTTACAGTTCAGGCAAATTCCTTTAGCTGACCTTCCTGCATATTTAAAAGATAAATATTTTAAATAACTTGTCACTCTGTCCCAGTTTGTTGCAGAGGTTATAGGAGAAAACCCCAAACCTAAGATAAGTTTCTGGTTAGAGCTCATACCATTACTGAGCCCTCCCCCGGCAGACACTGATTAGAAATGACCAATTAACAGTCCTCCAGTCTATGGAATAGGCCTAATTAGCCAGACTGAGGCGTGCCTCGGAAACTTAATGACATTTCCCCTATTTGCACAGGAGAGGATGCCCAGTCAGCACAGCTTGGCACCAGTAACCCAAAGACTCAAGGGGCTGTCAAAACCAAGATGACAACTTGAAGGGCAGAGCGGAAACACAATATTTAGCAAAAGTGACCTTCAAGATGAGAAATTGTCCCAATATAGTGCAGCATCTCTCTTGGCAGGAGTAAGCCAGTATGGCTTCGCTCAGCATAAAGTGAACCAGTCAATTGAAATAAGACTGGAGCAACTGTTAGATTGCCATGGAACAGCTTAGTCAGTGGCTGTGGCCATCACGCTAATATATTGAAAAATAAGACCTAGCACTGACTGCATGAAGGTACCCTCTCACTTGCTAAAGGATCTCACATATTTCTCTCTCAGCGAGGCAGGACAAACAGCACAAAACTGGTCATCTCACACCTTCATCAGCACCATCTCCTTCTGGAGACTGAAAGCCTCCCAGAGGGTAGTGGTCACAGCAGGATCTCGATGCCCGTTCTAGGTACCCGCTTCACTCCTGCCTTTGATATGGCCCTAAGGGGCTGCACTGAAGGGCTTTCTTCGGCTCCTGCCGGACTGCCACTCTGCAAACCCTTTGGAAGAGAAAGCTCACAGCCCACAGAGCTTGGAAAAGATCAATCTGTGCTTTCTTTCAATGATGCCGAAATGACTGGGCATGCAAGTCAAACAATTCCCAGATGAGAGGCCCGGGGCTTCCACAAGGACAATAGGGTCAAGAAGAGGAAGTTTTGGGGGCAAACATATTTTGGCTGGGTGTGAGGACCCCTACTATGTGCGATTTGTTCTTTCCACCCCCCTTCCCTTTAGATGCAAGTCCAGTTTGGCTAAACAGGATCAAGCTGCTTTCCACTTGAATGAACGAGCAGTTTTGTAATAAGAAACAGTCCTTTGTAGTTTCTATGAAACTGTAGGACTGACCAAAATCGTTTTGCCATTGTTAAAACTACTAAAATAGGATTTTTGACTGGTTTTGCTGACTTAAATATTTTAACACAGAAATAAGAGAAACTGTCACTTAAGACCCAAAATTCCCACAGTTGCTAAACCAAAAGAAAGCAAAATCTTTTCAATGTCATGCCTGGCGCAAAAATATTTAACAATTAACCATCTCAAGTTTCTTGTGCATTTTTCTAAGTATTGCAGTTGTTTTGCAAAGACCACTGCGAACACAGCTGTGCCAAACCAACAAACAGTTGAGGCCATTGTTGGTATTTTGGCAAAACTGTCTTACAGAAAAGCATGAAAGCCAGCTGGGCTGGAAATTGCAGATTCAAACTTTAAAGCTTTGAGGACTGGAGTATACAAAAATAAAGAGACTTTATTCTGCCACATTTACCCACACCAGTAACAGCCCTTTGAGACCCACTCTCAGTGGGGGATAGATCCAGGCTACAGGGCAGATATACTCCTGGAGGAAGGGCGCGGGGGGGGGAATCCTCAGCCCAGCAGCATTGGGATGTAACCTGGGAAAACAGACTCCCAAGTTTTAGACATATCCATTAACCCTAATAAGTCTGTTAATGAAGTACACGAGTGCTCAACATGTTTACTGTCGACAAAAAATCTGGTGTGGAATATATTGTGCCATCTTATGGCGCATTATACTCTGCAACGGCCACTTGTTTCAGTGGCTGTTTCCTGCAGCTTTATCTAGAGTCAAAATACCTTCTGTAGGCAAACAGATCAAAACCAGACCTACCAGCCACACAAACCCAGCAAAACGCTGTATCTAAAGTATTCCTCATATATTAGAATCATAGAAGGGTTTAGGGTGGAAGGAACCTTAAAGATCCTCTAGCTCCAACCCCCGCGCCACAGGCAGGGACACCTCCCACCAGACCAGGTTGCTCAAAGCCCCATCCAACCTGGCCTTGAACACTTCCAGGCATGGGGAATCCACAGCTTCTCTGGGCATTAGTGCCACATGCCATCAAATTTACAGTTCACAGCTCTTTAAAGCACCTTGAAAAGCAAGACTGAGAGCACACTGTGTGGTCTGTGGAAATAACCTCGCTGAGTGGTGTTTGTTGAGGAGTCCCAGACTAGGTCACCAGCAGGTCTACCTGATGATAGGATAGAAACAGAATGGCACAATAAGATCTGTAGCCTGCATATTGCCTTAATTGGAGATGATGCCACGATAGCAAAGGTTGGCTCGCAAGTCGTAGTCACTTTGTTAGTATTTGTCACCAGCATCAATGGAGAGTACAGATTCCTCCCTCCCATTAGAAAGCAGTTACTTGCAATGAAATGGAGAGTTTAAAACATGTTTAATTTTGACGGGCAGTATTATCCTTCTAGAAGCATGCTACCAGATGTACGCATGCCAACTAAAGGTGGTGTTTGTGCCTGCTGCAAGATTCATTGCGATGTTTCTGACAGTTACCTTTTCCACACCTCAGCTGCCAACATGAATCACGCGAGCGCAGCTCGTCTGCTTGTGTCCAGTGCACCAGGGTGATGTGGACTGCCACAGAAAGCCTGCAGCGATTTTGTGACAACAATGTGAGACATGACATGTAGAGGCAGCGCACTGCCGGCATTGCTGACAGTACTTGTGGTTGGCAGAGATTTTACAGTCTTGCTCATCACAGAAAACACAACTCACCAGCAAGACCTAATAAAAGCCAGTCCTCGTCAGCAAAGCAATTATGATGCCAACATCCAAAATGCTAGAGAGTATACACTTTTTTTAAAAAAAAAATAATGGTGGAGGCCAATAAAACACAATACAATTTGTGTTTAGGGAAGCTGATATTCTGCTGGGATGTTTGATCTGGCAAGAAACCACGGTTCCTTACTGCAAGCTGGCAAAACACTAAACACGGGGAATGCCATCCACAGACAGCCCCAATTAAGCTATCTTTCCCGAGCTGTAAAACAGCACTAGGCACACAAAACAGCAGAACACACATTTGTTTCCTCTCCATCTGCACAAGCACATACAGTGATTCAGGCTTACCCAATTTACAAGACAAGAGGAAGAACAAACATGCATCTAATCTTTTTTTTTTTTTTTTTAGGACCAGTACTCTGTATTGGCTACTGGTGGATTTCGGTTTCTAAACCAGTTGGCAGTGCCAGCTTGAGCATGCTGCCTTTAGCAGAACTTAAAGCTGGAGCTTACAAGTTCATTAATTATGGTCTGTACTACCCTAAATAGAGCACAAGTACAATTGAAACAGGGTGCTAGGCAATTAGTAAATAAAAGAAAAAATAAGGCACATATCTACTGCTTTAGTCCCTAGTCATGAAATTGGGTTAGGCAATACATTTTTAGAGCTGAAATAATACCTCCGTATACCCTTTAAAAACTGACATCTTAGAGGTCAGATATAAATTAAGCAATAGATTACTTAAAATTGTAGCAGTTCACGACACATTAAGTTATTCTACAACAGTTACGTGATCTGACGAAGCTGACTGCATCAATAGCCTTGACAATGGGTTATATGCGTGGAAAGTCTCAGACTGCTGCAAGAGACTGAGAAAAACGCAAGCTATTTCACCGACTTTCACAGCAAAAATCTTACTTAATACTGCATGTCTTCTGCCCATTCCACGTATGGTTATTTCCATAAATGTTTCCATGTTTATGGTCTAAAAATCCCATTGATTGTCGTTGATATTCAGGGACAAGGCCATTGCCTAGCAAAAATAGGAAGTGCTGTACAAATCATGCCAGTTTATTCGCCACAGCTAGGGTTGTCAAACCAGATTTAGCACACACAGGAAAGACAAGGAAAGCAGTAGAAGTGCCAGGAAAGGAGGAATAGCAGGTGCTCTGTGCAGGGAGGTGCACAGCACTGCCTAGATGGAGGGCCTTCACCTAGTACTGAGTTTGAAGTCTTCTCAGTTTGTGTAGGGTTCTCTAATACACCAGCCTCTGGCAGGCCATGGAGAGGACTTAAATTTTGCTGGCTAAGCAGGGAGCATGGGAAAACTGAGTTGGGAAACATTAATAGTCCCTCTGTGGCAAGTCCTTCTTCTGCTGTGCTATTTCATATCAACACATAGTCACCAGAAAGCAAAGTGAAACCCATATGATAATCATACAATCCAATGCAAGTTATCCAAGAAGAAATTTAGATCTATATGTTGCTCCCCCCNGATTAGTACCACTCAACCATAAGAAGAAAATAGTCACATTCAAATTTGACCTTTGATCAGCAGAGTTTTTCCTTTACGTGAGAAAAGTTCAGTCCAGGTTTGACTGGTGCTTTTGAGATAAACAGAAAGTTACCCTGCAATTTTTCTGGCAAGTCTGTGAGGAACCAAGCCAATAGTCAGCTAAAATTAAATTAGAATTAAGATATGGTTGCTTCACCATTTATCCTCCTCTGGATTTTACACAGTAGAACTGGGATTCCAAATCTCATATTTCACAATAAGGAACACTCTTGTGTTTCCAGGAATCTCATCCTCGAAAATAAGACTACTTCAGCTGCAACTATGTTAATGTGAGGCTGAGAACTTTCCCAGTGTGTGTATCCCATCTGCTCCATGTGCACAGCATAGGTCCCCTGGATCTCTCTTGCCTGGCCTACATGCAGCTACACAGGACACTACCTGGGACAAGTCCAGGTATCCCGTTTATTCCATGAGCCTTTTGAGATCCCTGATGCATCTTTACAGCGCTCGTCTCTGCTTTGGCAGATGTGTAGCATGCAAAATTATGTGGCCTTCTGGGAAGAGCAATGCATGGCCTGCCCATTTATCCACAAACGACCTCGACAAAACAAACCCTGGGCCAGAAATCTGTCTTCAGGACTTCCACACATCTCCTGTCTGCCTATATGTGATAGCACGCGATGAATAAGTGGCAGCCATCCCCCATGCTGAGACTACCTAAGAGCCTTCACAGGACAGGACACATTCCCTCCCTGTGCTCTGGGGCCATGAGATACAGGTGGAGACCGCGTAAGGCATCATATCAACCTGACTGCAGAGGGAATTGCCTAAATGGTTTCTCCTTCGGAAGGAACTTGCCAGCCTGCGGCACCCAGTGCTCAGTAACATTCAGAAGGAAGACAGATGCTCCCAGAAGAAAACATGCTGTAGAGGCTTCCATGTAACATGGGCAAGAGGGAACACAAAAGCTGCAGTCCTTCCCCAGAACACCAAGACACAAAACATGTGACAGGCATTATTTTTGACAGAGCCTCTGCTCTCCTCAAGCAGAGGAGCACTAGAGAACGCATAAACTTTTATACCCAGTCCTCAAAGAAAAACAGTAGCAGAACTGCTAACAAAGGTTATTGCAAAGCTGCCTTTGAACCAGTACTCTCACTCTTTCCTCTCTGTAGTATTAAAGAATGTGCTTGTCTATCACAGAAGTCACACGAGCCCTCTATCAACTGTTTTTATGACTAATCATGCTAACTAATTGCCGAATATCATACACAGACTGCCTTTTGTTTATGGCAGGATTAGCACTCCATCCCCTTCGGCAGCGACCAGCATTCAAAGCTCCTCTCAAAGAGGTTTCAGGATGCAGCTGGTTTCAGATTAGGAAATTCTAGGTGCTCTATGGTAGGATCTAAATGACAGTCTACCAAGACTCTCAGGTCTTATGAAATACTGACCTTGGCCAAAGATGAGATAGAAATATTCCATTTTAAAAATTGGCACAAGTTACTTGGACACAGCAGGATACAACTTCTGTAACTACTAACCTGAAAAACAGATTAACTGAAGGCACCTGGACAAACGCTGTTAAGAAACTGGGGGAAGGTTTTTGCTTACCCAAACTAAGAGGATTTGGCACTGAATGAGGAATTCATTAGCACGGAAAGAGCAAAAGCACAAGTCCAAGATGCAGACAGAGACAGCATGTGAGCGGTATCTATATCTTAAGACAGCTGACAGAGATAAAACTGAAAGCAATTGTGACATACAACAGACAAACTCAGGCAGATGTCTCCAAGACCAGATAAAAACATCTAGACTACAGTCTACATGAAAACTAGTGTGTCTTTTACTAGATCATAAAGAGAAAAAGTACACATCTGTTTGGAAAAAAAAAGCATCTATAGTGCAGTGACCAGATTTCCACCTTTTGGCCAATTTACCTAATCTGGGTGGAGGGAAAAATAATCTCTATTTTACAATTGTAAAATTGTAGTGCGGACATGCTAGAGAAAGCCACTTGTTCATTTAGTTTAGTGTAGAATTGATCAGAAAACAAACACAAAGCTTGGTGAAGGGTACTTGCCACAAAATACAGAACATGAATGACTTTCACAGAAATTTGCAACAATTCAAAAAAATCAGACCGCCAAGGATATACATATATGGCTAAAAGACAAGTCCCAATGCAGTGTTATAAATTATGTATAGTCTATAAAATAATATATATTTTATAATATTAAAATAATAGTTTTAGAAACATGAGCCCTTCCACTTATGACACCTGAAACAAATCAAGTCACTGTTGAACACACATGTCTAGGAACAACATGCATCAAGGCAGCCAAGAGTGGAACAGATGATTTGGCTTCCCAGTATTCCCAGCTGTTCAATGGCAGCAAGCAAACCATCGCTAACATTGCATATTTTGGCACGGATACCAGAACAGCAAACCTTTATTCTTTGATAAAGGTCATCAGCATTCCCCTTGGATACACATAAATTCGTTGTAACGTGACACATCAACAATACCTGCCCTCTATCAATCACTAAGTTTTACAGGAGCACCTTTTATTAAAGAAAAAAATCTTCCCTGCCCCATTGGGGAGGTGGTCTGAAAAGGGCAGGGTGGAGAATCAACACTCTGGATCCATACCTATTTCTCAAAGACAACCTGGCCTGGACAACCCTGGCCTCAGTCATTCCTCTCAAATTTGGCAGCAGAGGATACATGACATTCCATTTAGGTGCTTGCAGCAGACAGCCTCAGTGCGTCCCTCAATTCCCTTTCATTATATATAGTTAAGACAGGCCAAATTCTCCATTCTCATCCTGACACTAACCACATGTGCTGAGCAATAGCATACTGGTTTCTTGCAAACCCATTTCAAGAGTTTCCCTTCCCAGCCTAAGGGAGAAAAGAGGGGTCAAGCGATTATAAATTTATTTTTTTTTAAACATAGAGAAGCTATTGAAATCCCTTTGGCCCCAGGCACTTTCCTTACAGCAAGGACATGCCAGGGTAGAAGTCCTCAGCAGAAACCCTGTCCTTGCATTCCTGCTACAAAATGACACTTTTTGGAGTGCCAATTAGCATCAAGCGTCTAATGCAGAACCACCATGACAGGGACAAACAGTGTTTTGTCCTCCTGTCTTAGCAACTTAAGTGTCTTCTGCTAGCGCAGTACTTAAATTCATTATGGTGGTCAATGCACTTCTAGCATGAATAGCAACATTTCTACTCTCGGTACTTCTGGAAATGGGTAAATTACCTTTAGAAAGGGGAACAGAGAGGATAAATGACTACCACAGTGACATAAAAAGTCTACAGGGAGAAGTTAATTGAGTCCAGAGTCCCAGTCTAACACCTTAAGCCTCAGACAGGCTTTGTGTGCTGAAGGCACTCCATATGCAGAAGGATGGCATTTGTCCTTCTGTACTGGATTTTACGAGCTGCTTAATATATTGATGTTAAGATGGAAAATAGGGAGCTTCTACTTTACTAGTTCCTTTTACAGTGCTGAATCCTCAGCTGAATACAAATTAATTTTTCACTCTCCTTAGTTTTTATGGCTATCGTGGGTATTTGGCAACACTTAGGGTAAGGTCATCTCCATCAGTCCATCCCTCCCTCCGCACTTCCCTCTCAGGTATTTATTAGAGCATCAATCACAGCAGTATCTAGGCACAAAGTGTCACCTGACTAATGGTCTGTGGCATTCAGATACCATAGCAACTTAACGACACGCATCAGCATATACCTCTGTCACTGCAGTGTGTTTAAAATACGGCACCAACGCGTGCTGCTTTTTGCACAAGGTCAAGACAATCCCCGCCAGACCTCCCGATCCCTGCGCCCCAGACTGGCTCAGAGTAAAGCCATCTCTTCACAAAGTACAAATAAATTACCGAAGCAAGTGGTTTTCCTCCAGAAGGGAAGGAAACCACCTGCTCCAATTTCATCAAGGGTGGTAATGGGAGCAAGAGTTGCCCTCACCTTGCCCCTTTGGAAGCACGAAGGGGCAGCCAGCACACATAGCAGGCACCAGGTGCCTGGATCAGCAACACCTGGATTTAACCGAGCTGTGCATCCTCCTCCTCAGCAAGGGTGCACCCAGGCCACGGGGCTGGCTCAGGACAGCCTGATGCTCTCCAAACACAATCTGACTCATTCAATAACGTAAAGACAAAACTCNCCTCAAGTCGACTCACATCGCTGATAGTGGAGCAATTTCCAATTTAAACTCCCTCCATTAACATACAAAAAGCAGAACACATTTGGAGTGGTTCACGGCTGGGGGGAAGGAAACATTAGTTGCAGGAAGACTTCACAAGAATGAAAGAAACTGAATGGCTTTGCACTAAGGCATTTATGTCGTGATATTTTCCTCCTTTTATAGCAGTTCTTTATCAACCCTCCCCAATAAATAAGACATGGACATCCCTTACAGAAGGCCTAAATAACCCTCCGAGTTTCATTATTTATTTCGGACTTCATCTGGATGCAGAGATGTATGTGCACTGAAATACCAAAGCATGGTAATCACAGTATAATCAGTATTCTCATCTGCATTAAAAGCTGATCTTGCATTCATCAGATCAAACCCAACGCTTAGCCTGTGAGTTTATCCAGCGCTATAATATATTCCATTTCTCTTAATCCATCTGTCAGCACATTTCTGCCACATAGAGCATACGGATGGCTAGACAAGGCTCTAAACAGAGGGGCTGGATTTCTTCTTGGTCCTCAGGGGGAATCACATGAAACAAAGTTTGCTTTACTAGTCAGCTTTTCTTCCTACCTGTCTTGGCAGAAGGTCTCCATATGACATACAAGTACCTGCAGCTTAGCAGGTGCTCTTTGATTCTTACCAAGTTGTTTGTCTCAGTGGCTTCTTATATTTGCAACCATAAATTGGACACTATAACATAGTACCTTCCCTTCGTCCTTCTCAAATATACCCCTTCCAGTTACGAGGATCCTCATAAGATCAGTTTATCATGACCAATCTCTCCCCATTCTGTTTCTCCATCAGATATTTTTATCTGAAGGCATACAGTAGTTTGTGCCTTTTGAGCCTCATGATGCTTTTGTCAAGTCTCAGATGCACGGTGGATCCTCTTTTCACACAAGAAAACTGAACTGTTATGACCTAAAGACAGCAAGAAACATCCTGCAGTTTCAGCATCTTCCCCCCCAGCTTTTTTTTTTTTTTTTCCAGGCATTTAATTGCCGAGCCAAGGCCTTTCACCGAGCTGTGGCTTCCCTTCCAGAAGCTCACAGGCTGCGGCACACAAGAGAAGGCACCAGTCAGCTTTGCTGTCACCTCTGCACCACCACACACCTTCAGCTCTCCTTACTCACAGCACCGCTTCCCAAGGAAACAATCGCAGCTTTCCAAAAAGAACTTATCAGCAGGAAAACTGTAATTATTTTTCTTCCTCGCTTCAAATGCTCACCAGAAACCTGCCAATCCCAAGATAACACCCAGATGTGCTACGGTTAGAGGTGAAACCGAACTTGCCTCAGCTCTGTAGCGTCTGCCCTGCTAAGAGCAAGCTGTACTGGGCAGAGTGGGAAGGGCACAGCTTGGAGTAAGCGTCGCTGTTGCCTGGAGTTGAAGGTTAGCCTGAAGAATTTTAAGTCAAGATGCCACCCACGCAGCCTGCCAAGTAAGGCACTATGAAACCAGTTTGGGTTTTGTCGNCCCCCGCAGCATCACCGCCGCACGGCGACGCGCTCCACGGGGGAATCGGCATTTCCACCAGATAACCTTGGAGGCACGGTTTTAAAAGTGACATGCTTCGGAGCCGACTGATAAAATTCCCTTCCGTAACGGCAATGCGGGAATCCCGTACCTGTCCATCTCGTTTATCAAGCCCAGGCACATCAGGTACGACGCCGCTCCAACCAGGAGGCGTATACCAAAAGCGACTGGAAGAAGGCTTCAAAGAAAAACGAAGCCACAGCTTTAACTGTGGAAAACTACAGAGCAAGAAGTCCTTCAGGGGCTTCCCCTATCCATAAAAATAAAGTAGATTTACACAGGAAAGTATTGAGCTACTCCCAAGCCACTTTTGAAAATACCTTGAAGGGCATCACGTTTCTTTTTTTTTTTTTTAATTTTATATTTTAAGAAATTATTTTCAACGCTCCAAAAGGGACTTCAGTTATCACTTATAAGTCACTTTACACAGTTCAATTCACCTCAGTCTTTTTCAAACCACTACAATTCTCGGACAAATAAAACTTTAAGGAAACGGGCATTTACCAAATACTCCAGAAAAAGGAATACGCGTATCAAGTAAACGCAAACCCAAGCTGGCAGAGCAACGCCTGAAGGCTAATCACATTCGCTGCAACCTTAAAGGTGGGGGGTTCCCCCCAAATTTACGACTACTGCTGCTTTTACTGCCGTTTTTACTTTACTCAAGCCTTCCTACAGGTTACGCCACTCACCAATATTCAAATATCCTCCCAAACTAAGCTTGAAAAATACCAGCACAGAGCCCCTCAGTTACTTAGCACATATCTCTCGGGAAGGTTAGAAGCAAAACAAAAAACTGACAAAACTCACACACTCGAGCTTCCGAAGAGCCTTCTCTCTCCTCAGGCGGTGCCCAAAATGTCTCCCCAGGAAGGCCCCTCTGCCGCTCGTTATGAGCTCAACCCCTCATTATCCCATCATTGGAATCAGCTGAGGTCATCAAGTGAATGAGACCCACCTGGGAGGGTGGGCCAAGGAGCACTGCCTCCTCTGCCCTGCTCAGGCCAAGGGCTCCAGAGACAGAAAGCGCAGCATCTTTGCAATAAAAGTATTTAGGGCTATTTTCCACCGAGCTGGTTTCTTCTGCCCCTGCAACTCCAGTGCTTTGGTTGGTCCAGGGAACCAGCTCAGTGATGATGTTATTCCCGGTCTGGAGCAGTCAGTTCCAGTTGCTACCGCCTTTCATCCTTTTCTTGCGTCAACATCGCGCTGGGTGCTTATAATCATCCAGCAAGTCAATTAATAGAGCCAAACACACAGAACGTGTCAGTCACTTTAAACCGTCCCTTTTCTGAAATCTCTCTGAGCCAGCCAATCTCCCACCCTTCTCTCGTAGGGTAATTGCTGACTCCTACTGTTGCTACGTTATAATTTTTTGTTGTGTTAAATATAAGGCAATATTAAACATAAATCTAACAGGTAATATAACCGCACATTTCAAGACAGCATTCTAGAATCTATATTTCTACACGGGTTTATAGCTTTCTTTTTTCTTTATACATGTGACATCTTGAAATCCTGTTTTGATTTTTTTTTTTTTCCAAAAAAAGTCTGATAGTTTTCCTGGTATAGACATAATTAGAGTTTTTCTCTCGCCAGGTGTTTTCACTGACCTGTGCCCTTGCTTTCTCAGGTTTTCTGTCTAAAATCCCAAACCTGTTATAATTTAATTCAGTTTAATTTAGACTGAACAACACATGATGGCTTGATCCAAAGTTACTTCCGATGGTGACACTCAGTTGTTTTTCACTGACCCCATTCAATTCCCTACCCAGCCTAGATAATCATGGATGATTAGGTATCAGCTACATGATTACAGCTTTCACAAATACTCACTCTTGCAAGAGCCCCACCATCTTAATAAACAATTCTGCTGATGGTGTACAATGAAGGTGGAACTGAATTTCAGCCTTTTTAATAGCTCGTTCTACCACTCCACCAGGAATTAAATGACAGTAAAATTTTTGGTTTTATTGCTAATGTGCATGCCTAGATCTTTTACCATATGAAAAAAATAGTCTGATAAGCATACCACCAACCTTTCAGGAAAGATTTCTGTGATAGGTTTCAGCTCGACATCGTTTCCCAATTTGCCTTTCCATGGGTTTGAGGCAATTAGTGTGAATGCTTGTCCTGTGGATCTGAGTCTTGTGGTGCAGCGGCTTTGAGGTCTAAGAAAATGCTGTCTGGGATTGTGAATTCTCTGTATCGTCTAATACCTGAATTTACACCCCAGCTGGCAACTACACCCACACAGCTGCTCGCTCATCCCCCCCTTCCACTGCCCCCCAGAAGGGTGGGGGGAAAAGGGGGAGGAAAAAAAAGGGAAAGGGAGGAATAAACCTTCTGGGTTGAGATAAAGTTTAACAGAAACAATATAATAATAATAATAATAACAACAATGATAATAATGACACAGATCACTCTCACCACCCGGTGAATTGACTTTGGCACCATCCCGAGCAGTGATCCCAGATTCCTGTTCCCCCCCTCCCCGGCTAGCCCCCATTTATATACTGAGCATGAGGTCTATGGTATGGAATATCTCATTGGCCATTCCACCCTTCTGTCTGTGCTTCTATGGGAAGCTGAAAAAAGGTCCTTGAATAGTGTAAACCTCACTGAGCAACAACTAAAACCAGTAGGTATTATTGACATTCCTTCACAGCAATGACTAGAAAGAAAAATTAACTCTTTCCCAGCTGAAACCGGGACACCTGCTGATGGGCACATAATTGAAAAGGGTCTGGGAACAAGATGAAAAATAGATAGACATCATCTTTACATGAAGATTATTTCCACAGGAAAGGAAACAAACCAAACAAAACTGTACTGGGTAGAACATTTTAATATAATGTGCTTTTATGAGATCCCTTTGGAATCTAGTCTATATTACAATCACAGTGAGATGGATCAGCGTACAGCATCTCATCTCTTCTAGTTATTAAAAATCGGGGGTGAAAGAAAAGGCAAGTACAGAGGATGGCTAATGGGGACTTCATGTGAGAGTAACTGTGGTTTCTCCTTGTAGTTTTATTTGTGCTGTTCACTTAGAAAATACTCACTGAGTACTCCCTTACGGCTTCTCTGTACAGTTTGTGTTTCCCACTCTCTCAGCATCCAGCTGCTAGACATATGTGGTAACTAACGCAAAGGCTGTTAAAATGTCCTTTGCATGCGTGAAGGCGGAATTACGCCACTTAAAGTTGTTTTCAGCTAGGCTTTAAATTTGTACGTGCACGCGAGTGACCGTGTGAAGGGCTGCGTATTCTCAGGCCAGCGGACCACCCTACTCGCTGGGTTTTATTCACATCAGTAACGTTGCAAAGAATTCTGAATACATGCACTGCTGTTCGGTATTTAGGACATGAATGAAGGGTAATGGTACGCACCATCATAAGTTGGTAAGGATGTACAGATTTAAAGAAGCCCAGCTGATTTATCTTCCAAGTGGGGCAAGGGCATGTGGATAGAGAGGCCTTGATGCCTAACTTAGGCATCGGGATGAGGAAACGGAGGGGAAAAAAGCAAAACAAGTAATCACGTATCTGTTTAATGAACTACCAAACCCAACTTTCACTATATCGTTATATCTTTCTGCTCCAGAACAACATCATGCAACTTTTCTTTTAAGTAATGGACCTAGTACAGGTCTTTTTTTCTTCCCCTACATCTGAGAAGATTTCATCCAAAGTCCAAACAATTTAATACCACCTTGGGCAGAAACATTATACTAGAGAAGGAATCTTCAAGCCTTGTCTTCTTTATGGGAAAAATTGTGTTTTTCGCTCTCTACATTACCCAACCTGAAGAAATGTGTATGATATCAATCAAAATGAAAGCAAGGTAGTTCAGAATTTGAACGTGTTAACAGGCCAAGGTGTCATCCTTCCTTACGAACAGAAGAAGAGGCTTTGAGGTGGACACAACTGCAAATGAAGCCTTAGTTAAACTCATTCAAAAATGACTTTCAAATTCTTAAGGGTTTGCTGGCTTGGCTTGGAAAATCACTGGGCATTTCAGCATCACAGGACTCTCAGGAATGCCTGAAGATATTTCAAAGGGAACTGGTATTTCTAGCAGCAAAACTGAAGAGAAATGTCACGGGGCTGCTCCGTTCTTGCAATAGTTTCAGTCCCATTTTGCTGGAGAAAAGCTATAGAGCAGACTTGGCTTGAGGTTGGTGGTGCTGCTTTCTGAGGTAGCTGTATTTCCAGCTGGGTGTCGTGGCTGCTATTTCAACCATTTCAGATTCAAAGACAAGCTGGAGTTCACGACAGGTATTCAAATTCTTAGCTCTCTAATAAGAAGTAGAACAAAACTAGCGATGTTTTTACCACTGGAAAGGCTGGTGAATGCAACAAAAGGTTTTCATAAAATTCTTTGCTTTTTGTTTTACTAGATATTTCTTTCTCTTTTTTTTTTTTTTTTTGGAATATATGTTTGCAACTTTTTGGCAACTTAAAAATGGAGCTTTTCCTTTAAAACCGAAAAAAAGGCTCTACTTTGGCTGTCCACGGGGTCAGCAAGAAGGGCAGACAAGAAATCTCACCAGACCCACCTGAACTGGGGGCTGTGCGCATTGTTAGGAAAAGCGAGTCATGGAGAGAGCTTTCTCCGCCGGAATTTCCAGTAAAGGGCAGCGAGAGCCGAGCCGAGCTGACAGCTAAGCAGCTGGAAGCAGGATATGGGCACGAATCTTCGCAGCCTGGGAGATAAAAATCCAGCTGCTCCAGCCCCGTGTGAGCTGCGAAGCGACTCCTTCGCTCAGCCCTCTTTCTCACTCCCCAAATCCTGGGAATGACGGGGGTGGGTGGGTGGGCGGCTGTGAAGAATGAGGGGCAAAAGGGGGTCTTGGGGGAGGAAGGGTATCAGCGAGGGAACTGGAACATCTGTTGCTTGTACCCAGGGTCTTCCACGCAGGCAGACTGTAGAAACTGATGTGCATCTGGGGCGGGTGTGGGAGGGCAGAAGGAGTCTTCCAGTCTTCCAGCACAACAGGCTGTTTGCTGCCCGTGTTGCCAGAGGGTGGATGGGATCAGCTGGATGATAACCCAGCGGTCCTTCTGGGTGCAGTTCTGCTCGGGGGAGCAGCAGCCCCGGCTCCCGCAGCTGGAATAGGCATTGCACTGCTCTCTCTCAGTTAACCAATTTGTTTCCTTTCGTGTTGGGTCAATGAGTTACAGCCTGTTACGGCTTTACTTGATACCAAGTAATTAAGGGTGAATGAACCAGCAAACATTCATTGAAGTTTGGATTCCTCACTCAAGCGCTGGGATAGCTTTGGTATCACGTATGCAGGGCCTCATTCCAGGAGCACTGAACCTTTCCCCGGTCGAGAAATGTCACAAACAGCATCTGCGTACTGTACATCACTCCTCTGTAACGGAGAGTGCCTATGCCCGTGTTCTCCATTCAAAGCGGCAACGCATTCATAACCATCAACAGAGCAAGAATGCCCACAAGATGTTCTTAATGGGAAAATAAACAAGCAACACCAGGGCTTTTGTCGGTGACTCCAACTCCAGGCACTGCAGTCAAATGTTATGTTTAATACTGCAATTCAAATCTTTGTATCTGATGTTAGCATTTGTTTTTGAACAAGCTGCCAAGTATTCCTGCAAGCTCTGGTCTCTCTCACTGCTGACAGCGAGACACCCCTCTGGAGGCAACACAAGGCATTTGCAGTTCAACATCTTTTTATCGGAGGACATCTGCTTATCAAGTACGGGACTCCGTGAGGGAATATGTCAGCCTGGACGGGGGTGTGTGTGTGTCCATTTTGGCAGCTGTCCCACAGAAGATCTAAATCCCGATGTGATTCCAAACACCTACAGAATACAGCTAACCAACTACCTGGCTTGCTCAGGGAGTCCTGTTCCAGAGTGGGTTTTTACAGTTACTTGTATAGCCTTTTTCATAGGAAGACGTTGCCGTGCCGTCACCTCATCATTGGTCAGTAAGTGCTGTGCAGCCACGGCGTGCAAGGTAATTGAGAGCGGTTTCACTGAGAAAAATATCATGTACATGTGTGTCGGACCCATTTTACCGTGAACGGTTTCATCTCGGTGGGAAGGACATACAGCCTTGGTTCATGAACACTAAGTTTAGGTGGCTTTGAATAAATACAGTCTAAACAGGCCAAGCACATGTGTCTGGCTCAGGAAGACATAATGGTCTCCACAGAAGAAAAGCTCTGTGTGATTGTTACTTTCAGGTTTTATTACAGCAACACGTCGAAAGGCATTTAGCAGGCAGGTAATGTCCAGCAGTTTCAGTCTCAGTTTAGCAAGCCATCTGAGCACTTTTTACTTAAAAAGATATGGATACTGACCATGTTGAGTTGTTTTGCTCAAAATTTGGTATGTGGTTACATACACCCTGAGGAATTGGGCTGTACCTTGTAGGGCGCAGGCTGAGAGACTCTGTAGTCCTAGGAGTGCAAACTGGCGAGTGGGCATGATGTGTCCGTATGTCCACATCATCGGCTTTACCTTACCACCATACAGCAGCAAAAACAGTGAACAGGTTGTGCTCAGCCAAGCTACAAAATCTTACTGCCTTCGCAGCAAAAAGATAAAGGACTTTCTAAGAAAAATTCCATACTCCCGTGGCCAACCTGTCTTCTTACTATTGATGGTGCCACTTCATCCCAAAAGCAGAATGAACACATCTGGTGTGTGCCTGTGGCTGTCAGGGGCCAGACATGGTCTGGTAGGAACATGCGTGGGCTTGTGCTAAGAGTACGTGCATCCCATTCAGTTTTTTCCTCCAATTTTCCCCAAAACTTGTTTGAAGTCCCTTGCGGGGCAAAGTGGCTTTGCCTCTAAATAGTGTCAGTAGGAGGGAAAATGAGGGCAGCGATTCTGCCAATTGGACAAAATAACATTAGACCTCTCCCTAAGACTCAGTCCTAATAAGTTGAAGGGTAAATATTCAGGTGAGCTCCTCAACTCCAGGATTAGAAGATGCTATTTTTAAATCATTTGTATTTATTTATTTTTTTCCCTTGGGGATCCCAACATTTTCCAGGAGCAATTACCCTGAAAGTCAATGACTTGTGCAATACTGGTAATGGTTACGAGCTTCTGGGAAGCTAAGAAATTTGGCTTGGCTTATTTCTGCTTCTTATTTCCTATTTCTGGAATTATAGCTTATTTCTGTCAAGAACATAGTCATAGTCACATTATCGCAAAACAGGAATGCAATTGTTTAACACATCCCTAGTTTTCGCAGTGTGTAAAGTTAACAGTCGTTTATACCGCCTCTGCCACGTAACGCAGATGTTGTTGCTTTCAACATTGTCTTCCTTATTGGAGCACAGCTGAAGAATAATTTTAGTCCCCTATTTTACATAGTCTCTTTCGTGTGCTATTGCTGCAGCCATCAGCCAGACAAGACATTTGACTAAGCAAACTGTCAGTGTATTTCACACATCCCTGGGAACCGAATAAAATCAGATTCCAAGTTTATGTATGAGATGCCTCCAGTTTGTTCAGTTTTATGCCAGACTTACTTTCCTCATTAGTTTCCCTTTTGTTACAGTTGGGAGATTTTTGACAGCATAACTTTTAACCTGAATATACTGAAATCTTTCTCCAAAATAGAAATATTTCACACAAATGTCTCATGTTTTATGACATCCACAGATTTCTTTTTGATTTGTTCTCCTGAAATGCCAGGATTCAAGGTACCTCATCAGCTTGCCTGCATTACCTGTAAGATGCAAGTGCATGTCTATATCGTAAATCTTAACCCTCTTTGTATAGGCACGCACACAGAAAAGTGTTGGAAAAATACAGGCTAAAGAGCTGTTAACTTCTGATCTGGCACTTGGTGCAGTGTTGCATTTTCCTGAGGTCCTGCCCTTACGGAGGAGGGACTTTGCTGTGCTACACAAATATGAAGCAATGCACTTGCAGGATAACTGGATCGGCAACTGAGGGATGCGGCTGTCCTCGCTGCAGAGCACTCTGCCCCCAGGACACCAGCGTCTTGCTCTACTTTCTCTACGCCGTGACCAAGAACAGTGAGCTTAAAAGACGGGAAATCCAAAACACTCAAGACTTTCTGCCTGGGTGAAAAATCAACCATGAACTGGAATCTCTGGAAGTCACTTAACAGACTTCGTAATTTGTATGAGAAATTATGTGTTTCAAGAGATTTCCTGCATTCAGTTCTCCAGCAGATAGTGTCAAAAGAAGGCACTTACAGCATTCCAGCATCTTGCCTTCTGTTTGAAACCAGTGAGTACAGGAGTATGGAAATGGAAGCTCATTTTTAGAAACATGGTCTGAATGCTTCTGAAGCTTCAGAGCGATGGCTGTATGTACATTCAGGGAGAGGAGAGGGAAATCTATCTCTGGTTTAGGTCTCGTGCACCAAAACAATCTAGATACGAAATAGGAGGAGGACGTAAAAAGAAAGGGTCTTCCCTCCCATTCCAAGGGGCTGAAAGACTGGGAATGTGGCAGTTCACAGCTTATTGCTTCCTGGCACCCACACTCACAAATGTGACAATAACGCTGTAAGGATAATCAGGCCAATTTATGCTCCAAGTGTGAAATGTCCAAATCCCGCACAACAGGGAGCCTTTCATCATTTCATCTGTGTGCAGTGAATGCGGAGAATAATTAATGAAATGAATGAAAAGGCTTTGGACTTGATTTTAATCCACCTCTACCCAATGGTAATAACATCCCGATTCATTAAGCATCAGATGCACATTAGTGAAACACAGTGGCAACTTAATTCAGCTGGGAAGGGCATACCCCTAGGGACAGCTGAAACAAACAAGCCCATCATTTCTCCATAGGTGGTTAGCTTTAATTAAACTTCTCAAAACACAAATTTGTACTCACCTTGAAAGAAAATGGGAGAGAACAACTACTTAAAGCGCCTTCCAGTTGTGTTTCAAGTGGTTTCCTCGTCCTGAGCAAGCTGAAAAGAGTAGGAGCAGTGGAAATTTTGATGGAAGGGAGTTCAAGCGCTGGAACAATGTATTCAGGGGACCTCTGCAACAGTCAGAACAGAATTTGCAATATCTTTAGGGAATATTATTATTAAATTTCACAGTTTCATTTATTCCTCTGGATCGTTCCACTCTTGCCCTTGTCACTTCTGATCAATTTCTCCTTCGTGTGTTTGTTTTCTCATTTATTAAAGGCCAAGCGGTATTCTGTTTACCCAATTCCATGGGAAAACACAGAGTGACAGCTTGCTGTGGGCCTTGGGATTAAACGCTATATCCTGAAGTTTCATTTCCTTGCAGACCCTTCTATTAAAGCAATACATGGGGAGGCTGAGCCAATTTTCCTTTTCTCTTCATGTTCCCTAAAGGTTTGCTTAGCGTCTTTAGCTTAGACAGAACCTAGATGGAAAACACTCGTGTGCTCTGGTTCTTGTTTTCTTGGTAAAATATCTTGGAACTTGGCAAGTGCAGGGGCTGAGGGGAGAAGTTAATTTAACTGATATCCTGCTCAGCTGGAGTCCTCTTGTCTTCTGAGGTCTCAGTTTGCAATTCCAGTACTGTAAAAATTGGCCATTACAGAAATTGCTTATTAATTTTCCCAGGGTTTCGTGTTGCACCCCTGACTTCTTCAAAATTCTCGGGGATACTATGTAAGGAAACAAGGATGCAATACTCCCAGGGTCTGTCCTTGACTCCAGCGCTGACTCACTCCTCAGTTCTCCGAGAGACAAACCTCCTTCTCTGCCTTGGCCATAGTGTGCAGAATTGAGGACACAGAGTAACTGTTGTCCCCAGAATAGTACAGACACCCTATGGCTGTTCCAAGGAGGGAAAGCTATGCCTGAATAGCTATCCTCACGTCCCGCTTGTTTCTATACAAAAGACATTTGTGACTCAACAGCAGACATAAAAGATGCTTGTCACAGCTGGTGTTTAGTTTCAGGGAAAGCTGCCCCTCTCTTCTGTATCAGCTGAGAAGGCAGAAAGCTGGGGAGCCCACTGCTGCTTGCTCCGCTGAAAGCTGGAAGAACTGGTCAGGCAGCCGATCCCAGCACCGGGATGCGGGGAACATATTGACCTTAAGATATAAGCTGTTGAGGGGGCTGTGCTGTCACCCCCAGCTGTGTCAGTCCCACACGTTATCACCCCTGCAGACCTGGCCTGAGCTGTCCCTTGTGGTCTTCTTCCAAAGTAAGAAGGACTGTAGGGAGAAACTCGCCCCGGTGCAGCTCTGAGCCAGCAGCGCTTGTTCCTACCCCAAAGAGGAAGCAACGTCCTGCCTGCTTTATCTCTAAAGCTGACAAGTTCCATGTAAATGAGCGAATGTAAGAATTTATTCCCAGAGGATAAATTTCCTTACAGAGGAAAACTGGACATGCCCAGGACAACCCACAGTACCCGAACTCCATCTGACAACTCCAACTGGAAAAATCCCATTTTGCCCAAACATCTAGCTATTATCTTGCTTCAGAAACTTGGGGGAGGGCGAGGAACGTTCTATGTCACTCACCAAAACCAGCCATTCGACTCCATTTTGAGACTCGTGTTACTCAAATGATATCGATATCCCATAACTAACGTGAAGGAAGACGTGGAAGCAGAGTCCATAACGGCTCAGTCAGGGCAGAGATATCCTTCCTCCATCACACTCCTCGCACAACTCTGTGCCATCAGAGAGACCTTTCCACCACCGCTCCTCTGATGCAGAGGGCACGTCAGGCAGACTTCAGCTACCTTCTCCAGAGCAACTGGCCAGGTCTGGTGTTTATTGTGAAAGGGTAAATCATCACCTTGCTCGTTCTTCCCACTGCTACATAAATCAGGCCTTCTGTGGCAGCTGTTCCTGGAAAAAGAGTGGTGAGGGGTAGATATCAGGGAAATGGAAACGCTGGTGCTCTGGGTCTGTGACCAGACGTGCAGGGTGTTTCTCCACCAGCCTTAATGGTGACAGACATTTCTGACACTCGTGATTAATCTTCTTGTTCTGATTCTGGCCATGTCACTGCCATTTCTCCGACCTGTCGTGCAGCCCATGGACGTGACAAGAGGTGCAAACTGCAGATGCTCCCGCAAGCTTGGCTTTAAATAGTTTAATCCTGGCAAGTTTGTGCCACTAAGGTTTTACAAAGGTTAAGCCCTTTGAATGTGGCGGTGATGAAGAGCTGCTCAGTATGGAAAGCACTCAGGTGACAGCAGGGGCTTTTAAATTCCTCCCCTTTTTAACATTTCACACCCAGAGGAAAGCCTTGAATTCAGTGTCATACTTGTGTCAATGGCAGTGTGGACTGTTTGTAAATACAGGACAAGGGAAGACCATTTAGGGGATAATAATTCTGTGGACCTCAGAATTTCTCTTTTGTAGCTGCCGTTCTGCATAAGCCACCGCAGGTCACTAATGGGTACAATAAATTAAACCCAGGAGCTGTTGTGGCCCTTACAGCCCAGGCAGGGGGCTGAGAAACCCTCTTTCTCTTTCTCAGAAGGCTCTCTGCGTGCAAGGGTGTAAAGCCAGCTGATTTCTTTTCCCTCTGCACGTCGGAGGCCCGGCTTTCCTTCCTCACCTCCTCCCTGCCGCCTGGTCCCCCCTGCAGATCCCGGGGCAAAGACTGGGAAGGACAAAAGGACAAAGCAGGCTTCCCTTCCCAGCATGAATAGGAAAAGGCTCCTCTGAGACGACAAAAAATGGGCAGCTTGATTAACTGTGGGACGGCATTTCCAGGCACCAGAGAGCAGAGGGAAGGATGGGGGCAGAACGCTGTCTTCTCAGTGCCCGTGGTAGGTTCAGGGCAGAAGAGAAAAGGGGCCTTTTTACACAGGGACCCACGGAGCATCTTAGAGGTCCTATTATTAGTAAGCACTGTTTAGCCTACCGAAGCGTCCTTCAACCCAAAGCATCACAAAAACACTCCCCCAGCTGTTACATTACATGGATAATTATAGTCTGCAGATGCTAATGTAAGGAGCGGATGTCACTTATGATACATCACGCTAAAGGATGAAAGGGTTTTTTCAGGCTTCAAAGCAGCAAATTGTTAGTCTTTCTTTCCCCGTTGGTTTTTATCCTGCAGAGGTAGCAACCTAGCCCCATTCACGAGTTTGGACTGAATTAATTTTTAAAGAGGAGGCTTATTGCTTGGAGGCTGCTTGAGGACCAACAAATATTTCGCATGTGGCCATTGCATGAGTGGGCAGTCAAAAAAGAAATCACCTGAGTCAACCGCAACGTGGCCTCTCAGGGACACGACTCAGCTTTGCTGTCTTGTGGAGGAGGCAGCAGGATCAGGCAAGGTCAGGCTGCAGCAGCTCCGAAATTCCCCAGTGCAAACCTTGGCACATCCCGAGCCACCTCGCTCAGTGCCGTAGTTCCCTTCTTGGTCCAGTCTCCTACCTCTTTGCTTGGCTGTGTCCAAGGAAAGCTGAAAATAGCTGAAAATCTCATCTATCCATGGGGTTTTAATGGACGCATTTTCTAAATATCATGCTATGGGTATGTGCAATCTCCTTTTTCCACTTGTGTTACAACCACAAGAACAGTTGGTGCCCTGTGATTATAGTCTTGAACTCAGCCCGGCCTAAAATAATTTGGAGAGTACGGATTAGAGGGCTAGCCACCCTACAGAATTTTGTACTGCTCAAAGTGTTTACAAATGTGTCTCCAAATCAGAGAGCATTCAGCCAGCTTGATTTTTACAAGAGGAAATTCAAGGCGCGTTCCTTTGACAAAAAGCCTCCTGAGCACTAAAGAAAGGAGAAGCAGGCAGGCACATTTGAAAGATATGCTCCTTTGTGTCATTTTCAAAATGAATACTATTAATTTTACATTCGCACATTAACTTTTTACAAGGTTTTATTTGAAGCATAGGGCTATAATTTTGGCTCAGGTTTGTGGTGACTTGAGGTTCATTTTGTTTATAACATCACCAGAAACCCTTGACGGAACTCTCTTTCTATAATTCATGCTGGTTTGCTATTTATTCTCCTTCTTCAGAATACAGGAAGCCTCTGTAAAAGTCATGCAGGTAATTGCCCTGTTGGATTTGTACTGTGTGATTAAACATGTGTATATATGAAATTTGTCAGGAAAAAAACAATAAGACCGCAATCTGAACAAAAGTCTTGCACATATGAGCGAGTGGATGTACTTCTGATGCTGACTTTTCAAACAATCATATTTCAAGGTTGAACTAAATCAGTAACAGACTGTCTATTAATGCATTCACCATCTTTCTTGCTGTTCTGCCAGAAACTGCACAGTAACTGGCCCTGGAGAGAGATACTGGCACTGTATAGACGACAGAGCATAAAGCAAGCTTAGACCAGGTGACAATAACATTAATTATAAGATAGTAGAGAGAAAAGATGCATGTAGAGGAGACTTACTGCATTCATTTTTTTATTCACCTCTCCTCTGAAAGAGAATGTTAAGGATTTAAATTGCCTTTAATTCTCCGCACACAGCGCATCACATATTATTTGCATTAGATCAGTAGAAGTTTTTTTCACTGAGAGAAGCTTTACCAGTCACGGACGGTATAAAAAGCATTTTGTGTAGCACACTTCACAGTTTTTTTTCCCCTCACTTTAACTGTCACGACATCAGAAATAATTTCTGATGCAGAATTTCCCAGACAGTACATGAGGTGCTGAGAACAGCTTTAATAACTTCACCCCAACCTCTACCTCCACATCATGCTTCTGGCTAATGGACACGCGTGTTTGATGGCTGAGGTTTTCACAATATAACATCTCTGATGTCTGGCTGCCTATGTCATTCTGATCTTGCTTTTATCCTTAATGATAAAGAAGGAAGCAGGATGCAAACAAGAGAGCCGGACAGGCTGTGTCTCTATTGTGAAACGAGAAGAATAATTGCAACCGGCTTAAAGCAGTTTCCCCAGTGTCCATGTGGCTTCTGTCTATATCGGTGTAGTCACTGAAGCCACATCTGAAGTGCATGGCAAGTACGCTCTGTGGCCAGAATACACCAGAGCTTATTTTTCAACATCCTTATTAGCATTTCCCACTTTACAGAAAGCAGGATATTACACGAAGGCAATGCATGCCCTGATCTCCCCCAGCATAGAGGTGTGGTGGGAGATATCACCAGGTCCTGTGAGCTGGGACATGATCTCCGGTATGACCACTTAGAGATTACCAGCTCAAAATGACAGGGTGACTCTCCGGGCTGCCAGCTGTCAACCCAAACTTGAGCGTTGAACATGACATCATGTTCAAGTTAAGTTGCTACTAATATTTGTTTTCTCACAGCCCCAGGAGAGGGTCAACATGTTTATATGACATCAGACAGATTACAGTATTATGCTCCTGCGTTTCTGGGGAAGAAGTAATAATTTTCTAATTTTCTCAGTTAGAATTAAAAAAGCAGCAAGCAAGGTTATGGTAACAAAACAGCTGGTGTGGTACCTGACATCCCACCGGTGTATGCAGTGTGAAAGTAGGGCCTAACCCTTGTACCTCTGAGCAGGCATTTTGGGTATTTGCTGTCACTCATGAGAGTGGTTTTTGTTCAGAGCTGAACTGAAGTTAACTCAAATAGCACAAATTGCCAGTGCGTATTTAATAAAACTGAGGTTTACCACGTACACAAAAAGAACACAGCGTATGCCCTTCTAAACCTATTTATGAAGTTTAGGGGATATACAGTCTGCGTGTACTAAAAAAACCTACAAATATTCCCTCTCTCAGGAATCTTCCGCCTCACATAATATTCCTTTTGAAGACTGATACTAAACTACTCCTTATTTTTCATGCAAGAAGGCTCTTTCACAGATCCAAGTCTCCTGGCTATCAACAACTCTCTTGTCATTCTCTTACATCCTATCTTCAGTTACCCATCGTTTAAAAACAGATTTAATTGCATTCTGCCCTTTCCTGGCTATATGGAAAAAGGCTAGCACTAGCTGCTGTCCCCGTTAGACTATTGCGAGACGTACATATGGAAATATTTATGTTGAAAGTAGATAGTCTTGCTAAGTGTGGGTTTTAAATTTCTTTTTTAAGGGGTAAAGACAGACAGAGAGGGATGAAAAAAGGAAGATGCATCAGATAGAAAGCGATACAGCTACTGCCTTTGGCTTGAAAATTGATTAAATCGCTTTGAAAATGAATTAAACCGTGAACTCTAACTCTGTGTTGGTTTACTTTTTGCTCTTAAAAGAATGGAAATACTAAGAGGCCCTGGAAAATACGCACATTGACCCCCATCCTTCAAATATACTTAATATATTAATTAACAGCTGTTGTATCTCAACCTCGTTGGCCCAAGATGTGTACATTAACATCTACACTGGAGATAAAGCTACCTTTAATCTTGCGGCAGGCAGCTGGCAGGATCTATGGCAAAACTTTACTGAACTCTCAGCATTCGTAAACAGCTCTTTTTTTCTGATTGCCTTTTAAAGAGTGAAGCAGCACGCAAGCAGATGTTACGCACCGTGTTAGCACAACACTGATGGGACTGTTGCAGGTGTATTCAGAGGGAGAGAGAGCTATTCCTCACACACCCACTTGCAGAAGAAATCCATGCTGAATGTTTGACACACACAGACTTACGATGTCTGATGAACATCCAGAATAAAAAACATGCCCAGGCCAACTCGCAGATGGCTGTTCTAGCTTAGCAGAAGGCAATGGGGCTGAGGCAGTTTATCCTCTCAAGTTATTGTCTCGGGTACCAAGCGCAGGCAGAGAAATGGCTCCTATCTTTGCAACGGTTCATCCTGCCGTTCAGGGACCGGACCATGCTAACGATTGCAGGCAGTCTGAGATCAGGAAACTAGACTCATTTTTTCCAGTCTGGGGTTCAAATCTCGCCTGAATCGAACTCTGAGGATCCTATGTACACAGATGTAAAAGCCAAGTACCTTCATAAAGACATAGCGTTGCCTAAGCTAAGCTGCATGTGCTCATATCTAGATGCTCTCAAATGGCTTCCTGTCATTTACTATTTTCAAATAAATTTGTCCTGATGCATGTGCTATACAGGCAGTGCTGGCTTCATCTGCAGCTAAGAGATTTTACCCTCTTTTTCAAAGGTCACGGCAACTCACGAGGGTATCGTTTACTCCTGAAAGTGTTGTTTCCCTCTTAAACATCCTCCTTCCTTCCTCATTCTCAGCTGAAACACGGCAAGTAAAAAGAGATGCCAACGATGTGAACTACACGAGAGAACACACAGCGGGAAGGACACGACGAGATTTGTCGCTGTGGATCTGCGCGAGTCCCTTCGTTCAGTTGCCTCAGAGTAAAAGCACTCTTCAACTTTGCAGATGAGTACTTCCCAAAAGTGCCTTGTAGGACACTTGCTGGCAAACTGTGGCTGTAGAGGCTGGTAGGTTGTCTTTAAAAACGTGCCCAGCTGGAGTACGCGCTCTGTTATATCTGGAATTGCCAGGCAGGAAAGCCATGCAATGTTAGGGGAGCACTGTGATAAATTTAGCAAGTGATAATGTAAACAGCATGGAAAAAATGCATGCTGTACAGGAGGGCATGGGCGCATTTGCTAGCTGGGACATTACTGACCAGTTGGAAACAAGATTGCAATACATTTAAATCTGATCCAAAGACTTGCACGTGTCCTCAGTTTTGTGCTCTCCAGGTCATCCGACTGGAGTCAGTGAGACTGCAGAGTATGCAGTTAAATGCTATAGAATTATTTATTTTTGTAAGGATCGGGGACTTAGGGGGTAAAATGTCCTTGGCTTCACCTCCCAAACAGATCAGTAATGTAAATAGGCAGTTACTCTTAACTATTGTCAGTGGTTAATCCTCCTAAGGAGAACCCTTACTTTCTCTGGTTAGCTTTACTATTTCTTTGTTGGTATTTGACTGACTTGTCACTTTGCTTGGAACAGTAAAAACATCAACTTGCCAGAAGCCAGAGAACAGTCTCACTCGTTTTAATTCGCTTGTTTTCAGTATGAATTCACTAAAGATTCAGCCTCGTGGCGTATTTTCCTGCAGCTGCATTTGTATCCCTATCCATAAGCTCAATGCAGGTGAATTTCTCAGGAGGACATTTGAAATGTCACAGAGAGTTAGGCAAATTGCTAAACTGCAGGTATTAACAAGAAACAATTACATAAACTCTCAAGCTGTAGCCAGCCCTGCCTGCAGCAATGGGTTTGAATTCCTTTCTCTCTGTGTCTGTTGCTTCCCTAATGGTCTTTAACTGATAGCTTTATAAAAATCACCAAATACCTTCATTGCATCCTTATATTATACTGTAAACACAAACGAGACTGTTAATTCACAGTTCTAGGTTTCCTTCCCAAGTCACAAGCACTGCTTTCTTGCCATTATTTTCCCACAGTGACCTTCAGTGCCATTCGATTGTGACTGATAAAGAGCGGTATCGTTTCCTCTTTCAGCAAGCCATTGTTCAGATCTGAAGTGGGAAATGTGCATGTGAGCGTGGGCAAATCCAGCGAGCTGAGCGTACTGTGGATGTTTAACTCGCTCCATAAAATAAAGCCTCTGCAGAGCTTGTCTCCTTAAAGGAAGCAAAGGTAGTCACCGTGCACACGTGCATGTACGCACGTGTACAAATACCTGTGTGTGTATGTGGGTTTCCGCACTCGTGTGGACACACACATACAAATCCAATTTGTGTTGACCATACTTCTAGTTCCCTCCTGGATTTTTTTGTTCTTTGTGACAGAAAGGCTGAGACAGGGAAGCAAAAGGATGCGATAAGTGAAGTCAACACAGAGAACCATTCCTAATCCTTAAAACTCCCAGGGGCTTGATTTACTTGGAGATCTAGACTTGCACAAAGCACGGGATGCCGAAAAAATTTGGAGGTAGCTATATCCTTTCTTACTTCTGTCCCAAGAGAAGGCTATTTCTCAATGCCTTGGCAAAAGCGAAGCCGTGGTGTGATCCAGCTGGAACCAATGGGAATCTTTGCAAGGATTTCAGCAGATTATGGATCAAGCCGCACATGTATAAATATCTAGCACATGTAATTTTGTAAATTGCTCCTCCTGTTTTAATGACACAGGAGCATACTTCAGTTTCATGTAACTCTCTTTTGGACAGTTTGAGCGACTAGAGAACACTCTTTCACTGTTAGTAAAAAGTCGACTGGTTTTTATTTGCTGTGTTCACCCATCTAGCCTCACCAGTGAAAGTCAGCAAAATGTACATGCTTTCACCTGTATGATAAATAACAAATTTCTTATGAAATCAGTGAGTTCCTTGTTTACTTTTTCCGTTAGGTAGTGTCATTGCTAATTGCGTTAATTATTTCAAACCTGTCTTGCTCACTTTCAATGTGACAAAATAAAATGTAAAATGGTCCAGAGAAACAGGACACACTGTAATCCTCAACAGTTAATTCAAGGCTATGCATTAGCATCAGAGAGCAATTAGCTTGAGTTTGAACTCAGACAAATTGGTAGGGTCACAGTAAATCTACTGTAAAGAAGAGGAGCGGGGTGAATTGAAGAGAAACTTCCAGGTCAGACTGCAGTAAATATGTAGTAAATCAGCTCTTAATAATTCAGGATGCGCAGAGACAAAAGAATACTGAACAATCCAGAGAGGGAGATTGTGTAAGTGTCTGTTCTGGCTAAGGAAGGCATAGGAGAGGGAAAAGCTGGATTGTTGAAAGGGCAGAGGGAGGGATAGTATTTTTTCTGTCAACATCATCGTAAAGAAAAGTAAATGTCAGTGATATTGATAGGAGAAAGATGAGAAAGAAAAAATATGGTTCTGTTATATACTGCACAGGGATCGGTGCAGCAAAGCTCAGCTCTGCAGCAGAGAGACTATAATGGGTATGAAAGGCCGGGCTGCTCATTTGGATGAGAAGAAGACAAATTGCTAACAACAGGAGACTTGAACTTGTTCAATTGCGTTTTAATAACATGAAAAGCCTCAATGCAACTGGCGAGAGGCACAGAGCAGAAATTAGCTTATAAAAAGATCATCTGCCTCAGTATCTGTCGCCACCGAGCAGGAAGACTACAATAGCAGGGGAAGAGATCAGGATGCCCTTGCTGTTTTTAACACAGTGGTATGAATGCCCGGATCCACAAGGATGTGGTTAAGGCTACAGACTGCCTGAGCTCAGTATCTGTTTTTGTCACAGATTCTGGATAAAATATACTGAGGTTGCCCAGAAACTGAGGTTTGCAGCGGCAAATCCAGCAGCGGTCAGGGCTGCAGGAGCCAGAGCGGAGCTTGCCTCTGGTCCAGCTCCAAAATGAAGTTAATGCACTTGCTTTCTTTTCACAGAGGTCCAGATCATGCCTTTATATTTTCAGAGACAGGAATTCTTTATTAATTGACTATAAAAATAAATAGATAGGCTAAAATGAAGGTGCAAAGACTGTTCCCATCTTCCTTGACACATCCCCTGTTTCTCCTGCATCGTTCTCTCCCTAAAGCACATACAGAACAGATGTGATGACATTTCTAGCGTTCATTTGATATGAAGACTTTGGTATCTCCTAGTGTTTTGGATGCACAAGTTGCTGAAGTGGAGAGAGAAAAGACTGGGAGGTGGCCTGTACTAGTCCTGCTTTCTTTTTTGGGGTCGCATATCATTCTTACGTCTTTCGTGCTTACCAAAAGGCACACGGCAGGATGGCACCTACCAAAACATGGCCCCCCTCCAAAACACTTTCTCTGATGCAAAATCCCAAATACTCTGGAAAGTAACACCATCGCAGACCCAGGCAGAGTGTGCTCCACGTTCCCGTCGGTGTGCAGAATCTGAACAGCACGTTAACGTTTGGGGACTGTCCTGAGCCAGGAAACTCCACGCCTAGCAGGAAGCCTTGGAGATGCTACAAATCAAGCCCGCAGCCTTTTGGTCCGTGCTGGCAGTGAGTGAACGTGACTAAGCTAGAACCGTTGTGGTGTAACATCCACATCAAAATTAAAGGTTCGGTACATGGCTTACCAAACCTCAGTCAAGCCTGCCAGCAACTGCACGGACTGAACACAGCTGTATTGTCTAGCTCTCCATGCTGAAAACATTATGTTGCCACCTGTGAGAACAATTTTTCAGTTCATATTACAATATTATTTACAATATTTGCACACCGAAGGCTTCCTAAAATCTGGACAGCTATGAAGAGGACAATAAAATAGATCAAATATCAATTACCAGCCGTCAAAATGGCTCAGTTCTCCCGCCAGCTCCATGCTGAGCCTTACACGCCAGACAGAGAGCATCCTGCCTGCGGTGAGAGGCGTGAGGGTTAATTAAGCTTTTTCTTCCCCTTCCCGAAGGCGTTCAGGGTCCAGAGATGGCTCTGTATTTGAGGGGGCAACGTATTCCCTGGTGATGAGAAAGATTTCATCAAAGCGCAGGGGCTAAGACGGAAGAGCCAACACCCTGTCATGACTTACACCTCCGACGAGTCCTGGAGCTGATAAGATTACACAGAGCGTACACCAGAGCAGAACGTGACGCCAGAGCACCTTTTAATCTCCCATAATCAAACCCCAGGAAGATACAAGGTTTTAAGTCATATTTTTCCCTGTTGTATCCATGGAGCGTGTACCAACATAAGGCAGTGTTTGTTCTGAAGGAATAATCCATGCTTAAGACCCAGTCCTCAAACCCAAAGGCACAGCAGAGCTGTCTGGGCATAGATGACTACCTGCCTACGAAGGTCAAATATAAAACCTTAGCGCTTCAAGCAACACATGATTTCTGACATTCCTTGGGTAAACTGGAGTCCCCCCAATCACTGGGAATGAAAATTCACTCTAAGGGTTCAAGTTCTGCAGGAATTTTTCTCTGATATTCTTTCACTGTGATTTTTAAATTTTTTTTTAACGCTGGCATAATTCACTTTGAAATAACATTTCCATTACCGCACTCACGCCGAGGCAGCCTTTCTGGGAAGGCTCCCTCCGTGCGGCAGAATAACGTGGTTCTAATTGGATTACTCACAGGGCAGAGTTCAGCATTTATACGAATCTTTGCGAGAGTGGGGTGTTAATTAACAGCTCGCATACCGGAACCCAAATAGTGAAACATAACAATATACACATTTCCCCCAAAGTTTTCTGGACTCCTCTTGGTCAAAGCAATGGTGACACAGGAAGGGGCTCTGCAGGAGCTTGAGCTCCATTCACTGCCACTATTGTGTATAATTAAGGGATTTTTTTTTAACACCAGCACAATACGGAGCAGTATCAAATGTGGAGATCTTAAAGTCACCATGCATTTAAAAAATGAAAACTCTGCACTGAAAAATATGAAAGCTGTTTGTAAAATTTCCCTGTCAGAGTTCTGTACCAAGATTTTAATTCGAATGAGTATTGTGAGGTGAAATAAAACATAATAGTCATTATTGTTAAAAAGAAAAAATAAAACAAAGTAGTAGGTTGTTTCAGTCTGGAAATGAAAAAATGACAAGTTTCCGCTTCAGGTTTCCTTCCTCCTCGCTCTCTGCTCTCTCTGCCTCCCTGCTTTAGAAGGCAAAGGGAAGGAAGTGCGCAGGGACATATTTTTCATCCTCTTTTATTGTTCTTTTTCTTGGATGTTCTTTTCTTGGACTTCACTGAGCTGAAATTCATTTTCAATAGATTGTTTTTTTAAACATTTCTCTTGTACATTCTCTATATTTTTGTTCCGTCTCATCATCTCAAAGCAAACTGTTCACTGTCTCCCTTAATGTTATCTTTTATGCTGTTTCTGAGGAAAATCACTTAAGTGAACTCTGCATTGTGCAGATAAGAGATGGAAGCTGTGGCACTAGTAAGGTTTTAACAACTCCGAATAGTTTCGTTGTCTGATTAGCCTATTACTCCCACATCCTCCCTCTTTTCAGTACTGGACCAAGAGATGCCTTTGAAAAATCTACAGAGATTTATGAATTCAGTGAGAAATACCAACACTTAACAGCTTGCACATCAGCATTAGGCGAAACCGAGGGACCATTCACATTGCCTAATGCAACATGGAAATCCAGTAATTACAACCAGACACAACATACAAAACCAACTGCAAAATATGTTATGAGAGACAGGAAAACTGTAGGGACAAATTATGTAAATAGTCCATATAGGAGATATGTAAATGACTAAAAACATGCTATGCGCAGGCTCCTAACTGATTCCCAAGGGAATCGTTAACTATGTGTAAAATATGGAAGATTACTTCCAGGTCCTTTTCTCGATTGTATCACTCTGGCCATTGGCTCGTTAATTAACATGCTTCTCACACTTTCTTCTTTGTTTCCTTCAAATTGTTTCCAGCTAAGAATAAATGAAAACTACAGTCTAAACTAAATTGTATGCCAGTTTCAATCAATAGGAAGCAAAGAAGAGAAAGTCAGCGGAATACCTCTACATGCACTAAGAATTAATTATAATAACCATAAATACTCAATTGATCATTGCCATCGCCTCTTCCGAAAGGAGGGATGGGGGATTGAGGAGTTCTCACAGGACCATGCTGGGGCTCTGTGAAACGTTGGAAAAGCAAAGTAACCCTTCTTCATCCAGAAGAGTAACAAGCACTCGAGCTCCTAGGCGGAGTGGGGAGAACCAGAGCCCATGCCTGGAGGACCCGTGCAAGGCTGGGATGGGAGCTGATCTGGGCCACAAGGGAAATTGCCCCTCCGATGGGAATGCAAGCCCAGCGCTCAGACTAGACATCGTCTGATGGAGTGGAGGGCAGGCCAGGCCAGCAGGATCACTGAGGCTTCCAGGAAGGCGACAATAAAGCCCTTGTGCCACGAGCCCACAGCAGAGGTGGAGGGAGCGAAAGTAGGGGCACCTTGGGCCACAGCTCTGCCTGCCTGAAAGGAGGCTCGGGGCGTTGAGCCAAGCCTGCTCCATCATTTGCAGATGAACTTCCTAAACTTCCTCGGACTGGATCTAAGGAAGAAACTTGTCACAATGAGGGTGGCAAGACACTGGCACACGTTGCCCAGAGAGGTGGTAGATGCCCCATCCCTGGAAACATTCAAGGTCAGACTGGACGGGGCTCTGAGCAACCTGGTCTACTTGAAGATGTCTTTGGTCGTTGCAGGGACTAGATGACCTTTAAAGGGCGCTTCCAACCCAAACTATTCTATGATTCTATATGACCATGACTATATGGAGAAAGCACCTGAGCAGCAAATTGTCCCACTCAAACCCAGCAGTGAAGAAAAAACCATCCAACAAAGCCCTCACAAGGCTCTGATTGTTCATGATTTTTAAAAGCTGATATGCAAATGTGAACAGAAGTGACATTTTAGAGCTATAAGATGCAATGCATTTCCTTCAGTGGTGCTGATTAACTAGCCATGCATTGTCACGTAGCTAATTGCTTGCCAGCTGCTAATCGATGAGATCTGAAATACCATGTGTGCATAAGGGCTAATCCCAAGATTAAAAGAAAAAAAAAAAGGAAAAAGCATGGAAAACATCCAATATCCCTGTGGTATTCATCCTCCAAGAGGTACCCCATGCAAGGTAAACACTCAAACTGTCTGTGAGCTCTTTCTGGAGGATGTGAGAAAGACAGAAGGGAGAGGTACAATTTACATCAAATCTCTAAGTTTTTCCTGAACTAATAAACTCCTGAAGTTGCTCTCTGACAGACATTGTGGAGGCAGGAAAAAGGGCAGCTGAATCCTTCAGTGATGCTATAGCTCTGATGTAGCTTTAGACACACCGCAGTTCTCTGGTTTCCGCAAAAAGACCATCCAAATGACCGCTGCCCCGTGACTTAATAGATCAGTCAGACAGTGGGGCCCATTTGCTCTTATTGCGTTCTGATGACCCAAAGTATCTGGGCGCAGACTGAAATCTTTCTGACTGGGCTGCAAACGGCTCTCGGAGCAATTTCAAGCTGAAATTATCCAGACATTTATCCAGACGTTCTCAGGACTGTGTCAGCCAAATGGCTATCTCCCAATACAGAATTAAAAGCCTGATACTGAACAGATCATGTTTGGGAGAGTCAAAAGGATATAAAGTGTATTCTTCTGTAAAACTGGAATGTAATTATGACTTCTGGTCCACGGTAAAAATAAATTATTGCATTTGTCAAATATTTTGAAAAATACTATTTTGTATCCAATCCAATGGGTGTGCAATATTTCCGTAAACACGTCAGTGCAAATTCATACCGTCATAGCAGAGAGAATAGTTTAAATTGCCATGATGAAACCAAGAGTTGGTCTGTCTTCATCCGCAGCCCATTTGCACAGTCTGCAATTCCATGATGTGTATTTTAGAGCAGAGCGGTACACCTCCCAGATTTGTAGCAAAAGCTGATGAAACAAATGAAATTAAATAACTAGCTGATCTGAATGTTTTCTCTCTCTTTCTCAATATATTTTTTTGGCATGTCTTATACATAGCTCTATGCTGCATCTGCTCATGATATGATTGTTGGGTTGACTACGGATTTGCTGTTTGGAGTTTTTAAATGCAAGCACGGTGTGCTGAAGATGGAGAAGGCACAGGGAGTCTCAGCAGCCTCCGTCAGAGACTGTTCCCTTGTGGACTTTAGCATACACGTGCCTCTTGCAGGACTGCTACACGTGAGCGGGGACCGGCTGGTAGGACCCACCTAAGGAAGCTTCGCTGCAGGTTTTGCATCTGAAATTCCTGGGAAATGCAGGATCATTCCTCTCTGGTGTTTTTCTGCTGTGCTGGGGATTTGCCAGTGTTTAAAGCATAGGTTAGGCACTAAGAAGGAAGTGAAATGATCCATCAGCGCCTACAACCTCCACTTTCTCCTACCTCCTGTGAACACTGAGACACAGATGGGCAGGAACAGCTCTGGAGCCTCTGAACAAGCACTGCATCCGACACCTCTGTCCTGTGTCCTACCGTGGCCAAGATACAACGGAGTCAGAAAAAATGAGTCGCACTAAGGTGTTTTTAAATGGACTAGAGACATTCATGGCTTGTGGAGAAAGAATTAAATTCTCTTCAAAATAAGCAAAGGCAACATTTTTCACCACGGATAATTAGAAAGGGAACAAAATTGCACAGCCAAAGCTGCCTGGTCCCATTGGCATGCATTCCCTCTCCCCCCAGGATGAACCTGTATCCATTGCTCTGCTCTTCACTTCCCTCCTGCTGGTGAATAACAAGCCTCAAGGACACAGGTGTGCAACAATATTGAAAATAGACACAGCTTTTCAAAACAGCCCCTTTAAGGGTCTTATCATAGGAACGAGCCTCCGCATGTGTTAGCCCATCCATTAAATGCTCTGGTTTTCAGAAATGAAACCAGGCTTTCAGAAACGCGGCTGCCCCCGAGCTAACACGGCCCCTATGTTGAGAGGAAGGGATGCCGCCCCCTCCTTCCTTCTTTCCTTCCTTCCTTCTTTCCTTCCCAAAATAAAACCACCGTGGACAACTTGAAAGAGACAAAAATGTAAACACAGATTTTGATAACGTATATAAAGGAAAGCAAATATCAAGATTAATAAAAGATGAAGAAATTCAGCCTCCGATACAATGTTTTGACGACACCCTTTGGTAGCTCAGACAAAAGTAGGAGACTGGTGTATTTCGTATTTCATAGAAAAACAGCAAAACAAGCTCAGAGATTTATGTTTAACCACTAAAGAACGGTATTTAGAAAGCTGCAGCCTGGAAATGAGTCTTTTATGAAATTGCAGAAGGGACTGAGTGGGAGGATTGCACAAAGGAACCGAAAGCGACGGTCAGAGGGGATGATCAGATTCTCACAGGCAGAGCGGGAAATGGTGGTGGTGGTGGTGGGAGCAGGTTCGTTTTCTCTCTTTTATTTTTTGAGAAAATGACTTAGAAATATTAATATATAAGAAAAACAGTAAAGGAAGAAGACAGATATCATCGCATAACTGAAGTATAAGATATCAGATAGCTGCATTTGCAGCTGGTGGAGATTATGTGTAACATATAACCTGCTGCCAGTTCCTTTGATGAAACCAGTGCTCCCTTTATGCTACACTTGCAAATAAATGAGGTGGTGACCAGTTACCATTAATCTTTTGAAAATCGCAAATGAAGGCCAACAGTTTTCTATCAGCCTCCTCATGAAAATACAGTTGAGGTAAGATCAAAGCTCTGGGGTTCCAGCAGGAATGCCTGATTTTGACCAAATCTATGGGGAGCAGCAGGCGAATGAAGGATGAAGAGGACTGGGTTTAAACAGGTATATCGGTGTGCCTGGCATAGGTGGCACACCCAGGGCTCAGTGTGAATTTCCTCCAGCTCCTGAGAGGACACAACCCATTCTCCAAAACCTCCTCCTCTGCCCTCCTTCCTATCCTTCTTCTCACCAAGCCCAGTGAGAGGGCTGGGATGGGGTGATCCACAAAGGCTTCAAATCCTGCCCTTCCCTGCAGGTATAAGGGCTACAAGCAACACCCTCCATGTCCCTCTCGGCTTTGATAATAACTTTGCTACAAACTCCTCGTGCCTAGACATTATTGACATTAATTTCAAATCCTTCTGTGGCTCATAAACTATGTTCCCATGTTGCTAGGAGGAAAATACATGTACAGAGAGAAACTCCTGCCTGCCACCATCATCACAACAATCTCCGCAAACTGTCAAACAGAGTATGATAAGAAGCCCTCCTTTATAAAATGAGGGTGGTGAGCATAACCTCTAAAATGGGAGAAAGAGCCCAAAGGGCCAAGGAAAGCTTTAGCTGATTGGAAAACCGAGGTGCCCATCACCAAAAATCTCCTTTTGACTGACTCAGAGACAGTTTCTTTCTTTGCCTTTCCCATTTGTGCTTCCCCACTTCTTCTGGGACTGCTTCTCCTCTGGGTCAGATTAAGTCTCTCTGCAGATGAGACGGGATATCATATTTAATAGAGAAAAAAAAGCCACATCAGCACAGAGACAGGAAAGCTCGAAGTTGCTCCCATTCCCACAGATGCAGAGTCCTGGGAGAGACTTGTGGGTGCTGTCAGGAAGAGATGAGGGACGGCAGGCGGGTTTTCTGCTCTTGTTTGGCTGCTGCGGTGTATGGGAAATGGGAATTTGTGCATGCCTGGTAAGCAAGCAAGTACGCTGTTGTGAAGAAACACCAAACTCATCAGCCCCCCCCGCCCCCATTGGGACAGCTTACCAGACTTTGAAGTTGTGCTAGTCAGTGAGTATTAGTGTGCTGTGACAGCTGGCAATGCATTCCAGTGGGTAAGTGATGGACTGGCTCTGGAGAGAGTAAAATAAATTATGAAGTGGGTGAAATTTCAGCCCTCCAAATAACAGTCCAATGATTTCATTGGAATGGCTGTGTCTGGCAACGTATTCAAACACATACAGCTGGGCAGAACACAGAAACGCTCCTATATGAAATAGCCACATGCATAGGAAGAGGGGGAGTTCTCGTTGCATGAGCGAGACCGAGTTGGGAGACAGCAAGAGGGGATTTTTCAAAATATGCATGCATGAGAGCCAGCCACGTATGGTTCTACATAAATGTAAATACCAGAGCCACTGATGAGTACATTATATATGTTGCTCAAAAAACAACATCTTTAGGATTCCTCAGATGTTCTGCTTGGCCTACGGAATGTCATCTACTGGCTGCACTGTCAAAGCACCAGCATATCCAAAAGACTCAATTTTTATCTCAATAAGCACAATTTACATGGGTAGTTTTGCACTGGGAAACATGAATAAGTAATGCAAATAAAAGCCCAAGGCTGAGATTTTTCTGGGAAGCAAAATGAAGTCAGGTACCTACCTCCCATTTGGAATGAAATAGGTTTAGGCAGCACCACCCTGCCAGGTCCCTTTCAAACTCTCAAAACCATGCCTCTGTGACTGTCAGCACAGAGCAAATGATACGGAGCTAATTGCCTTCTTTTGTACCTGAGCCGAGGAGGAGGGCTGGTGGTGGACTTAAGCTGACTGATGGAGGTGGAGAGGGCAGAGGAGAGGAGAGCAGCTTTTGGGACAGGAGGTTTCCTATTTGTACCTGTAGCCCGTTCCACGAGGTCGTATATTCTGAGCGTATCATCAACAAATGATGAGCAGCCTGTTCTGCTAATATTTGCTGTTTTATAGGATCTTATTTTCTCTTTTTGTCAAATATCGTCAACAGAACTTATATTGATCAGGGAGGGACTGTGGAACTTAGTTTTCAAGAATCCACAAATCATTTGCGGCCTCTGGATGAGAGCCATGGAAGTGTAAAACACCGTTATAAATAGTTGGAGGTGAATTTGCTTCCATCTCTTATCTACACCCATTTGAACAACTGCGCAGAAGTAACTTAAATCCATAAAAGTCTGAATGTTGAATTAATGTGTTTTCGCTGATACAGAAAACACACGCACAAGGAATTTCTGCGTTTTACACTTGGTCAGAGACACTGAGGTCTGCGATGATCTACATCTGGGCAAAACTGGTCTGCAGTGATCTACATCTGGGCAAAACTGTCTCTGCGTTGCCAGCTACCACACAGACTCTGTACACCATGTGCGTGTGGGACCCTTCGTGTTTCGGGCTGACCCCCTTAGCGGAGCAGCCGGTCCGTGGTCCTCTCCTGCTGCACCATGGTAGCACTGAGCCCTAACAGCCTCACGCCTCGTATGTCAGCTGCCTAAATGAGAAATCTGTGCGCTGGGAAAATCTACTGCAAAACTGATGGCTACTGATGTTTGTTTTGCAGTGGTTTTAATCACTGTTAGCCAAAGCTGATGGATATACTGATCTTAAAAAAAAAAAAATCAGTTTCTTTCTATTGTTGAAAGTTTCATCAGGAACTTAAACTTCAGGGATAAACCACTCCTGGCTAATGTAGCATGGTCCCATTTGCTCTCTTTTCATCACACACTGGCATGATGACTTTTGTCTTACTAATTAAGTAGTTAATTTCCCTGATACAAGGTAATTACTACTTCTTTTTTTAGGAATACCTATGTCTCTGTAAACACATTCTTCTGTTTGGAAATCCTATCTCCAATACTTCTGCTGTTATATATCTACTAAATTAAAAATCGAACTAAATCACAGTAGATTTCATGTTAGCCCATTAAGGAACTCAGAGTATATCTACTTTTGCAAAATCCTAGAGGACTGTAACAATATAAAATCTCTTTTGTGCCAACAAATTTCCAAGTTTAAAGCCTGGGAAAATGTTTTGATTACTCCTAAATGGTCCTCAATACTGAAGGAGGAAAGTTTGTGAAGGATCCTGAGATTAAAAAATATATATACGTTGAAACCTTTTGATTTCTTTCAAAGTTAAACAAGAGGGCTGAATAGACCAAAAGGGAAACTAAAACATTTCAAGCTGACTTGGAATGACAGAATCATTGGGGCAGAGTTTTTGCTGTTGCACTTCAATCTACATTCACTTACTTTCCAAATTTTTCAGCTAAGCTATCAAAGTAAAAATTATTCTTTTGTGATCTCTGCCCCCTTTTTTTTTTTCTTCTTCCATAGCATCATTTATGCTGCCAATTTGCTTTGCAATATTGTGTGTTTCGTGTGTGTTTCGTTTTCTCCTCTGCTCTCTCGCTGTTAGACCTCTCGAATACCCCTCCAGCTAGGAAGCCCAGAGATCGTGAACTCACACGAATGCTTTGATAGCAGTCAGGAGCACTGAGAGCAGTACTTCTGTTTGTTTAAACAGAACAGTATAATTATTATCTTTGGTGTAGTTGCAAGGAGAAAAAAAGGATTAAGATACTATTGGACACCATCCCAGCCCTGCTGGAATCCTCAGTGGTTTTTAGGGTTTAAAATTACCAGGATGTTAATTTTCACTGAGAAGAGTCAGCTCTGGATAAGGAGGTACATCTGTATGCTTTGTTACAAGTGAGCAAACCGCGAGAAATATGCTGAGGGGCTGTTGCTGATATTCAGACATGTGAAATAACAATGGGACAGTCACATTCATTTCACTCTCTGCCAGCTCCCCTCCGTAACACGCCTCTCAGTTAAACTCTATTCATCATTGTGTTATTTTTAGCCTGGTTTCCAAAGGAAACAGGGCGTATGAGACCGTGTTGTCTGTCTGTCTGCTTATCACTGCCTCCATAATAATGCACTATTGGCCAGTTTAGAACAAACTTGACAGCGGGATAAAAAGTCTGCAGGATGTGAAGTGGCTGCCAGTTTCCCAACTGGGTGGCCGATGGAGAGACTGCAGTGGGAGCTGAGCGGCCATCTGGTTTCTGGGGCTGGCCAGCAGCTCGACACAGCCGGCACACACACCACCCACAGCACCAATCACCCCAACGCCAAAATTGTGCAAAATTTGGGGAAAGAATGGGTCACGAGGAGCCACCAGGAGCTGGATGTTCCTTCCTGGGCTTCCCTCTCTGGAGTTGCTCTTTGACTTTTGTATCTGCGCACAGAAAGGAACGTTCCTGCCATTATAGCGCTTCGGTTGGCTGTACCTTTTCATCATACTGCATATTACCACACACTTTATGTTACACATTTTGACACTGTTGCAAATACAGACTTCATTGTGCTAAGGCACAGATGAAATGCTCAGGTTTCCCCCATTCTTATTTTTGCCACCAAGTCCAGCCTCAGTTAGTCATTTTGTTTCAAGGCACGTGGTAAGAAAGCCATGTTAGAAAACAACTTTCCAAAATGACACCTGTCAGGTGTCATTATTCCTATCTCAGGAAAAATGATAAGTATGAGCCACAGTCCTACTCTGCTGCTGGTATTTAATTAGGCAAAACATAATGATGGAGAGAGAAAAAAGATCAAATTTCCACCAAGCATCACCTACTACATTCACAGAGGGTACAGACCAGCCAGCGGAAAAGGCAGCGTCTTGACTGGCTCGCCAGAAATAAAGTCGACAGGGTAATTAACCCCAGGTGATGACTGCTGGTGGAAGTCAGGACCCTGTCCTCTCTGCTGGCTCGCATTGCGGAGCAGAGATGCAACTCTTGATGGGCAGCCAGGAACCCCTGGACCCCTGCTGTGAGGCTGGGCCGTGTCGCCCTCCGTGGCCGTGGAAGTGAAGCTGGTATTCGGCCAGCATTAACTCTACCTGCCAGCAAGGGGGTCAGCAGGCTGCTTTGTAGTGGAGCCGTTGTCAGAAAGACCAAAATGTTTCAGTAGCTGTTCCCCTCCCCATCCCGTTTTTCCTCTGAGAAGAACAATTTAGTGCTCAACAGCCTTGTTCTTTTCATACCTCGGCACTGCAAAGGCAGGAAGCTTGGTTTGGCGGACCCGAAACCAGCGGAGAAGAGGAAAACCTCTGAGGAACAACCAGTTGTCACACTTACGTATGTAAAGGAGACCGGCACCCCAGGAGGGCTCGTAGAGACGTTAGAGGGGTGCAAAGTTTGAGTGATCCCCCAGCCTGAAATCAGGGCTCCCGCTCTGACCCACCAGCATGAGAGGTAACATCGCCATGGAAAGCTATTTGTGGTGTCTAGAGCTTAAATATCACCAAGCTGAATAAAACATCTGTTTTGGCCAAAGGGGACAGACCTGGGAGCCTGCCTGCTTTCAGGCTGTTTATTTATTTATTTAGTCTTTGTTTTTAATGGCAATCAAAAGCTTCACATATAGAAGCATAAACTAAAACTATATTTAAGCCTTTAAAGCAAACCGACAGCCAGAACTGCCGAGTGCCTGCAATTCTCATTAAGAACCGACTGATGTTTACTCATTTGAAAGCGCAGCTTGGCATCTCTGGAATTAAAGCACTGGGAGAAAAGCTTCGTTAGTTAGGTCACTCCTCAACAAACCAAGGAGCCTGCAGAACACGGGGACGCGGGGTTGAGAGATGCCCGCTGTTCACAGGGGTCTTTGCTTTTCTTTCATAACAGCCTATTTTGCGTCACCATAACACAGTGTCATCAAGTACTGAGACTGTTAGGTTCAGTGACCCCTCTGCAAAACATAGAATTATTTTCCCAAATATTTATCTTTTCAGCTGAAAATGTCTGTGCTTGAACTCTGACTGGAGCTACATTCTTGGAAGCAAAAGCAAAGTTCTTTCAGCTGTTTGAAATAACTTTAGAAATGATTTTATAAAAAAAAGTCGTACATAGTTGCATGTATTTTGCAACGCCAAATGAAAAAAAAAAGACTTAAATTTGACAACTGGCTAGGGCAATGCTCTCATGTAGGTCTAGGGACTTCGCTGGGCTTGAATTAAAACAAAGGTCTGCCAGGGGAAACAGGCAACTCGTGCATTCACGTGAGGTGTAGCTTTACAAGGTGCATGAATGCATAGCTAGTGATAGCATGAACACAAGCAGGCGAAAGACAGTGTAGCAACTAAAAAGAGAATCTGGCACGACAGTTGTGAGTTTTCACGTCTCGTACCCTCTTTCCGTCTTGAGACAAGATGGGTTGGTGGGGCAGGGGAGGAAATAAATCTACTAAACTTGAGTCAAATGAGTAAAAAGTGGGAAGACCCAGATTAAATAAAGGTGAAGGAGGCTGGCATGCATCCCAGTGATTACCAGACCGAACAGGAATATTAAACAATTTTCTGCATTAAGGAAAGTAAAGTGTGGTCATAAAATAGACACTGGAAAATTTGGAATGACTTTCTCAGGCGTGAGTCCATATTCCCTTTTAAGTTGAGTGAAGAGAAGAGATGCCACTCAGTTTAGCTACTGAGCTAAACTTAGCAACACACTGTACGCAACCTCACTACCACACCCCAGATGACCATCAGCTATCACACTGCGCACGCTGTCTCATCTGGTCTCTGTATTTCATATCACTTTAACAGAGGCACATTGGTTAACAGAAGCACGTTATTTTTGGAGGTAGGGGTGGAGTGAGAAAGAAAACAAAAGGAGGAAACCTGAGTCCCAAGAACAGGGATAGTGCATTAAAAAAAGAAAAGCCACTCTAAAAAAGAGAGGTGCTGTAATACACTGGAAAGCAGTGATTGTCCTTAAAAACTTTTCTCCTGTATCTGGAATTTTCACTGGGAAATTAATACTGAAATTACTCCAGTGAATTACTGAAATCTCCACATAAAATCTGCACTCAGGGTCCTGGATCTTGCACTTGTGCTCATTAAAAGTGCAAAGATGTGAAAAACTTCTGGTCTTTTAATTTATGCGCTTGTGCCAAGAAGTTTTTGTGAAATATTCATAGAATGACTTTTCCTACTTTTTTCTCTCCAGATTTAAAAAAAAAATCCTTGTTAATTGAACTTATAGCACCATTCATTTAACTGAAAGAGGAAGAGGATGTGTGAGATGACCCCTTCTTTCCACGTGGGGAATAACTTGATCTGTGCAACTCACTGCCAGATGTTATGGAGACCACTTTGGTTTCTTGAGGGACAGGGGTATGGGTGCTTCCTACGCTGGGTGGCTCAGGGAGGCCCTGCACGGCTGCTTGCCAAGAGCAGGGAAGGATCACACCCTACGTGCTCCATTACTTGCATGACTTGCATGGAGGCATCTGTTCCCAGCCTCTGTCAGAGATGGGCTGCGGGGCTATCCGGGCTGGGATCTGACCTGGCCTGACAGCTCGGCGCCATGCCTCTCAGCCAGGCTCAGTAGATCTTTAATGGCATTCACGTGGCTTCAGGCCAGGTCAGAGCAAAATAATACCTGGCTGCAAGCGTACTGAGGAGGCGCATCCAGAATCACAATTTTTGACAAAATATGACCACCTGGACAAGACGGGTTCCTTCTTTTAAATGTAACCAGCAAAGAGCAGCTCCTTCCAACTCCTCCATGGGACCTCTCTCTCAAAAGCCATGAAAAAGAGTTAAGCATGTTGCAGTCCCTGGGGAAAACATCTGCTTCTGCACAGGACTTCTGCACTAGTGAATGTGTCCCAACCCTGCCTGGTGGCAACTTTACACCCCCGCCTCCTGCTCGGCTCCCGTCCAGCATAGCTGACAACTGCGGTGCGAGCAAGTGGGCAAAGCAACCGTCCTCCTTTCCATTTAAAAAACTGTTGCAGCATGATTTTTCTGCTGAAGGCCTGCTGCCTCTTCTAAATCATACTTGTCCTGATAAAATGGAGAAGACTGAGAGAGGATCTTGTCTCGTGGTGGAGGCGGTGTACAATTTCTGACTGCTGCCTCAGGAAAAGTTGTTATTCTCATTAAGTCATCCTCTCTGCAATATCACGCAGCATTTGTGGACTGCTGCAACTGTTTCTTTGGCAAACGGTCAAATTAATATAAGCAATCATATTGTTCTAAGGTCATCCAGGAAACCAACAGCCTCCCTTTCCTCCTGACCCTCTCACCAGCTTCCTGCCTTTCCTGCGCTCTTCCTAACGCGCTTGGCTGGTTTCAGCACAGCGTTGCCTTGGGGAAGTGAGCTGCTCAGAGACTCTTGTTGCAGAGAATCCCTAAGAAACAAAAAAAGTTCTTCCTGGAGCTTCCCCTAGCCCCTGGAACACAGCATCCTTCCTGAACATGGCCAAACTCCTCCTTCGCTCAGGGCCATAAACATCTTGCTTGACCCTGATGGGATAGCCGCACACCCAGGAATCTGCAAATCAATTTGCTCCCGAGGAACCTTTTTGCTACACCCACAATTGCACCTCTTCATGTCCCTCAGAGTACACGGAAGAAGAGAGGTAAGCAGGCATTTCCCTGAGGGCAACTTGCTGATCAACAGCAGGCAAAGTGATCCGTGCCCTTCATGATGACCTGCCACCACCTGCCTTTCCAACTTCACGTCATGAGGCTTCTCTGCACAGGAGAGAAGAGGAAGAGTAATGGCCTCAAACTGGAAGAGGAAAGATTTAGATTAAATATCCAGAAGAAATTCTTTACTGTGGGTGTGGTGAGACACTGGCCCAGGCTGCCCAGAGAAGCTGTAGAAGTTCCATCCCTGGAGGTGTTCAAGGCCAGGCTGGATGGGGCTTTGAGCAACCTGGTCTGGTGGGAGGTGTCCCTGCCCATGGCAGGGGGGTTGGAACTTGGTGATCTTTAAGGCCCCTTCCAACCTAAACCAGTCTATGATTCTGTGATTGGAGGGTTACTGATTGGTGACAGTTCACTGGAACCTCATGGCTCACCTTTCCAAGACAAAGCAAACCCTGCTAAGAACAACAAAAACGAAAGCATTACAGAGGAGGCTGCAGAGTGTAGTTGCCCTCTTGAAGGCTGGTGCCTGTCCTGGGGGACAGAAGGGAGTGAAATGAGGCCAGCTGGCAACAGGGACAAAAGGCAGCCAGATCTATCGAGGAAAGTGATCAGAGGGTGGGGTGAGAGGGTGCGGAACCAAGACCGGTGGCTGGCCTTTGAGTGGGACCTTGCAAACATTTGGAAGGGCGTCAATATTTAGATTGTGCCAGGAGCATGTCCCCAGGGAGAGGATGATGACAAGCCAAGCCCCGAGACTGGCAGTGTGTTCACCTTGTTGTGCTGACCAAGCCACAAGTAATTGTGTTGATTAAACAAATACCCTGAGAGAGCTGAGAAGAGCAGGGCAGCTGTAGGCATGTCGAGTGCCTGCGCCGATGGGAGCAGCTCCAGAGAGTAAACAGGGGAGAGGAGAACCGCTGGCATGTGAAGGGCTTGCTAGGAATGGGCCTACGGACATGAAACCACAGCAAGAGGGAATGCACGGCCAGGCGAAGGGTGGGGGGAATTTCCACAGAGCACTTAGAGATCTTATAAAATGTTCATTAAATTAGGTTTCCAGCGATTGTCAGCACTTGAATTACAAGGACCAAATGCAATTGAAAAACTACCTTTTGCTTTCATGTGAAACAGTAACTGCACATCAAACGTTTTAATCTTCTCCAATGACTAAATATGTGGAAATCTGTAGGTCTATTTATACAAAAACTTCCAAAGAATATGTTATCTCTGTGATTTACCCCCACTCCTTCCCCAAGGGATTTTTCTTTCATGTCTTCTTGCACCGTCTACATTTATTTACCAGTGAATATCACTTCAAATGAATTTAGTAGCAGGGATGTTTATAGAAATAGCACATTTTCAATGACTTGTGGGGAATACTTACAAAGCGAATGCTGTAAAACACAAGTGTGTTTACATTAGCAAACCAATAACAGACTGGTTAACAGCCAGTCAAGGTGTGGAGGAAAATAGGAGACCTGTTCATCCACTCCAAACCAGCCTACGGTCTTGAATATAAAAATGCTTTTCGGTGGTTTTACCTCTTTTGTGACAAACCTGTTTCCAAGTAAGCTTTAGACCAAGAATTTTTCGCTGGAACTATTCAGAGGATTACTTGAGCAATAATTTGAACAATCATTTGAAAATACGTTGTTCTGGACAGAATGAAATAAAGCGAAGCTTTTCCTATAAGCAATTTGCAATAAATTATTCAATCACCTCTAGTCAAAAGTGCATAGCCTGAAGGACAGTAAAGAAAAATATCTCAAAGCAGCAATTAATCTGTTATATTAATGAGAGGAACCATGTGTGACAAGTGTACAAAATGAACTTTCCTGGAAACCCTCGTACATTCTTGTTCCGCTTTGGAGAACAATGATTTAGATATTAATTTCTTTGACAAGGAGCATTTGCTTCCAGTTCCTCCAGCTGCTTAGTGGTTAGAAAATAGGAGCAGTGTGAAAAAAGAAGGGACAACCTTGTTGCCCCCTTCTGTAAGTGAAGTTTAATTTAGCTGATGAAGCCTACATCCCTTCCTGCCCTGTGGAAGCCCTCTACCATCTGGCCATCAGGTTAAACTCTGTAGCTGGTGCCCAGAGTTTAGGTAACTCTTTATGCAATGTGAATGGGATGGAGAAAAGGGCAACAGCAAAAGGGTTTAAACTCTCGACAACAGACAGCATTCATGACCCTCTTCTAGCCTTGCTCTCACGCCTCAGTGAAGAGATGAAACCTCTGTAACCCCTACAAGCGCATGTGCAACTCTACAGCACCTCCTCCCCTTCCTTCCTCCCAAGTGGGACTGTTCAGCATGTCTGGTCTCTATTCACAAATGGCTGCAGGATGACTGATGCTCTACTTTTTAGTATGTGTCCTATTGCTGGAAGTATTTCCCAGAGCCTTCAAATGATGAGTAATTTAGCTGACTTTGTTAGCCCCTCGATGACTCTGATTTGAAAGCAAAGAAAAAAGAACCCACTGGCACTCTTTATGTTCTTCTCTTGATGCACCTGGGAAGGAAACATCAAGACACCAGGTTTCACTAGGTATTCAGAGTCCTTTTCAGTTCTTTTAGCAATGCTGTAGCCTTTTCTTATTTTCCTCTATTATGAAAGCATAATCAACTAAGACCTAATTCTGCAGTGCATATAAAAGACCGCTGAATCTGGGGCAAATTACACCTCTGAAGAATATCTACAGTACCAAGAATCAGTTGCACTTGAAATACCTGTATTTCTGCATACTTAAAGAAACAATCAGATAGAACCATTTTACTTCCAGCTGTAAAAAATCTGGCATCTGAATTGAGGCAAACTGAAAAGCTCACTGTAAAAAAAAGCTGCCACAAACACAAATTAATGTCATAGAATCATAGAATGGTTTAGGTTGGAAGGGACCTTGAAGATCCTCTAGCTTCAACTCCCCTGCCATGGGCAGGGACACCTTCCACTAGACCAGATTGCTCAAAGCCCCATCCAACCCGGCCAACAGCTCCTGGGCAAACTGGAATTCATGCTGAGAGGAAGAGAAAGGGTCTAAAACATACCGAAATGCAGGAATTATACTAAAGCCATCAAAATGGGAATATTTCCAGTATGGGATAGATGAACAGCATAGATTCACTCAACAGAGGAACCCTGACAAAATTAATGCTGTCATTAGCCAAGCAGAACATGTAGATGGACACGGTTGACGTATTTTCAAGGAAAGTAACACCCTCCTTCCTTTCTGTCCATCGTAATATTTGGAAAGCTAACTTTTGTTCCTTGCCTTGACTCAATTTCCCTCAGGCCAAAATGAAATCAAAGTTCAATCAAGGAAGGGACAGCAAGCGGAAGAAAGAGGTACATACTGGTTGTCTCAAGTTACCCAAATACCCAGGGCAGAACCAGAACATGGATCAGAATTAACACGAGGGTGTGGAAAGTCTGTGTTTTCATGCAAAAACTGGAAAATGATCAATGCATTCTGCTCTCTAATTCATCAAGATAGAGCTGCTACTACAACACTAAAAGAAGCTCTGAGTATCTCAGGTATATACCGGATGTTTTACAGAAGTACCTTGTATGCCACCAGACACAGCGGTGTTGGTGTCCAAGTGGGGAAAAGCAGGAAAGTCAAGACTAATACACTGAAGCAGTGATATTTAAAGCGCATTAAACCCATGACTAAAAGGTACCATCAGTGCTCCGTGATACTTTTTAATCACAGACCACTAAATAAGCACCTTTTAATGTATTTTAGCCAGCAGAGAAACCGTTCTGTGAAGGCTTAAAACTTTCCCGTTTTCCCAGTACCTTGGCCAATTTTTAGCAAGGCCATGAAGGGAAAGAGCCATCCAGCCATCATCCTGCTAAAACCAGAGAGCTGCTTTCAGTTATGCACTGACAAGAAGGAAGCTGTTACCCAGAGGTCAACCTGTTACACAGTTGTCCTAGGAAACATCATTTAAGACCCTAGAGGGATTTTGTCCAACAACTGCTTGGTGCGGGGACACTGCTACTGCTGGCAATACTGCAACCACTCCCAAAGCAACACACGGGAAAAAACAAGTCCCAGCACCCAGCCAAATACCAGAGCATTGAAGAGATGGCAGAGACGGCTTTATAATGTCTAGAAGGAGTCACGGAACTGGTGGTTTCACAGGTACACAAACTTCTCCCCAGCTGACATACCAGTACACTATCCTAAGCCAAAGTAGGCATTGACCTCAAAAAGAGTCCTCTGGATCCATGATATTCCCTTTTCCAAACCTAAACCAGACAGTCGTGTAATGTTCCAGCCCAGCTTCTAAAATGAGTAATTACATTCTTCAGAGCTTTGCCATCAGTTTCTAAAATGAATAATTACATTTTTCAGAGCTTTGCCATATAATTATAGACACCTTTAGAGAAACCAGATATCCTTGTAGTTTTGGATTAAACTACTTGCAGAATGTTTACATAGAGTACAGTTATCTCCTTCCACTGTTAAACCCAAATAAAGTAGACATCGCACACATAAAAAGAAGAAAAAACCCTACTCTCTTTCAAGGACAATTTATGTGGGGATCTTCAAGGGTTCTGAAAATCCAAGAGAAATATAGACATTTAAAAGAGTAGAATTAAGAAGTGAAAACATCATTGCTGAAAGTATCCCTATTTCACTGACACAGTACATGCAAATGAGAACACTGCATCCTTGTTTCTTCAAGGCAAAAACCCCCTTCATGCTAGATGAAAGGAGTTTCTAAATTACAGCTATAAGTTTTTAACAAGAGTTCACAAGGTTTTCTTTCTTAAGTACTGTTTAGATAAGGTGCTTTAAAACAGAAATTCACCCTTTCTCAGGTTCAAACAAGATTGTAGTTCCCTGTCATTCCAAATTTCTCTGTACCTCTGTCAAACCACCACTGCTCGTTCTCAGCAGTGAGGGTTCACCACCAACTAATAACCCCGACCAGTGTCTCACCCACGGGGCAGGATCATCAGGACACTTCACACATTGGATAGGTAGCGTTTCCTTGGATGGGAAGGCAGGTGGAGTTAAGCATGAAGAAAACAAGGGGGAACAGTGTCCATGCAAGGCCATGTGGTCTCCCTACCATTTGTTGCTCTACCTGTACACTTGAAAACCCAAACTATCTGCCAGAAATTCATTGCCACGCAGTGTGACCAGTTTACCTGAATTACCACTATCCAGGGCCAGGAAAGAAATCTGTGGCAGTATCAGCAAGGTCTCATGTCATTCCTTGACCTGAAGAGCTGTAGAAGATTGTACAACTGCTTCTCCATCCCTCCCTATTTCTGAGTGGTAATTGCGCCTCATCCGTCAAGTGAGATCGCGGTGGAGCGTCAAGGTCTGCAGCCTTTGGGAGTAAGAGGTAGGGGGACGAGGTTCACTGGAAAGCTGCTCACATTTCATTCGAGTAATCCTGTCTGCTTCCAAGCAGATTTCAGAAAAATATCAGTGTTCTGCTGAATAGCTTTAATGGGATTACCTTTTAAGGCTTCTCTAATAAGTGGCGTTATTAAGTTGTCTGGCTCATACGGAGACTTATGCATAACCACTGGCACTCCCCCTTTTTCCTGGTTTTGTTACAAATTGGAATTAGTGTCTACTTGGTGTTGGGTTTCGTGTTTTCAAGAGGATTGGGTTAGGGGAAAATCTTTTGGGTAAAGCCCTTTTTAAAATTTTGTCCATGTTAAAAAATCCCTTTCTTTCAGCCTGCAAAACACGTCCTAAAAGGGATTAGAGATGCTGTTCAGTACAAATCTGCCAGGAAGTCCAAATCAAGATTTCACAGATCAAACATCAGTACAAATGGTTGCAAAGGCCTATGATTTTGCAGGAAAAAGAAAATTATCTCAGATTTCTGAAGTCAGTCTGAGAGTCCAGTACAAATTAAAAAGAGTGGGCAGAGTTTGAAATGATGTAATTCTTTCAGCCTTTCAAGGTGAGTAATTTAAAAAAATATTTATGTTTAAATCACTCTGTTTTTTTAAAAGGGAATGCACTTAGAAAGCATTAACTAGAATGCTTTGAACTTGATGGAAAGTATCTCTAAAAGTGAATGAAAAAAAGACTATTAAATTCAAGGAGTTCTTGATTCAATCCCTTCAAAATAAATAAATAATACATGCATGTGGTATCCTAAGACCAAAACACATTATGATAACATGAATGAAGAATTGTTAAAACACAGGAAAGATTCACCCCCATGAAAACAACCCGTGAAAATGACATAAAACCCCAGAGCTACTGTATCCAGAGGAAGCGTTATTGAAGGAGATTCCCCAGGGTACTACGTTTAAAGGGCCCACACTCTTACGGGACATTCTGCAGTAGTAATGGTGATCACCAGGAAGGTTACAGCTGTGTTGGTAGTGTTGACACCTTGAACATCAGTCTCATTTACCCATGACAGGAGGCAAACAAGCCCTGACTCTAGCACAGTGACTGCCAACGAGTTTTAGCGTGAGGCTAAAGGTTTTCCTTCTTCTATGGCTTGATCCTCCTCCACCTCTGTTGGCTGCAGAACCTTTTGTTGACTCTAAAAAGTGTCTAATTTGAATAGTTTCGTGTGGCGTTTGCTGGAGGAGGCAGAGCTGTTGATTGCTTCAAAAGCTTTTTTTAAATTCAGTTTGCATCACTAGGCTTACGGGAGAAGATGCTCTTTACATAGCTACTGTCAGTTAAAGTTTTGGTAGGCATTTGGATGTGGAGACCAAAATCCTAAGGCAATGAGGTTTTAGGCAAAGATTTTTTTTTTTTTCCAGTTACTTATTGCCTTAGAAAAAACAGGAACACAGATTTTTCTTTGGGGTTTCCATCTTGATATGTGGGCCCTCATATGAAGCTGGAACTTCAAGTGGGAGAATGCTGTATTATGCACAAGAAACCTGAGTGGGTTTTGTTTTTCACGTGGGAAATAGCACAGATGAGTTTTAAAACTGCAATAAAAGGAATTGAGCAATTGCCAAGTCTTGTAGTCATGATCTCAGGATTTCACTCACTGAGCAAATACCCTTGAAACTCCCATTATGGTTTGTGAATCAGCCACTGCCTTACTTTCTTAGAGATACCATCACTACAAATAAAAATGTTGAATCCCTGGGGAGATCAGAAGATTCTGGTCTCTGTTCTCAGGGACTTTTATTTTCTGGGGTGTGCATGGGATTCCTGTTCTATTTCTTGGAAATGGAAAAAAGGGCCTCGGGATTTGCTACACCGAGCAGCCTCTTGTTTTCTCAAGATAGACCTGACCTTTCCTAACTACCTGGTAGAAGGAGGAGTTCAAAAACACAAGAAACCACACTCTGGCAGCCCTATACCTGCTGCTCAGCATTTTATGCTGTGCGGAATTTCATTGCTGTTAGTGGGACTCCTCATGCAGAAAGGTGTTTTTCAGTACATGCAAAACCATCAAAATCTCACCCTGCATAAATCTAGTGTTGTATGAACTATCCTGTACATTATCAGCTCAGCTTAAAGGTGCCAATAATCAAGGAAAACATATTCTGAAACTGTGTGAATCTGAGACTTCAGGACATATTTAAACTACTTCACCTCTTTACGCAGCATAAGGTGAAATCATTCTTTTTCCAGTTGCGTTGGAAAATCTATTCATGCCCAGGTTTTCTGTGTTTTTCTAGTGACTCCCAAATGACATTACCAAACCAGCGTCACTGCTGAATTTCCAGGCAAAGATATGGGGCCCTGAGGTAAAACGGTGCTGCTCGAGAGAACGAGTGCTTTTTTTGGGATGGCTCCTTTCAAAACAGCATTATTACTATATTTGAAAGATCAAAGGACTGTTATCCATGATTCATTTTTCACTGCCTTCTCAATAAGTATATTTAAACAAACAAATAGTGGAAGAGCATGAAAAATAGAAACATAATGAGTAAAATTTTCATAAGCACCTAAGGAACTTGGGTTCTAAGGAACTACACTCGGCTTTAAAAAATGATTTATACATCATGAGCACACTAAAGCCCATCTTCAACAATTTTATGCTTGTGATTCAAACAAATTGTCATCGGTTGACCAGTGTTTCTAAATGGATGGTACAAGCACTGAGTCATTTCTGAAAGCAGTTCAACTTTTTCACTCAATGACCTAAGTATATTTACGGACACAAACTTTTATGTATCTCTTTGATATTTAAGCACCTTTGCTGCACATACTGCCATAGACAGAACATTACAGTTGTTCATTTTTTTGGCGTGTTAGGAATATTGTGGCAAGAAAAAAGTTGCATTTACTGCAGAGGTAAACGGAGAAACTTTTTATATTAGGCGATACTTTCTCCCAGGGGGAAGGAGCCGGGGACAGCCACTGGCTGTGATAAATGCATATAAAGAGGTGGAAAAGGAAGAGCTTGTTGCTAAAAATTCTTTTGTTGTAATTCAAAGTGTTGAGATGTAAAACTCAGCAGGGCTGTTCCAATATCTGATGAAGTTTAGGATACTCTGATGACCTTTCACATTCTTTTTTCTGTGAGAAGGGTGGAAAGTCGCAAGTATGAGTGATAGAAATGTCTTTCACCAAATGGACTCTAAGTCTAGTCCTTTTTTAGACATGCTAAAAATTTCCCTCTCTGCTCCTCCCAACCCGTTTACATTCCTAATCTTCATGTGGTGCCTATTAACAGAGCATAAATACGGAATGTTAAATCTCTGTGTATCCCAAGCTATCTACAGCCCTGAAGGATTTGAGAAAAATTAAACAAGAGCGTAGGCAGACTTCCAGAAATAACACAGCTTTAACAAAAACATGAAATATTTATAGAACATGTAAAGAACAAAGGAAATGCAGCATTTCCTCCATGTACAATTTCTATTAGTGTTTAAGGAATACTTGTCTCCTTCCATGTTGCTGCTCTGAGGAGAGGGACCGCAGCTAATACACGTCAAACTCTCCCGGATTAACTTGATTTTGTCAAGAATACACATTCCAGTGACATATCAATTGCAATCCATAATTACTTGGTTACTTTAGTTAAGTTTTTGAAAAAGGAATCTTATAGTAAACTTTTGGCTGCAGACAGGTGAGGCTTGCTGGCAGCAAAACTGCAGTGGGGAAGTAATTACATATCTCATTTTGTAACCACATAATGTTAACTGAATATGCAAAGTGTCTGTTGCTATAACAGCAAATACTGGGGTAGTGTAACCTACAGGAATTAAAAAAAATGCATGACCAGTGACTTACTCAGATACCTTGGGCCACACAGCATTTCTGTAATTAATGGATGGTAAAATATTGCAGAGGACATTCTATCGTTGAATCAGTAGATTGGTCTCACCTAGCATGGTGCGTGTAGGATTACTCACTCCATTTTAAAATGGATATTACAAAAATAGCAGGCAGTTTAGAGAAAGTTCAGGTGTAGGGTTGCAAGACAAAAAGGACGGTTATGGGTCCAGGGACTTAACCTGATTGCTAAATTGTTGACAGCGGAAATGCCAATCTTCAAATGATTTTGAATATTTATATCAATGTCAAAGTGTTCAGATTTTTTATTTAGTCCTCAGAACATTTTTAATAATTAAGCTTTTTTTACTTCAAGATTTAAGTCATGATGTATTAGAGATGCATATAAGGCCAATTGTGGAATGTAAATGACCCTACATCTACATACAGCGGAATTCTTGCACAGCCTCCAGTAGTGCTTGTGGTGGGATGTGGAGTACTGGAGCAGAGGTACCTCAGTTCAAGACTGAAAAGCAATGTATGTCCACTTTCGCACCTGCTGAATGAGGCAGAGAAAGGTTAAGCAACTCTAATTTTAAAGACACTTACTCAGTAGTAGAACAGAGGAAAGCCTAGACTGTCTTCTCACTTACATAGTTCCTCAAATTAGATATTTGGATAGCAAATAGGGTGAGAAGGGAAAGACCCAAGCTGGAGCTCAGGGTTGGAAGAAAGATGTCTTCAGAGTGTATGGATGGAACCCACTGCTCTTGATGGGGAAGGAGGGTGAAGCTGAAGGCCTTTAGGGTGCTTCTCTGAAGCTTGCCTATAGTTTGAAAGGCTCACCAACCCAGACTCCAACAGTTTATTCAACACCATGGGGAGCTGGAGATGACTGTCATGTAAGCGCGAGAGAATGAGCTATAGATAGCTCTCCTGCCCATGTCCCCCTCTTGCCTGACAAGGCAGATCTGCTTATAAAACAAGGCTAACTTTCAGGCAAAGCAGTTCCCCAGCTTCTGCTGAGTTATGAAGCTAGGTTTAAACGGTGCAACAGTTTACTTTCAGGCCGCTTAAGGTCTTAACTACATTGTCTAGGCATTGCTTGAGAGATGGAAAAAGAACCTCATTTCCACATTAAAAACATTCCTGTAATAATGAACCAGGACAATCTGAAAGTCTGATTCTTGCAAGCACTGGAGAACAAAACTTTTTTTTTTTTAATTATTATTTTTTAGTAGTATTTTTAAAGCAAAAAAAAGCACTCCACCAAAGAAAAAGCTGTGGCCTCTCCAAATGTATGTTCTCCTGATAAGACAAAAACTGAAGGCAAAAATGTTCTTCTCCCCCAAACAAGAACCGAGGATAATCAACAAGTCATAGAAAGGGACCATAAGACTCTGTCAACCAGAGACTCTTGCATGAGGAGATTGGAGCTAGTGAACTTCTCCCAGTGCTCTTTGCTCAGCCAGTGCTCTGTGCTGAGCCATCTGCAAATCCATGTGTGGCTGTTCAATGTTTAAATAGCTGTGGCTGCTCAATGTTTAAATCTCACACCAGAGCTTTCTTATAATTCCTGATCTCAAAAAAAAACCCAGCCAAAAAAGGAAAAAAAGGTAGAAAACTGGAGCCAAAAGCTGACCTGCACTGAAAAGTTTGAGCTTCTTTTTAATACATCTAAAAATGAATATGGAAAGAATTACAACAAAAAACTATTTGATTTTTCATGTAAGTCAAAGATTATATACACATGTACTTCTGAATGTCTCTTGCCTGGGCTAATGGAAATCTTCAGGCAACTTTAATTTAGCTGCTGTTAACATTCCTGCTACAATAGAGTCAAGTGCAAAGTGCGTTGTAAATACTAGAGCTGTTTATAACCTGAAGGGCAAATTCAAATCTTGTTTAATTTCCTTACCGTTGTTCATAAAACAGTCATTTCAAGAATAGAAGCATGATGTGCAAACATAGCAAACCTCTCACTTTTATCATCACATCAGAACAAAACAGTCGTCTTTTCCAGCTTCACTACCATTTTTGGAAGCGAGAGAAAATTTTATTCCTAGTGATGGAGAGGGACTCCTGACAATCCAGAGCTGCCCAGGCTTAACAACAACAACAACAACAACAACAAAAACAAAGTCTTTTTCAGATTTCACAGATGATTTGTTTTAGTATTTCTTGGCATTGAAAACCATGAGTGGTTGCTCATCACATTACCCTTGCTAATTGGAAAGGCCCCACAGCAGCATTGTGGCTGGTGGTACCGGAGGTTTGCTGGCACTCGAGAGCAGGAGAACCCAAGGGACCCAGCAGAGAAGTCAACACTTTCTTGACAAGTAGCTTGCTAAAAATAAGTGGTTGTACACATTCACAGAGATCCAGGCCTAGTTGTGAATGATTCATGGCACATGGAAAGGAGCCAGATTTGCTGGATGCATCGGATCGTTGCAATTAGCTCATGAACTGCACTCCTTGTGCTGAATAGTGCAAACATGTTCTGGAAAATGGAGATATGGGTGGAAATAATTCGATACTATTTTTACTCTGAGAGACCACGGAACATTTAGGATGTTTGATAATAATATCTAATCCACTGTGGGATTTACAGACAGTTTTAACACAAGTTAACACAAGCCTTAACACAACCAAGTTGGACGGGGCTTTGAGCAACCTGGTCTAATGGGAGGTGTCCCTGCCCACGGCAGGGAGTTGGACCTAGACGAGCTTTAAGGTCCCTTCCAACCCAAACCATTCTAAGATTCTACGATTCCAAGTCTAGAAACCAGGAATAAAGCAGAAGATAGAACAGAAGATAACCCTTCATTACTCAATATATATTTAAGTTGAAACCTGCAAACAAACTTCAGACAAAACATGGAAATCTATTATTAAAAAAATGGTGAAAATCTTGGGCCAGACTGGGGTTGTGGGTGCTCCCTATGGCTAAAAAAACTCCATTAGCTTCTGTCTGGCTCTCCAGTTGTTAAAAGTTCTTAAAATAATGTGCCCATTTGCCAGTTTATCAGTCATCATTTTGATAGTCAAACTTCTAACTTTTATTCTAGCTCAGGGAACTAATTTTTTTCTCAGTGGAGATATTGCTGAACCGCCTGATCAGTGATTAGATCTATAATCAGTGCCTTTTAGCTGTGTGAAGGAGGGAGAAACATTAAAATAATGAGGAAGGTTTAGTTAAAGATGACGGAGTTCATTTGAAAACCCTGTCATTCTCTAGGAAAATTTCAGAAGTACTTCTAAGGGAGGATCATTTTGGTATCCGTTTATGATGATCTGCTTTTGCAGCAATACTTAAGCCTAAACAGACCGGATTAAGAACAGATTTCCAGCTTTTAAAAAGACCTTAGCAGTTTGCCACACAGAAAAGCAAAGCTGGAAAGAAATTGATCTGTAGGAGATAAAATATCATTTGCAGCTCTTGTTTTCCATGCTGTCTGTGATTAAACTATATTTAGGTGAAAATAGGGCCTTTCGTATCCAGTTCTTAGCTGTTTCGCTTTGTGATGCCTCTGTGAGGTCACAGCCTATCGTTATGATGACACTCTCTGTTGCCATGGCAACGTGTCTGCATTCCCGGACTGGGCATGCCAAGCTCAGAATGGGACCGCTTGAGAGAAGTTTGGTTGTGAGGGTTATTCAGTCACTGATGGTACTGAAAAATAGCAAATGTAGCAAGAAAAATGACCTGGGAAAAGAAGAGGGAATTATGTGCAGAAGTACGTACTTCAAAGTTTATCTCAACAGAAAAGGCCCTCAGTAATTTGTTATTGATAGGGCTTTTGCATGCAGTTCATGCTTTTAAAATGAGAGAAGGAATCCATCTCTTTCTTGGAAACACATGTTTCATTTCTGAAACTTCCAAAGCTTTGAACTGCCTGGACGACAGCACGCGTCAGGATGGAAACTCCTTTGAGGTCCTCTGCTCCCGTCCTTTCCCGGAGCCGGCACTGGGAGAACGGAGCCAGGAAAAGTAAGCCTGCCTTCCGGCAGTGCCCGTGTTTCTGCTGTACAGGGCTGCCCGTTGCCAGTCCAGATTATTTAGGTGTAGTAACTCCCCCCGGGTGTCAGACCTTTTGCAAGCAGGCTCTGCAAGAAGGATGATTCCTGCTCTCACAGGGCACCGGGGAGGGGGATGGCTTGTGAGAAACAGCGATACCGCAGCCCTCTGCCCCCAAGGAGCATGCTGATAGGCACCGGGCCTAAAATGTTATCTTGCTCCTGGAAAAGGACCAGCTAAAGTGTATTAATGGCACAGACAGTCTTAGATGTAAGTCATCAGGCACTGGGAGCCAACAAAGTGCTATTGTTGCACTTTCTCTTTCCTAAATCGCATACACAACCTTGTTCTCGAGGAACTATAAATATGATAGCCCCAAAAGATTATTGTCGACTAGCACATACGTTGATTTGAGTCTATGTAATGGCACCTCTGAAGTGATTTTAAAAAACAATAATGAAAAAACATAACAGATTATAGATGAGAATTACATTTACTGTATCCGATACGTGATGCTTTTCTTTCTGCGTAACGATCTGCAGATGTCCGCTTATAATGCAGGTTAAACACAAATGAGGAACCTCTTAACTGTTTGCTCCTTGTGTTCACCTGCTTGCAGTTTGTAAACAGCGTGCAGTACAAGTGCGCTGGGTAAAATCCTGACCCCTGCTAAAATCAGCGTCAGTGATGTTGCTGAGCCTCAACAGGGCCATCATCACCCACATTCTGTTAATTCCTGAAAACACCCTGCAATGTGTTTGAATAAAACCCTGGGCTCTGCAGAGGCATTAATGTGTCATCTCCGTTGATGCGAGAAGAATGAGCGGGTTAGTAATAGAAAACCCAAACAACACGCACCAGTTTTTGACAGTTTTTGATATTTTAAAACAGAGTGATTGGAAGGAATAATCACAGCACAGAGCTTGCGGAATGGCTAATGTCTGGAAATGAGCTACGCTGCAGAAACTGGAAATAGGACTATAATAATGTTTTATACTGTACTTATTTTTATGATCCCTGCATAGCATATTGGAAGCAGCTGTGACATTTTTGAACACGAAGAAAATGTGATGGACCTATTTATTAAAGGGGGTTAGGAGCCCCAGGTGGTCTGGAGATTTAAAGACCAGGAAATACCAGAGACAAATGAGAAAACAGGATGATCTAAGCCATACCAGTTGAAATAGATTTTGATGATAAGGCACAGTTATATATCTTACAATCTGAGATGGATATGTCACGGTAGGGACAGCGTTACTGGCTGGTATTATGGGTGATAATTACATAGCCCTCTTTGCAGAGATTATATGCCCTCTCCACACAGATTTACCCATCCTTGCTATACTCTGCTGGAAAACCCGCATTTCTTTAAAAGCATGGAAATACCTGGGGTTTTTATATCCCGCAGTTACAAAGTCGTAATAATTCATAGACTTCATGTGAGAGTGTTTCCTTGCCTGGAATTGAACCCTGAGGAGTCTCAGCACATTCAGATCAACACAAAATCATGGAGCCAAGGTCTGCCTTCACATAATACACGGACGTTGCCACTTAGTAACGAAAATCAGGCTTTCCTCTTTCTATCAATCATATTCTGTGGGAAACGCACATGAAAGAGAGAGGCTTTTAAAATGTATTTTAGTCCGTCATGCATCTGTAGCTCATCTTACTCTGGCAGCTTACGTGTTTTGCCATATTGCTGGAGTTTGTCCAGCCTGATAACAGAATTTCATCATTTATACTTATTACTCAGGGAACAGTTTAGCAAGACAACTGTGAATGCCTACAGAGAACTTACAGATAATCTCCACATATCTGAATTGAAACAATTCCGAATGAAAACAGCCGCAAGATTTAGACAGCAGAATAAATACAAACCCTATGCATTTCAACCGATTTCAGAGCTTGTTTTGTAGGGCCACGGTATCGTGCTGAATTTTATGCCGTTTTGCACTCAGTCGAGCGTTCTGGGTAAATACCAATAGAAAGGCCAGTATTTGGCCAAACTGAAGGAGGTGGGAAAGCTGCCTCCCACTTCAATGAGGCCACGATTTCACCGCAAATATCTAACTGCCTACACACACATAATGATGCCACACAAATCTCAGCCTATAGTCTGCCTCACAGGCGTATCTGCTGCCGGCTCTTTGTTTGCAAACAGACTCAGAGCAGCGCCACCTACACAAGTTTTCATTAAGTGGGTCAGCAACGGACCATTATGACTCCCACGTGCAATAGGTATCAGTATAAAGCGACATACTAGGAACGTCCAGCTGTTTACTCGTTTTTGTTCTCTCTGGAAACAGCAATGCATGGTTTATAGTTGGTAAATAAAGTTACAGTGGAGTGAGTCTGCTCCAAATACAGAATCTCCGTTTGACCAGGAAGATCCGGGAGCTTCAGCTCCTAGTCAGGATGAGAAGCAGAGTTGCTGAAATTTGTTGCAGAGGAAGAATTCTGAGAAAAACACTAACTACAAAAGCATGTAACTGTGAACACGGTGGGGTTGACCCAAACCCACAAACCTGGCAGCTCCAGGGACATCTCCTGCTGGAACCAGCCTGAAACCATTGTCCCTAGAAGCCTAGGACTCAGGGTAGCCCACCAGATAGGATGCCAACAGAGAAGTCCACCCCAGGCACTTGCCTTTTGAACCCAGGTGGCATTTTTGATCAGTATTTCAACTGATATTCATGCTCTGACCAAAAATCGCTTTTGTTCCGAATAGCTTCAAGAAGAAATTCGTTTTCCTGCATACATAACACCAAGTTATTTCTTTCAAGGAAAAAATGGTTCTAGTGGTAATTTCTTCTAAAATTACTTGTATACTGGATTTACACTACTGAGAAATGCAGAATAAATCCCTCTTATAAATTACTGCTGTTTAGTAATTGCCTGCTGAGATAATCCAACAGTTGTATTCCTTCCAGACATTTTAAACCAGCTGCTCAGCTATTGCAATTTCATACTAGAGCAGTCTGCGCAGGTTCTGGCAAATAGACTGATGTTCTGGATGACCAAAAAGCTTCTTGATATTCTCTCTATCAAGACTACCCTGTTCGCAATGGACAAAAATAAATCCTCTCCCCTTTTAGTGCTGGGAACTTGCTAGGAGTTTAACCCTTTAACTGTCAGGAGGAATTACTACATTAATCACCTCACAACGTTTTTTCGAATAAGTGCTTCCTGCTAATAGTTAGGCAAGATATTTGCGCTAAAACACTGCGGGTTTTATAAAGCATTCTATAAAATTGGACAAGAAAATGAAAGCACTATCAAAATAAATGACAAGTAGCAGTGCAAACAATTTAGACAACAAGCATGCTTTACACCTCAGCATATTCTTATTTTAAGTTCATAATAGTATATTTTTGATATAAAATAGGATAGGGTGAGTGTCCTGAGTAAGTCTGCAGGCTGGCTTCTGTGAGATAGAAACCTTCCCAAACTGAGATTTGCAGATTTCCATAGCAGGGGTTTGGTCTGCCCCATAACTTGATAACCTCGTTTACTGCAGGGACATTGCAGAAATGAGCATCCACTGGGTGTGGGGGGGAAAGAACTCAGGTTGCCTCTGCAGCATCTGTGTGCTGATTCTAAGCCTGTGGCTGGTGATTCCATTAACCAAACACATACTAATACCATTCTATACAAATTAAATGCAATATACACTAACTGTATTTTAACATACTCTTTAATGAAGCTATAAGGATTGTGAGAAATATCAGCAGAGAGTATTTCTGTTTTGCCAAAAGGAAACCAAACTTGTTGCTATTTAGTTCTACCAGGTCCGTTTTAACGTTATTTACATTTTAACCAGAACCTTACTACTTGCAGTAATGCTGGATGGCCTACTGACCCTAAATACCTTAAATGCACATAGCAAAATTTACCATTTAAATGAAGAAATGCTAGTGCTTAAAAGAAAATGAAGCACTATTACCAGCCTGTTACCAAAGAGGATAAATGACACTTCTGAGAGCAAAATGCACACACCTAATCCAGCTTTCCATAATCCCCAGTCAACTGGTGAGACTTTCTATGAACACAGGCTGGGAGAGAAGGGAATAAGATGCTTTTCTGCTGGAAGTCAATAAGAGTTGGGTGATTAACCCTTTCCTTCCCTCTTGCACCAACAACACAGACCGGTTCCTCAGTTACCCACAGATGGGGGGGGGACAAATTTGAACCACTGAGACTCACCAGTCAAATGCAAAGAAGTCATCACAATATCAGCCCTGCTGTTGTCTCATTAGGAGTTGATGGGACTGATGAGTATCAGCCTTGGCTGATATTGCGGCAGTAACTTACAGTGTCTCTATCATTTCCTGTGGTCAACCAAACTGTAGTCTGATAGTCACAGGTTAAGGCCACTACCAATTGCTAGTTATCTCAGTGATCACCAGCTAATGATGCCAAATTTCACCCTCACAGTAATGATTTCATCGCTCAGGCTACAATTTATTCATTTTTATATGCCCAGTTCTAGTATACAGAAGAGATAGACACATCAGGTCAAAAAGAGTTAACCTTTCCATATTAGATGCCCTCAAAATTTTCCATCCTATAATATAATTGTTTCCTCATTTTCAGAATATTTTTTGACATTTAAATCATTGAAAGCACGAGGACGGTGGTGATGAAACAGAGCTTACTGTCCTGGCTAATAAAGTGATAGTCAAGCCCACCACGAACATGAAAGAAGCCCCTTTCCAAGGACTGCGTAGACAGGATCTGGAAGTGATGTTTCATTCAAGACTTCCTCTGCTCTCCTGAACCACAACAAGCCTTGTAAGACTCTTCAAACATATAACAAGCTTTGTAACGACAATCTCCAATCATCCTATTAAGAATAGCTGAGTGTCTGTTGGAACAACGAATACAGCTTTAACATACCCTAAGGACAGAGATTATGGAAAGTAGATATTTAATCCCTAGAGAAGACACTACAAGAAGAGAAAGTAGTGAAAAGTCTTCTTTTCCCTGAATTTTTCAGTGGAAGCCCAGGTTCAGCAACAAGCAGCATGGAAATAGACAAAAAGAGGGCTTTAATTCATAAGGATCCTTCTGTAAGATATTATCCAGGAAGGGGAAACAAAGACAGGGAAGAATTTCACCTCCTAAATCATCTTTGTCCCATCTTTATAGCTTTGAGGAGCAATAAAAAGTTGTCCAAAAGGAGGAGAGCAAGAAGGAACCCTTTTTTTCTTCCGCCGTTTCCCAATTCCTCCTTGCTCAATGTCACTCCAACAGTCCCGACAGAGAACAAAACCTTTCCTAGGTAATCCTCTTCCCTGGCTAATGCATAGCTAAGGGTTTGTTGATTCACTTTCTCCCACTGCTGCTTCACAGCTCTGGTAAAAGAAGCATCCTAGCATTTACTATTACAAACCACTCTTTAAATAGCCTACAGCAAGGATTAACCAACCAACCCACCAAAAAAAAAATTTCTTCTCTTGAACTTTGCTGGCTCCCAAATTTTTTGTAAGATTGATTTTTTTTAAGAACGATGACACATGCGTCCGCTGCAGTTCGTAGGAACTAAGATGTTAGCCAGATACTTCACTTTCACGCTCAGACCCAAAGAGTTGGGTTGATTATAATGCCTATAACGATTTAAACAGTACTCACCAAAAAAAAGTTCAAAATTGTTCCATATCAGGCAATCAAAACCTTGTGAAATCCTGGGGGAAAAAGTCTATCTTGCAAACAAGGAAAAATACAGCCCAATAGTGGTGAGGGAACGACTATCAGAACCGCGTGCTTTTGTTAGTCAGATTTAGAGAACTTTTATTTGCCTGAACATAAAAGCACAAGTTCCTCCCGTTTTTAGCAATTCAGTACAATGAAGCTAAGAACAATAATAATATGAACTCTGGTAAGACAAAACAAGAGGGAAAATTTCCTAATTGCGCTGTAGGCTTGTGCAGTCCAAAACTATACCTCACCTGGTGTCAGAAAAGGGAAAGACCAGAGCTAGAAGGAATATGTTTCAGAGATATCCAAAATTCTGTAGCCAAAGTCTGGGGTAGGCAAGGCCAATTATGCTGACTAGGTTGAATGTTAAGCTGAATTTAAATGTTTCCCAAGAGATTAGAATGACAGGTGGAAGGTTCAGTAATATTGTTATGATTTAAAAAGAATATATTTTCATTCTGGACATCATTCCTTTGGGATACGTACTGCAGGCTGATTATAGAGATTGCAGCTAGATGCTGCCGCTTCGAAATATCCATGCACTTTGAGCCACTAAAAATGCAATCATCTAAAGACTTTTATATGATATTGGGAATGTAAGCCATGACTTAGGTTTCCAGGACAACACAACCAAAAATACCATGTATCAATTGCAGAAGAAAATTATAAACGTTCCCATTTGCTTAACTTTATTTGCCTTTAAGGGTTAGGCATATAAATTGGATTAAACCAAAAAGTAACTGAAGGCTACAGGATGGTTTCTTCAAAATATGAAGCAGTGTTTTCTGAGTTTTTCTGTATTTCAGGAGATGTATGAGGAGGCCCTTTGCTCACCCATAACAATTTGCATCAGCTGTTAACCAATTCAGCTGCAGCCTGCAAATAAACTGAAGCTAAATATTGAAGTTTTCATCTCCATTGAAATATCTGCCCTGGGTGCATTGTCTCATACTGAATCTATCAGTTAGAAATTGTGGCCCTAATGTCTTTTTATGCCTTCTGATTTACATTTGAAAGTAAATAACCACTCTGTATACGTCTAGAAATTGACAAGTTTATACAGCAAAAATCTTATGCCCCCTTACATCTATAAATATCTACGTCCCCAAAACCTAGTGGCAGACAGAAGAGGGATGATGGCTTTTCCTGTGACCTCCGAGGTCTTGGATCTTTTTTGGAAGATTGATCTTTTAGGATCTTTTAAGGTCATGCGCTCAGATCCATTCGCCCGTAAATACTTGCGCACCTCAACAACTCACAAGGCAGAAAATACATTTAAGGTAAACTCACCCTCCAGGGCTAGGCAACATAAAAATACTCAGAATTTAATTTTGCGACTGTCATGTCATTTGTAACTGTAGAAGATTCATATGCATTATAGCTCTTCTTTACAATAATAGTGTATTGTCCTCTTCTTACAATCTGATAATTTATGGTATAATTGCAATAGTCAGTAACGTGGTGTCTTTACGTGCAAGTTTAACACCTGACAAAACAGCTTCAAGAGCTGCTTTGGATCTGAATCCAATATAAACAACATAGGCTGCCATTTAATGCTTAGAAACATTTACACCACAAACATTAACAATGAAGTCCTTTCACTCTCCTTTGGACATTGCTTAAAAAAGCATGCTGATTTTGATGTTCTTAAAAGTGACAGAAATAATATGCAATTTAAGACACCCATTCAAGACAGGTTCTTTGTATTCAACAGGGTGGGGTTTTTTTTCCAGTTTTCATGATTATTAGCTTCTTTTGGAACAGTGGTTGGGAATATTAGATTTTGATCATCTTTCAGTAATACCTTTTTTTTTAATTACTCCTTCCAGTTTCATTGCCAAAAATATCTAGACATCTATTACAAGTAGGTGAAAAATGCAAAATCATTTGCATCATAATCTTAATTTCTCTCCACCTTCTATGTTTATGTATAGCAAACCAATAAAGTCTGATTGCGAATTCTTACAGATCTCTTCCAAATATTTTCCATACTTAGTTATTGATCTAGAGTTCCTTTGTGACTAGATCGTTGCATCCGCTCAAGTCTCTGAAATGTAACTCATACTGATGGGTGAGAGGGGTCCAAGGTGTAATTCTCTTTGCTGACTGATTAAATATCACTTCCAAATAATTTTCTTGATACAAGCAATTATTATGAACTCAAACTTTGTTTCCCACGATTATGCTGTAATATTTACTTTAAATTCCAGCCACTGCTCTCCTTAAATTGAGGGTCTGAGGAAAGGGATTCCCACAGGATAGGATTCAGGCATAGCCAGAGATGATTAATCTAAAAGCCAAGCACAAGAAGTATCGTTTGAGTCTGACTTTGATACTTTTAAAGGTATTTAGTTGTGAAAGTTGTTGACTGAAATACCAACTGATCTAGAAGTTCACCACCTGTCAGGCTACCACTGAATGGAGGCTGGTGTGGAAGGCAGCATGGGTTAACGGAGCTCAACCAACAGAAGTGCAAATAATAACCAGGAGATTTTATTTCTATAAACACAGATTAGTGCCAACTGGTGACTTCATGTCTATGGAAAAGTTTAAATATTCTTGTCTAAATTAAGCCTTGGAGATTTTATTTGAAGTGATGTTTTCTAAAACATTTAGTAGGGCAACCGGAGTGGTGCCATGGATGGGGTAAGAAAGTCTTGAGCAGAAGCAAAGGAGAACGCTGACCTTCCCTGAAGCAAGTACAAGACGCATTAGCAATGACGAGGTTTGGGGTTGAATGCTGAGACCCGTCTCTCAGACACCATCAGCACAACTGCTCCGCTAGGCGAAGCGGCGAAGTTTAAATGCCTCATTTCCCAGTTAGCTCTATCCCTCAGGAAGAAGAAATTGTGCTGGGACGCAGCTCCAAACGGTGCGGCAGTTTCCCTGGAGAGGCAGAGTTCAGGCTAGGATTTCTAAGCCTCAAGGGGATTGTGCTCTCCAAGTCACCCGTGCGGAGAGCCTGGCCTCCTGCCCAGGCAGAGCAGTGCTGCACAGCCCCAGTCTACTGCTACGGGCAGGAGGCTCCCAGTCTGCAGCCTTGCACCGCTTTACTGGACTAATGAGCAGCTTGCTGAACCCACAGTGTCCTGGGTGGGGTGTTTGGAGAACTTCAGCTGCATCTCCCACCTCTGTGTTGCGATCCTGAGTCCAAGTGTCAGTTCAGAGCCGCTGACTTTTTGTGATAGCTTATCTGGCAGACCAAGATGCTCTCAGCACCGTGAAGCTCCTGCTGCCACTAACCTGGAAACTAGAGGTCTGTTGGAAACCTGCCTGGCTCCCTGCCTGTCTACTTGGCAGCTTCATGGCGAGCTCCTCTCCGAGCGCCCCAGCACCGTGCACCGCCCTGTGGCAGCCCTGGCTTGCCGCTCTCAACCAGCTCACCTGGAGGAGAGCTACCAGGGGAACAAAACCCCAATTCACAAGCAATCCGGCTTCCCAGGGGCCCGTGGTCACCGGCTCTGCCGGTTGAGTAGAGCCCACCGTGCAACCTCCTTCACAGCTGAAGACCCACAGCTCTGGAGAGCCGGCAGAAGTCCCCCTTCCCCTGAGGCGCTGCTCCCTTTCGTGTTTGGGTTTAGGTTTGGATTGGAATAGCACCAAAATGATCAGACTCAAAATCCCCCACAAAAGAGGACTGCGTTTCCTTGTCCAAGATCAACAGCTGGGAGTCAGCCGCGGCTGCCTGTGCCGTTTGCTGGTGGATTCGCCCCGGCCAGCCGCTCTGCCGGGAGCCGTTTCTGAGGAACAGCCCAAAGAAAGACGGGGCAGATCAGGAAGGAAAAGCTGCCAGAAATGAAGGTGCAGGGAGGAGGCTTCCCCCTCCCCCCCCCCTTCTTTGCTTTCTTTTTAAAATAAATTACTCTTCCCAATAAGAAAAAGACATTACTTAAGCAAAACAGCTCCGTATCAGCTACTGAGTCTCCTCTGCAAATGCAGCCAGAGTGCAAAATACAAGAACTACAGCTCCTTACCACACACCCTTCCCCAGAACATCCTCCCCCAAATTTGAATGCATTCAAACTAGGAATGCAATTCAGGCAAAATGTAATTTCTTGGTATCTGTTCCACTCTCAGTAAGGGAGGTTAATCCTCCTTTCCCCTAAGCTGTTTTCTCCTCTAAGCTTCTTATCACCTTCTACACCATCCACAATATGAAGACACAGTTTTCGTACATCTCTAAAGTTTGCCACTGCCAACGCTGTCCAGAGATTGCATTATTATAGGAATGTAATTTGTTTCCAAATCCTAAAGAATGAAATACTGAAATAGTATAGAAAAAGGTGCTGAACAGTCATAGCTACTGTCCTGATTTTTAGATTAATTTTATAGAATAATAAGAGTGATACATTGAAAGACATCTGTACACAAACTTTCTGGGAGTTGTTCTCACCAGAAAAGAAAATTCAATTCCCAGAAGACAACTATGACTTTTCTGCATGCAGAATGAAATGGAAAATTCATTTCTTTTAGTTATTTTTCTCATTACAGTATCTTCTCCAGCATCTAGGAATCAAAAACCTTTTAAATTAGTCAGAGCTATTGTTCGTAATGTGTGGCAAGGAAGGAAGCAAGTTTTTTTGGGGTAGGGTTGTTGTTTTTTTTTTTTTTAAAGAAACCACAAAATGGAGACTACAAATACCTAGAGCCATGCAAGAAATGCAAGATAGGACATGCCCATCCATGAAAGCCACAGATTCCTTATACAGATATGCACCAACAAAGTGAAAACTCAATTACACAATAGCTTTCCTTGGCACCTAAGCAGTCAGTCTTACCTGCTTTTTAGAAATCTCAAGCTCACAGCCGGGTTAATGAGATCTACAGCCTCTTTCTCGGGAGCAGTAAGAAAAAAAAGTAGAGCTAAGCTCCAGCTTTAATGGTAGAGGCAGCATCAGTCTTCAACATTCGTGTTCAAAATGATGAACACAAAGTTTTTTTATTTTTGCTGTCTATTTTGTCAATGAAAAGAGAACCTGAAAAAAACTCTCAGTCACGTTTTTAAAATGAGAATGAAGACACAAATGCCTGTAACGGTCCAAACTGAAGCTAGTCGTGTCGTGTAACCTGGAGAAGTGGGCTGCTCACACAGTGAATCCAGTTCAAGAATGTCATCTGGGGCCAGATCTGCACACGGGGCCAAACCAAAGCCCCAGATGGAAACTTCTCCAGGATTTGGTATGAATCAAATGTGAATGAGGACCTACATCCTGTTTCCTAGGCCCGTATAAATGTGATAGCTTTCATCAATTGGGTATTACATCATCTGTAATTTACCTTCTTCTCCATGCCTTTTCCCCCCCCAAAGTCTCTATTGCCCATAAGGGAACACATCAAGAATTTGCTTCAGATACATTATGCTCAGCTACCACCTCCGTACTCGTAAGAAAGGCTCAGGAACAGCTCGTTCTTGATGACACGCACAATTTCTGTTGTCAGCATAGCCAGAAGACAACTCTTCTGTGCAAAGGAACTGCGCGCTGTCACTTAAGGTTCAGCAGTTTAATGGCATCCTTTCATGTTCAAACACACCACCAGCATCTGCTAGAAAAGAAACCATCTCACCTTTGCAATCTATCCCTGCCACCCGATCCTCGGCTATGATGAATGAAAACATGACCTGTTTAATTCACTTATTGCATGAGACAGAGCAGCTGTCTTACATTTTTGGAACATGATTATACTATCTAAATTAATCTAAATCTAATTAAAAGTACTTTGGGTTGAAAAAAAAAAGAGTTACCACAGAAATTAAAGCTGCCGGATGTAGTTATAATATTCTGGCAAACTGAAAATACGTTATCACTAGGATTTATACAAGAATTGGAGGACATGGTGGGCAGCAGCATAAAATACTTGTCCAGTAGAACAAATATTTCTGCAAAAAGAAGGTCACGGCAGTTTCTCCAACTGATGGTGCTATTTAGATAACTTTCCAGTTTTACTTCTGTGCTCTGAGAATTGCCTGACACAGATTGGATCAACATTCAAGGCGGGTTTCATGATAAGGATAGTTTTCAGAAGAAATTATCTTTTCTGCTCAGCAAAGCAGCAGTCGGGTCAGGTTCCTTCTGAAGCCAGAACAAACAACAAATTGAGCTCCCAGACTCTGGGAAAATTAATTACCCCCTCTCCAAGGTGGAACTGCTTTCCCTGCACAGGCAGCAAGTCTTTTGTACAATTAAAAGGCAATTTTACTGGGGAAAACAAGGAAGAGCCGGGAAATAAGCTTGGGAATTAGCAGTAAAGCTAATATTTCTCTCTCCCTTGCCAAGGTACCTGTCCTAACTGTAGCCACCCTCCCAGAAGGGGTGGAAGCCACATGGCCTGGTGTCTCCACAAGGCATGACTACTGGTCCCAGTGACTGGGAAGAGCTCCCCTCTGTCCCCAGGGAAAGCTGTCATGGAGCTGCCTGCTGCCTCCACACTGTCCCACCTGGGAGGTCGGGGGCCTTGGATGGAGCCTGTGGGCACCTTCTCCGTGGGCAGGCGCTTTGTGAGGCATTTGCTTTACGTGGCGTTTCCTCAGCTGCAAAAAGCTCTAGACTTGGTCAGGGTGAACCATTTAACCTGACACGTCTGGAGAAAAGTTTATATTATTTGCCACGGTGATACAGTTCGGTTACTCACACACTAAAAACATCAGTAAATTTCGATTCACAGTTGTCCCCAGGAGTGATGACAGAAGGGGATGCCACCAGCGAGCTGCAGGGCAATGGGGGAGCAAAGGGGGACCCCCGTGGCAGCACCCCATGTCCCCAGGGTGCACCGCAAGAGGGGTGGGAGGAGAAGCCTCACGTGTCAGGGGGGACAACCATCAGAAACAGCAACATGGATGTCTAGGGGAAGGTTTGGGGGAAAAAAGAGGAAAAAAAAAAGAGAGAAAGATTGCCCCAGACAGCTATCAAGTGGCAGTTTCTGAGTTAGCATGTGCCTAATGTAGAGACTTAACAGGATTTAGGTAGAGTGAGCCACCCACCCCAGTGACAGTGGCCCTGCGCATCCACATGGACCTCACCACCCAACCCCATCATTGCGGGTGGAGTCACAGGCTCCTTCAACCAAGGCAAGGATTAACCACCAGCGACATCTGACAGGGAGGAGTTATTACTGCTCGGTGACATTGGACCCCTGCCATCTCATCACCAGCTTTCCTCATTCACCCTTAGACTTCCTCGTCAGCTTGTCAGGGGATTTTTTTTCCCCTTTGTTTTTTTCTGTGTGCAACTCCACAATATTTCCTTCTCATATACCCATTTCCATTGTGCCCGATCCTGATTTGAGCACAAGAGGTGGTGGGGACAGGAGCCTATTTTATCTCCATGGAGATAGTCTGTTCCACAGCTATCATCTTTAACTAATTTCCACTATTATATAATTTTATAAGATTAGCCTATTTGCCTGGCTATCTAAGAGTAGCCATACTTTCTGTAACACAGAAAACCCTTTTATTTTCTACTCATACACATTATAATTTTTCTTGCATAAGGGTTTTCAGAGAAACCCTTAGCTGTGTACTTGAAGCGCATTATAGAGTCAGACAGGCAGAAACAAACTACAAGTGAAAAATAGCAGGCACTGTAAATAACTACAGAATACGTATAAATAAATACAGAAGGAATCTGTACTTCACCGCTCTCAAAAAGGAAAAAACATCTCCCATATCTGAATGACCCCAGGTATTAAATGGCACTGTGTCTAATTCGGCTTTCATACGTGAAAACATTGGGCATTTCCCGTAGCAAACTAGAATGATTTCTGAGGTCTTAGACTGCACGTTAACATCACAGAGTTACTCATTGGATATCATTTGGTAGGGGTTAGCAGGATATTTGCTATGAACATGTTTTCTGAGCTGCAGGTTGTATACTTGCAGTGTTTGTCTTTCAAATGTTGGCTTTTAGCATCTGAAAGAAATTAACATTGCTGCGGTATTACAGTCATTCCCTTATTAATCATTTGGCAACCTTCCCTCTTCCAGAAACAAGGCATCCACTTACTTCCAGGAGTGCAGCCTTCAGATCGTTACAAACAAGATATAAGAAATGAGTGTTAAAGCGTTACTTCTAATACGGCGGGTAAGCGTGTTTTGACTGCGTGTGTGTAACACAGCAGCGTACCCGCGCTCACGGCTATCAATCCTTTACAACCCGTGGTTGGCTTTGGCATCCTTCGGCGTGCAATTCTGCCATGATGTACTGAAACGCGCATCATAAGGGGATTGATACAAAAGAATAATGAATGGTTTCCTTATTTCTACTAAGGAATAACAATTCCTAAATAGTTGACGTCATTACAACAAACACAAAATGATTAGAGATTTATAGTTGTATTTAGCAGAGACCTTTAACATGTGCTTTTTCAATGTAAGAAAATGAGAAGTGAAGAACCAAACCTGGGTAATTAAAAATGCTGGAAGAATGGAAACTTATGCATAAATTATTCTCTCTCCCTGCCTAATGTGTTTGGGGTTTGCTTGTTTGTTTTTACTAACAGGTAATATAAACCACAGAAACGTCAGACTTGTCAGCCCAGTTTTTCCATTCAGAAGATTTGTCCTGCATTTCTACCTTGTCTCATGGAAGGCACACCTCAAAAACTGTAGCAAAGAGTGAAACCTGCAAGAGTCCCTGTGCTGTGAAGGGAAAATGTTGAATACAATACGCTTCCTGCCAGTCTCAAAGTGACATAGCTAATGCTGGGGAATGATTAAGAAACAGAGTTCTAACGGTGACATTTTTAAAAAAAAAGTTAATTAATTCTCCATGTTTAGATTTATTTTTGATGAAAGTGTGGTGGGCTTTTTTTTTTTTATAAAAACAGAACAGAAATTTGTTTTGTCAAGTCCTCAAAATACATCACATTTACTTGTTATTGCTTTGATAATTTCCAGATTATTCTGTAAATTTTGAATTCTGCTCGAAGTATAATCTGCTAAACGAAAATCTCAGCTGCAGACCAGTCCAAATTCACTTCTGCTATGAATCCTCAGATGTCTGTTTTAACTACATTGAGACTATAGATGGTAATGCAGTTATTTGTTATAAAGCTTTGGGAAAAAAAAAACCAACAACCCAGAGGTCGTTTGACTTCCAGGAATGTTGTTATTTTGCCAGATTCGTTACTAAATGTTAAGTTCATCACTGATCTATCAGTATGTAGCTAAGACACGCTGCATTAAAACACATTAATGGGGAGAACTAAGTGTTGTAGAAATGAAGATCTCAAAAAGGTCAATAATTTTTAAAAAATGCAATGAGAAAATTCAAATCTTTATCAATTATATGAACCAGCAATTTTCCCAAAGTCCTGCAGCTGGTTTCAATTTGCAATGGCAGAGCAGATTCACCATGAAGCGTTCATGTCTTAATATAGACCTACTTTACCGCAGTTCAGTTTGGAATTGAGCCACTGAAAAGATGTTTTTCACCTTTTTAAACTGTGTCTCAGGACAGCTGGAATTACATCACATTAACACCTTTGAGAGCACAGGTCAAAAATGCTCTTTTTGTCTTGGGAACCGGCTATACGTGAAGCCTGATCTAAAATCTCCTGATGGTTCAGGTTCTTCAGCAAAGGCTGGATGATGTTCAGGCCCATCTAAGCTGATGTGGGTGGACTCACCGACATAATGAGAAATTAGGCAACGAGGGGTCCTCTTGGCTCAGTGCTGCTCAGTTTTTCACTTGACAGAGTGTATGTATAGCTAGAGGACCACTTCCAAAAAGGAGAAAGCAGCTTGAATGCTGACAGATTAGTAAAATGCAAGGTTTTTAGACGGTTGATGGGCAGAAGGACATGTTTCGCCAGGCTGACAAACTACTTCAGGCCTATATCTTCCCAAACTTCTGTCTATTGGCATCAAACACCACATCCCGGTTGTAATAAGTACAATATAAGTAGGTTATACGCATTGGTTAGATTATCACTCCCTGGTGTTACTCTGGATCTGCAAGGGATCTGCTAGTCCTTATATGTAGAGAAGCAGAACTATTGGTTAATCTATCACATACAAATTATCTGTGTGCTATTTCTGCATCAGAAAGTAATTTCAGGCTGCTCAGATGAGAGGAAATCTGTTTGCTATTTGTAAACCCTTGCTGAATAGCACAGGAAAGCATTTTTTCAGTGCATAGTCGGTTCCCAAGCTGTTTGCTCCAGTTATTCTCCCTTCATGCCACGTGGACGCTTGGGTTATACAGTATTTTTGTGCTTCCTGGCTGGATACGTAGTAATAGCTCAACAAATGGCGAACGCTGATAACTACTGCCAGCTATTTTTCTTCCGAAAAGCTAATGGTGTAGGCGTTCCTTACTAAAGAGCAGGCACATGACGGAGCTGAACCACTCTTCAGGCTGTGATGAGGGTTCAGGAATACTGTTTTTGCAATAGTTGACCAGTTTCTAAGCTGCAAGGCAAAAATTACAGCTGAGGAAAAGGTGGCAGGTAGTGCTAGCTCAGTCCCTATTAGTGCCTTCCTTCTGTCCCAAACTGGTCTTAAGCCATCTCTTTACAGCAGGAGTTTCTGATTTCTGCAAAGAATTGGAGGTTAGGCTGGCAGTATTTCTGTTTTCTGTTTGATCAGCAGACGCAGAAAGAGCTGCTCCGTGTCCCTTCTGCTTACCTCTCCTCCAGGAGCGCAGACACGGGCCGTGCCTGCTGATGCTGCCTTTTAAAGATAGCCTTTCCTCTGCTACCAGCGATAAAGCATAAAACGAAACTTTTCCCTCAGAAAGATGGCTTAAAATGGCTCAGGCAGGTGAAAGCGGAGCTTTATCACCGTTGTGCCAAGCCGAATTTACGTCATTACAGCTCCTTCCAGCAGCGCAGCGCTAGAGTGCTCGGGTCCAGATGGCTTCGCTACCTTGTCATTTGGTGGGTCCTCTTTTACCCCTCTGCCCTGCGTCGTTCTAGCTCCCTCACAGAAAGTACTAGACACATCAGGCAGAAGGAGCTACAAAGAGATCTGTCCTTAACCCTACCCCGGACGGTCAGAGCCAGCCAGGGTGAGTACCTGCCATCCAGTCAGCCTGGGATCCACCCTTGCTCCTGGGAAAGCCCATATGTATACCATATTCTTGCTTTCTCCCTCTCCTCCTTTACTGCCTGAACTGGATTTACCACCGGTTTGAACATGTGGTCATTGTAAATCATTGATCACAAACATTTTCTTGACATTTAGCATTTGCCTTTCCCAGGAGGATTCTGGAGCCAAAAATGCTCTCAAGAAAACAAACGCAAGCATTATCTGTTTTATTCCCACCCTTCCGCCGAGCGCAACCACCTCTCCAAGAAGGGGACCTTCTGGGACCGCCAGCATTAGAGAAGCATTAGGCTGCCTGGCTCAAGCAAAAAGCAGACAGGCCTTTAACTTCTCCCTGAAAGAGGAAGCGGTGGGAGAGGGAACCCTTGGGAAGCAGAGGTGTGCGCGCATCAGGCTGGCTGAGGGGTTTTATTTGGAGGGACATCACTGCCGGTATGCAGCTGCCTTTCGTTAGGTCTTGCTGGATATCACGGAAAGCTGCCAGGTGGATACAGAGGTCAAGGGGCACCAAAAATACAGCAGCTTTCACAGTAACCTCATAGTTTGTCATGTGAGGAGATAGGGATGAGCAATGGCATTCCTAGGAGATGGATGGGAGTCTTAAAAACCGCCTGCTGCAATGGAGAAAGCGGAGCTCAGGAGTTCAGCATAGACGTGATGTGACGAGGCACATGCTCAGAGCAGTGGTGGGAGTTGGAGGAGAGTTCAAGATTAAACTTTTGCCAAAGTAGCAATTAATATACCGTCATTAATTTTCTTCTAAGCGCAGCAGTGTCATTTGTAAGAGTTGTTTGTATTTTATTGGCCCTCAGCCACCCTTACCTGTCTCTTGAGTGAGATGCTGCCCTAGAAGTGAAGTGCAGCGTTTGTAACCGCAATGAACGAGGGCCCGTGAGACTGCACAGGCACCGTGACCTCCCACGGACGGTGCAAATCACGTACCGTTCACCGTCCCAGCTTCTCCATCTGAAAAAATGCAGAGGAAGTCTCTGACCTTTTTCTCAGGCACATTTCAATCCACTGCCAAAAAGGTACGTCTAAGTCCTAGACACTATTATTTTTTAATTCCTCTCAGGGTAAACTGGGGGCCTGTCTTCTTTCTGATTTTTTTAAGAGATTCCCCTTTCCCTGAAGTTAGTAACCTTCCAGGTGCCTTAAGCAATTTTGTCCAGTTCTATTCCTTGCTGGATGTGCTATAAGATCCAGCACAACTCCAAGGTACTTTTGTAGACTTGGTGTCTCACTTGGTACACCCAGCTATATGGGGCAGCTGCCAAGTGGTATACCCTAAAAATTAAAAAAAAAATAAAAAAAAACCAACAACCCAACCCCCCAAAAAGCAGTTTATACCTCCTTTAGGAACCCACCATACCTTGGATAATAGGTACAGTATCTCGTCTGATTGTTTGCTTTAGGCAGACAACTGTGGGACCTTCTGTGACAAAGCCACCAGGGGCGGCGCTTGAGTAAAACTAGGGATTTTCATATGATAAAGTGTGTTTAGTTTCTGCTCTGTATACGCGTGTAGGAGGTTATTTACAACTTCCAAGGCACACTATTTGATTGTGTTGTATTTTGAGATTGCTTAGTCCAGACACTATGTTGCTGTTACCCCTGTCCCCTAGAACTTCTGATAAGAGCAAAGACGACATAAATTCACACTTCCAAGAGCTCAACGATTAAATAGTCTGCCTAGGTTTTCCAGCATGTATTTTTGCACTTTAATAATAATAATAAGAAAAATATGCTGAGGTTTGAGGTTTCCAAACCCAGTTATTTAATGATACTTGTTATCAGATGAAACCATTTAATGTGAGCCCATATCCCTTCTTAAATAAGAGAGTTTCTCACTTTCTAAAGTTTCTCACCTTGTGACCTCAGAAAAAATTTCAGTTGCTCTGACAGGAACTCTAAGTCCTAACAGCATATTTCCACAGTATAACACAGCTCTTACTACCGTACTCTCTCAATATTTCCTGGCTAGTACGGATTAAGAAGCAGTGAAACAAAACTATTTTTACAGGTTTGGCTGTCTGGCACGCTCACCATTTACTTAAGCTGGCAATTTATGAGAAAGCAGTCTCTTTCTCACACCACCTCGAACAGCGTTACTCCCACCATCCCACACTGTTAAAAATATGCGCATTTTTAGGGCAAGAGAATCACGCTAGTTTGAACTCCAAACTCAAGTTAACATCTATATCGTAATGTAACAACAATAAACCAAAGCCCTTTTCCTGAGGCACCCGCCCTCAGGCTATTGGAAATTCAGCGATTGTCATGAAGAACAACGTCACCCTTCCAACCTGATCTGATCACCCACAGTTTCCCCATCCTGGAAAGTCCGGAAACCTTGCTCTACATCAGGAAGACATCACCACCTGAGGAAGCAAATGATAGCCTCTTGTGAAGTCTTACCAATGCTGAGCTGCGGGTGAGAAGCATGAGTGGAGAGGGATGAAAGCTCTCAAGGTCTTTCCATCCCACTCTGAGTTCTGGAGGGGCTGGTTGGTGTTATATTTGTTTTGTTTCTGCAGGAACAGACTGTAATATCCATGGAGATGACATTAGAACGCCAGGAAACCCTAACAAAGATGACTGTTGTGGCTTGCTCTGAAAAAAGCAGATGTTTATTAAAATGTCAGCCAAATGACTTATGTGTCACTGACTCTGAGGACCGTACAGCAGTCCTGCAATGTTTAAAAAGTAATAATAATGAAAAATGGTCACTCATTGCTATTGAATGATAACTGGGATCCTTACCAAACAGTCATTTTTGTTCGAGTCCAAACAACGGGGAGATGGCTGGCATCTCGGTGGCTCAAGACTCCTATTTATTTCCAGTATTTAGATCCATAGGTCAAACTGGTTATTTGGAAGTGTCGTGGACTGAAATTGATACAGGCTACTTTATAGTTCTGACATTTCTATTTCCCCTATGGATTGCATTAAAGGTTATTGACCTGTTTAGGGCTGAGTAAGCCCATCGAGAATGTGCTCTGGGAGACTTTGGCACTAAAAGCTGCAACATTTCTTCACTTTCGTAACATTTATCAGATAATTCCAATTACGGGTTGCTTTTGCAGAGGGAGAAGGGGATTTACATTTGCAACTCAATTCCCAGCATGCTTTACAATATATGCTCTGGCTCTATTATTTATTATGTGTCCTTCGTTCTCTCCCCCTACTCTCTCAGACTGATACTGTTCGATCAATCACAGCTTTGCAGCCTGACTCCATACATTCAAGCCACTCCGGCTTTGTCCAAATGTCACAGAAGAGCTGAGAGTGCTTTCTGAACCATGAAGAATCAATGTTTAAGCCACAGCCTGGTGTGATGGTGTATTTAGTAAACAAGACTAAACTAGAATACACCAGTAAACTCAGTCCCCTGATTTCCAGAGCTGCAAGCACTCGGCTTCCTGAATCATTTCTTGGGGATGAAGTGTGTGTATATGGGCGGAAGAACAAATGGGAAGAGGACATCCAGAAGTAGCTTTCTCTCTGATAATGAGTAGAGGCAGCAGCTACAGAGCCCTCCTGCCACAACATACTACTGGAGGAGAGTGCCTCCTCAGAAATATTATATTGCTTACAAAATACTTTAAACTTCACAGATTTGAACCGAAGCAACTGGAGTCTCAACAGTGTATTGGCTGTTAATTCCAGATGGCTTCTCTGAACATTTCTCATGTTTCATAGAAATACATTCATAATGATGCAAGTTCCACCTGTAAATTATCTGGAAATCGATACTCCCATTGAGTAAGTTAATACTCCCATTATTAACTAAAACAACGGTATAACAATCTCAAAGTGTTCTTGAGAGATTCCTAAGCAGTGGATAGACTGCTCCATTAATCCTTCCCTGGCCACAGCAATTTGGAAGATCAGTAAATTAAGTGTGGCTTTTCACGGGCAATGAAGTTTATGGTTGGGGACCTTACTCTCACGCCTCAGTGATTTGGATTTGGTTAGAGACCCCAATAAACAAGAATGCAACAAATATTGCTTTAGACTTGGGAGAAACAAATCAGCAGTTACTGAAAGGTAAAAATATCCGGATATGTTTATCAGTTATTCACTCGAGTATTCAAGCGTAAATAACTAATTTGCTTTAAGTTGCATTTCTGACTTTTGCCAGGAATCACACTGGCAAGCTAAGGAAGTCTAACAGTTTTGGAATGGACACGGAAGATTGCATTTGCTCATGTTGAATATCCAAACGAGTACACAAAATTGTGCTTTCTTTGCTTGGTATTCTTATCAATCAGTGTCTAAAACCAAGAGAGAACCCTCCTGAACACCTATAATGGTATACAGAAAACCAGGTATGCCTCTGGATAAGGGCACTGAGGCATTTGCAATATAATTAGTTGACGCTGGGAACGCAAGGGGGTCAATGCATTTGCACATGATTCAATAGGATTAATTCCAACCCATTCACCCCTCTCTGGTAACAAACTCTTCATTTCCTATAACTAAATGACTGACAACTGCTTTTTCACCAGAATTTCACAACACTATGTGTTAAAATTTCTCCTTTACTACCTTTGTATGGATTAAAATTACTTTTATGAGATGTACACATCTGCTGAGCTTGTCTCCAAAGCTCAGGCTCGTTATTACCTAGAGCCTTCACAAACAAACAAAAATGGAACTGTCAAAACAATGTCTTCCTTCTCCTTTTCCTCCTCCTGTGCCCAATGAAATGGAAAGCTCTATTCTCAAGGCTTTTTTGGTTCAGTTAGAAACAGCATAAACCCTAATGGAAAGGCTGAATTCTTGACGTTTTTTTCAGACAAAGACCCCCATTTTGCCACTGGTTATAGTCACAAAGACACCCAATTATGTGACTACCTTTGACACTCAACATTTGGTGGAGGAAAATCCAACTCTGCAAATCTGTGTGCTTCAGGTATATTCAAAACCATTGTCCCTATCATAGTTATCCTGATCTCAAAGAATTTAAACAACCCATAATTAAGTAGAAGAAAAAGACACTAAAACAGGCTTTACATCAAATTTTGAGAGTCTAACAAGTGTAACAAGTAAAAAGCTGCTAGATCCCTACACTTACAAATAACCACAAGTGCAACTATTATGGTATGAACCTTGGGTAGATATTCGGCTGGTTTAAGATGCTACCTAGGAGGATATTTTAAGATGCCAAGTAGGTGTCATGAAGACAAACAGGGAGCATAGTTCACAGCAAGACCTGGATTCACATTTCTGTCTGGAAGAAATCTTTGTTAATGAGAAGTTCTTGATTATTTTTTTATCTATAACCGTTTGGAATATCTCAGACTCTCTCCAGGATCAAACATTGAGGCAAAAGTCTGTGTTTACTGCCATCAATCCCAAACTACCCATAATCCTTAGGCCAGTGACTGGATGTTTTGTGCTTGGGCTGTACCAGGGAAGATGTTCTGCTTTGCACAGTCCGTGGGAGCAAGGGCTAGGACATGGCATCAGGCCAGGATCCTAAAAAAGCGGCTAAAACAACTAATCGCTTTCTTTTACACGTATTATAAAGGAGAACTCTTCCAACGCTCTTTGAAAGATGAACTACAAGCAAAAACTTTCCTCTTGGACTTTTCTGCTACCACTTAAGAGACTCCTGGCTTAATGCACAGTCTTCTCTGAATTTAATTCTCAGATATCTAACTCTTCCCATGCATCATAGGCCATCCGTAGGAACCTACCTAGCCCAGGAGTTGGAAGCGCTACGTGTTCTTGCTGCATCCCCGAGCCTACAACCTGCCTTATAAACCACGTGAATTTAACGACTGTTCTTTGTGCGGGTTGAAGCCATTTAGGTCAAATTTTCTTGGTAAAATGAGTGGCTCCAGCAACCTAAAAGCTGTGCGAATCTGGGCTCACAGTGTGACTGCTCAAAGCTTCTGTGTTTTATTTGAGTCACTAAGCTCCTAATATTCTTCATGTGAATCGAGGCACTATTTCTGTAAAATGTTCTGTTTTCCTTTGAAAAAAGTCAGCATGATCTCCCTCAGAAATCAATAGGAACTTTGCAAGTAGGATGGACAACACCTTCTCAGCTAATCTTGTTTTAATCTCTACTTAGGGAACAGAACTACTGCTCCTCCTTGTCTGTTTTCCCTCAATTAAGCACATCAAATTCACTCCTAAGCCTCTTCATCAACCATAGAATATGGATGAGTAAAACGTAAACATAAGTTTTTTTAAACCCCATTTTATGTTCACATAAATATGCAAAAGCTTATCCATAGAAAATCTTTCTGTGAAAACATGAATTTCAATCCTCCTTCTTATTTTGTGTCATTTAAAATCTAAGAGAAATGTGCCAAAAAAAGTCTATTTCTAACAAGAGAAGAGTGCTTATTTATTCAAGTCTCCATATATGCCTCATACCTAAAATGAAATTGCATTAGTCTTAACAGAGAATTACACCTACACTTAAAAGAGTTTATGGTGTTTAGATTGAAATTTGCTATGAAGTGCAGCAGCAATGTTTTTGATCCCAGATCTAAAAAAACAACCAAACCAAATTTATTTAATTTCTAAAAGCTGTGATTGGTAAGGAGGTGCATGATAATGTCACTGGAGGAGAGGAATGAAGTTGCCTGGGTTCAGCAATTGTTCACTTCAGTGATACATTTTGATTCCTTTTCAATTTATCCTTGACACCAAATATCCAACGTCTACAAACGTTTCTCTGGAGGGGGAAACTATAGCCTAATATTTAGATAAATATTCAATCTTAAGAACAATTTGCTTTAATAAAATGTTCCCTTATAAATAAGGTTTTAAAATTAGGGAAAACTTCAAAACCATCAATGTACACTTTCCATTTTAGTAATTTGACCTGTGCATTTTAGTTCAATTCAGAACAACTTTTCAGTCTCCCAAATAACGCAAAGAAGATTTTTAGACTGTTCTCTGGCCTTTAAGATTGCTAAATGTTGCACAGTGCTCTCATAACTGCTATGTGCAACATGATGCCAGCAAAAACAATAGCTGTATTTATGAAATACATTATTGTAGTTTCCAGCTCACAATTCAGAGACTTCATGGCTGGAATCTAAATTATGTGCCAGCATGCATTCAGTTGTTATTAATCCACAGTTTGAAATGCAGGCCAGTTTTTAGTAGGATATATTCTTCTTTATGAACTGGTGAGCTATTTTTGTAGACGCAAATTACCCTAATAATTTACCAATTCACCAATTTCCTTCAGCAAACGAGCACTGATAAATTGCTTAGTCTTAGAGCTTATAAAGGTTACTTCAGGTAAGTTTTTACCAGTACATGTGTATACTAGTCCCAGAATTTCTCCCCCCTGCCCCGATAATTAATCTCTCAGCGACGTGGTGTCTTCCAAAATTTCCTGACACTTGCTAGAAAACGATTCTCAGCCTGTCTTACGGGCTACAATACTTCATTCACTCGCACACAGATTGCACTGGTTTTCTTTCTTTAAAGATTATGATATAATTTCCCTGCTCAGTAAGCCATCGTTTCTCTAGCAAACGACAGCTTTCTGGCGTGAGCTGGTAGTACTCAGAAAGCGACACTTGCTCACTTAAAGTGGCGCTGGGTGAACTCCACAACATGGACAGGGCAAAGAGGTCTTACAGGAATGAGAGAAGGATTATCAAGCCCCATCTCCAAGCAATCCTTCGTCAGGTCAAGGTCTTACAGAAATACCACAGAATAATTTTGGCCGGAAAGGAACTGTGGAGGGCATTTGTTCAACCCTTCCTCTCTCATATCCATGCAACCACAAAACCCAAGCCCAGGAGCTGCCAGAAGTGCTCCCTTTTGAAACACTCACTCCTGAAACCTGTGTCTCAGGTGTCCTGTACGAGATACCTCAGGAGGAGCAGCTTCAGAATACTCCAGCTTCAGAAAAGAAAAGCAAGACTTGATGACAAAAATAAACCTGTTATCCCTCTGCTGTCAATAAACCAAGGCATCCTGTGTCTTCTCTGCCAGTAAGGCCACCAAATCCTGGAAGGCTTCTGACCTGTTCCGAGACCTCAGACTCCCCCCTCAGACCACTGAAATTAAATCATTCCTTCCAACCCAATAATCATACACATCTTAGTGAACGCGAGGACGCTGATTTCTCAAAGCCATTTCAGTAGTAGCATCAATGCACTTTGATGCTACTAGAAGACCATCATTATACTCTTCAATACAAGGAGAACTGTCTAAGAAAAAGCCACAAAGTACTGCTGCTTCTCAGATGTGCCACACTAGTGGTTCACATCAAGAAAACCAAAATCCCAGAGCATTGCTAATGACTGCTTTCTTTTTCCATCCCCTTGTTATTACAGTAGAAGTCTCTGTAAGAAAGCCTCAAGCTTGGTGAATGGCAAACTTAATTGGATATGCCCCGCTTGAATATGTCTATTTTTGATTGTCTAATTAGAATGGGCAAAAGACAAACCATTTTTATATTCAGATGCTTTTATAGACTGCAGTGTTTTTCTTTTATTTCTCAAAATCATATGAGTTTATTTTAAGCTCTGCTTCCTAAAATATTCCACCCTGGAGTCTGACGGAAGCTTCCTGAAGAAAATACATGAATGGTAATTCAAGAATTTAGGTAATTTATAATCAGCAATTCAAAGCAAGGCACTGGAGACAGCTGAAACAATAGCAGAAGTACTGAGGAGAAGGGCAGGAAAAGGTATTCCTGCTCAGATTTCAATGGAGTGACACAATGATACTTCTATGTTCGAGATGAGTGACCCTAAAAAGTTGGCTTAAAGGAAATCTACCACCTCCATCTCCCTGATGCAAAATATACGTGCAATATTCTCTTTTGCCAGTTGAGAGAACAAGAGATTTTTTCCAACTAATTTGTGCATAAAGGTAGCATCAGGTAATTCTTGGTCCAACCTTCCCGGATCTGGGGCAGAAAGATGCTACTTAATTATGTTAACAAAAACTTCATCCCATTATATGTAAACTGACTGCAGACAACAAGCAGATGCTGTCTTGCAATTTCTTGAGGTTTTGTCAGCCTGTTTTAATTTGAGAATTTGATTTGCTCTCTATTCCTTAAGTTTGTGGATATTTGCCATTTTTTTTTGGTCCAGGAAGGGCAGAAATGCACAGTTAATATATTTTGCTTCTTTCTCTCAACTGGGCTACCATAACTTTAGAAAGAAGGGGGTATATTTTGAAAAACTGAGATTGAGTCTGAAATTAACTTGTAACGGGACGTCAAGAATAAATTTTAAAATGGTTTATCCCGAAGAAGAAAAGACAAAGAGTCTATGTGGGTATTTTTTGTTTGTTTGTTTGTTTTGTTTTTTTTTTTTAAGAAGTCGTATCTCCTACAAAGCAACAAAGACACCAATAGGCTTTAGAGTTTCTCTTTTACATTGGATAACTAAATTTAAAACCCAAATGTTCCCCAAAAACATGCCTTCAACTTTTTTTACAAAAACATTTGAAACCATCTGTAGTTCTGACCAAACCACTGCTGGCTGCCAAGCCCTCTGGCTGCTATCAGGGTAATACCAATATATATCCTTTATTGCATTGGTCTGGCTTTCCCACCCTGCCTTGGTGACTGGGAAGACCTGGGAAGGAAGGGGATGGGTCAGCTCCCTGAGGGCATCCAGCCAGCCAGCCCTGCTGCCTACCTGGCATCCCCCATTCAGGAGATCCTGTGCTTTCGCGAAGCTGGCAGCGAGAAAATGGCCAAGTGCTGCGCGTGTTTGCCACTGCTGCCAGCAGCGCAGAGCCAGACTGAGCGGCGCAGAGAAGGTTTGGAGCTGCCTGCAGAGGAGGAGGTATAGCCATCTCCGTGGGAAGTGATGCTAAAGGGGGAACCACGTAGAGCCTTTTGGCCCCAGACGCCAAACGGATCCCGATGAGGAATACCAAACACATTTGCTTTCCAGTGCTCCTTCTGCAGGCTGATTTCTCATTGCCCTTACTTACAAGCAGTCATTTCCAACCCCTCTGCCATCGGCAGGGACACCTCCCACTAGACCAGGTTGCTCAAAGCCCCGTCCAGCCTGGCCTTGAACACCTCCAGGGATGGGGCATCCACAGCTTCCCTGGGCAGCCTGTGCCAGTGTCTCACCACCCTCACAGTCAAGAAATTCTTCCTAATATTTAATCTGTCTCCCCTCTTCCAGTTTTAAACCATTACTCCCATCCTAGTGCTACAGTACCTGATGAAGAGTCCCTCCCCAGCTTTCCTGTAGGTCCCTTTAGGTACTGGAAGGGGCTATAAGGTCTTCTCAGAGCCTTCTCTTCTCCAGGCCGAACAACCCCAACTCTCTCAGCCTGTCCTCACAGGAGAGGTGCTCCAGCCCTCTCATCATCTTTGCGGCCCTCCTCTGGACCCGCTCTAACAGGTCCATGTCCTTATGTTGAGGGCCCAGTGCTGGATGCAGTACTGCAGGTGGGGTCTCACCAGAGTGGAGGAGAGGGGGAGAATGACCTCCCTCGCCCTACTGGCCACAAGATCCCTTCACACTCTAACCACTCTATGATTTGTATCTGCACAGGCAGCTATGCCACCATATGGCCGGTGGTCCCTTGAGAGCACAGGCTTGTGTGCACTGTTGCTGGTGGGCATAGGAAGGATTTTGAGAAGAACAGCCTGAAGGAATAATATCACTCTGCTAAGACCTCGCATCCCTGCTGGTGCCAGGACCTGAGCACGAAATGCGGCATTTCCCCGGAAAAGTATCATGATGTCTCAAACACCAAGAGCAAAGGCTAGGTCTTTGCTTTCTATCTCAGGTGCACGTTGTGGCTCCAGCTGCTGCAGGAGGAACAAAGGACAAGGCAGGGTGAGGGATTTAGGGCCAGGCTCTTGCCTTCCTCTGTTAAACCAATCGACACTTTGATACAACTGACACCTCTTCAGATCTGATTCCAAGTTATTTGCCTATAGAGTGAGCTACTTTAATAGATAATTAATGCGTGAGAACACGGATTAGTTCATTTTTTATTTTGTGAAGGCCCTGGTCTTGGAAAAGCATTTTTGTATTTGACTACTGATTCTGAGAAATTAAAAAAAAATAATAAAAATGTTGGTCATATTTAATGAACCCAAAAGTATTTTACACCAGCAAAAGCATAAATATGAGACATTGGTAAGAAAAACACCATCCTCATCTGTCTTGTGCACTTAGTTTTCCTTTAAAATATTTTGGGTGAAATTCTGTACTATCACACCCAGACCGAGCCTGGAAAAGGACCAGGAATTTTTAAACGGCTGCAATAAAATGTGATAGTATTCTTGGATGGGAAATAGTTGACAGATGGAAGGAATCCTACTAATGCCCAACAATGCATCAAACAATGTAATTACATGCTGTAGCCAGGATCCAGTTACTAATGCTTTGCAAGGCATAAAGGTATATGGAATCAACTATTTTTACAGCTGGCATAAAACTGCATTCTTCTTAATATTCCTCTACTTTTCTTAAGATGGTCTGTGCATTACAGTAAGTAAAAATTCTAGGTACTAGCAAAGACAAGTCAGAAATTACAACAGGACGAAGTCTGCTTTAAACCCACAGCACAACAGGTAGCGTTGTACCAGTGTGGTATGGTATATACACAAATAAGAAGCCATTAGAGACAGCATGTTTGTCGGGAATAATACTTGATGCGCACAGCCAGGAAAATTGGAACCTGATTCAGAGCTCAGGTGCTGGAGAAATAACTGCGATTATGGAAAAAAATATTCTTACAGGCTACATCGTTGACTCCAGATTACAGGTGTGGCTTTACTGTGCACAGAACTCCAGTGCTGTGATTGCTCAGTTACGACAGTGAACTGCATAGCTGGCATGTTAACTAGTTGTACATCCATATGCAAATATAAGCTTACTACAGCTGCATCTGTTTTGCAAAGTGTGTTGAATTATAATTATTCTAGGTTTTTCATCTTTTTATATATCACATATATATAAATATCTTTAAAAGAACATTTTCTCTTGCAGTTCTTTTTTTTGCTTGTCATTTTAATTTCATTAATTCGCTTAGCAAAAGATCTGCTTCAGGTATGAAAAAGCCAAGGAAGAGAATAGAAGCTAAGGCTCAGTACTCTTTATTGCACATGGCAGCATTATTATCTGGAAGATTTCACATTCTTCTCTTAATAGTTTTTCCATTAATTTCAACCTCACTACAGCGAAGTTATAAACTGGTACTTGCCAGAGTCACAGTTACTATATAATGATTCGTTATATAAATTTAACAAGTCATTATATACCAAATATACTATTAGCTTTTTAAATTTATTGTAACCTTCCCACATTTCAGTATGCTGCTGCTCTAATTCAGTTCATAGTGATATAAATGATACTCTCTAATGACTATTGCTAACGAGGTCATGGAACTTGCTCAGATAGTTTTTCTTGGCCATGCTAATGAAAAACTCAAGTTCAGAGGTGAACAAGGGTCATTCCTAACTTTATTTTTTTAAATGTATGCTGGTTGGCATTGTCTTCCAGCTTATTTACACAACAGTTTTCCTGATTCATGTTTTGCCTACCTGTATTGCTAAAGCTGTTGTTTTGAGCAAATTAAAAGCAATTGAAGGGCTGAGCAACTGACATGATTGTTTTATGTGCTGCAATACTGAAAACAAATATCTGAATCCTTCAGGTTTCTCCTTGTGCTGAACTCTGGCAATATTTTTATTAAATATTTTTCCTGTTGAATTCATGCAGCATTTGTTCCCTTGTAAGAGAAGGAAAGATGTCAGCTAATTGTATGCTTTATACTAGGATGGAAGTGATCAGGTAATTACATATTTTCAATAGCAGGTTCTTCTGGAGGAATTGTTTCTGTGGGGATACTTTATCTGTTGTCCCTTTCTTTTCAGAGATTTTGCTTAGTAGGAATATGTCCTTGGGCTTTTCTTTAACAGGCTGACTGAATATTGTTATTGGAAAGTTGTGTTCCACACATGCCAAGGAGAAATTAAACATAAACAAAAACACTAGGAGAAAATTATAGAAAAAGATTGCATATGATGATAAACCAGTAGCACTTTTGCAGATATAGTACAAAGCACACCGTGCACTAACACAAATGCCAAACAAAGCAATTTCTATGACCCTTCAGGCATATTCAGCACAGATTTTTTTGGACCTAGAATTCGCTCGTATAGTAACAAAAACCAGAGGTTTTAAGTCGATTTCATTTGCAGAGATTAAAGCAAAAAGATTAAATGAATAGCAAACATTGCTGAAGCTAAAGTTTGGATATCAACATTGTCATTCTTGCAAACTTTTCTAGTGCTATAAATCTTCCCACGTTATGCTCAAAGATTTTTTTTTTGCAGTGGCTTGATGAAAGGTAACAGTACTTTACAGAGATTATAAGATGTGTAAAATAATTGCTAGCCTTGGGAATTCTCCTCTCTTTGAATGACATTTAAAATCAATGAAATTTAATTAAAAATACATATATCATAATTGCCCTGCCTAATTTTCCGCAACACTTTGCTTTCACATCTAAACCATCTCATTTTCTATTTTTGCTACATGATGGCTCTCAGCTGGCTGGCATGGACGGTTATGTCTACGTCAAAAGTGGCCAGTGCAATGTCAAAGCTTTTTTTTTCTCTGCTAAACCAAGTCACAAGCAATTTAGTGCAATACAACTGGGAGTTCATAATCCCTAACACAGCACACTGTGAGCATTAAGCTACCGACCAGAGGTCTCTTCAGAGATACTCGTACAATCCTGAAGATAGCTGAAGCTTGAAGGCTTTAAACATGTTTCCTAGCAGATCAGAAATCCCTCTTGAAGCATATTTACAAGGTTGTTTTTTTTTTTTTCCATCTGGTACTCATAACAGTGTAGATCACATTTTAGAACCCTGCAAATAAGAATGTTTTCCAAAAAAGCATGTATTTTTGTGCAAGCACCTATCTCCATTACAAGGGTAAGCAAGTTTTGGAGAAAGCATGTGATATTAACCCTTTTCTTTTTCCATCCAAGGAATACTGTATGCACAGTAGCAAAAAGAGAGATTGTAAAGTTAAGCAGCATAGATAAAAAAAATCTGAATATTTTGCCCGGATATTAGTTTCCACACCATAAATCTCACATCTTTCGTTGTCCTACACCCAGAAACCTGCCTAGCAACACTAAGTGTACTTCATTTTATTAGAATGCTATGAAATGTCCTGCTATGTGTCAGAATCCCTAACAAACCTCACTGATGTAACATGTCCATGGATGCAAACTAGATGGAGATCACACTGATACCTTTCCCTCCGTATTGACTCAGTGAGAACATGATCACTTGTTCTTACCTTAGCATCTGGACAGGATGACTTCAGTAGCACCATCATTGCTGTCTGGCAGCACTGCACCCAGAGCTTCACCTTTTCTGGGCTTTACATCTTTGTACCAGCACAGGTGAGGGGAGGGAGTCTGGACTGGGAGGCCTGGTGTCTGCTCCTGGGTCTCCAGGTGGTCACTGGGGCAGTCACAGGTATCTCCCCCCCCGCCTCCACACCTGGGTTTTCCTCTCTGTAAAACAAGAATCACAACACTGACTTCCTCTGTGGTTTGTGTTGAAATCTGTTGATGGATTTCTATGCTCTCAGGACCTCTTTACAGCTGAAACTGTTTCCTAATTTATTTATTTTTTTAAAAGACTAGATTTAAAAAATACTAAAAAGTATTACAAAGTAACTAATTAGGCCTTCAATTACCATTAAAATTGTTTTTTAAACTGCTATCTACTGAAACAAGAACCTTTTGATCCTATAGTAGGGCATGAAGTATCTCACTGTTCAAAATACAAGATCAAGTTACTCTTACATTAAATGGTTCTATTTATATATAAACTATTTCTAACTAAACATTACAAAGGAGTTTATATTATCACAAGCAATTATTTAAGAAATAATCAAAAGACTTTTTCCCTTCAAAAGGAAATTTGAGCCTAGCTATAGTCAAAACACTTCCCAACTTTGTTTTTGTTCTATTAGTAAAGACTTGTTAAGAAGTCACCTTCAATAAGAATATCTGTAGAATACCTTGTTATGGATTTAAAAGGAAGGTTATTTTATTGAGGGAAAAAGCTCCATGCTTATTTTTTTGTTAGCTTAAGGCACCAACTAGAACTTGTTACTTCTCTGGGAGATGTCCTAATTAAAAATATCCTCTCAAAACAACTTAACAAGGAGGAGGTCTCCTGTTCTTTAAAAAGATACTGCTGGTGCTTGATTGCCTTTTTTTTTTAAAAAAAAAACAACAAATGGCCACCTTAATTACAGCCTGCAGTAACTTCTCCCCAAATTAAAGGTTATTGTCAAACACTCTCTGCAAGACAATGCTAAAGCAAACTGAAAGATATAAAAATCCATCCAGGAGTTATGCTGTTGAGACCTGGAGGCAAGAGGCCTAGTTTTATGGTGGAGGAAAAAAAAAAGCATCATTCTCATTAACAATCATTGTGTCTGTCGCATTCTGAATGGAGACAGTAATTGCCTGGGAGTCTATATAATTAGCTGTAACACTGAAAGAGGACAGATTTAGATTAGATATTAGGAAGAAATTATTTACTGTGAAGGGTGGTGAGGCCCTGGCACAGGTTGCCCAGGGAAGCTGTGGATTCCACATCCCTGGAGGTGTTCAAGGCCAGGCTGGATGGGGCTTTGAGCAACCTGGTCTGGTGGGAGGTGTCCCTGCCCGTGGCAGGGGGGTTGGAGCTAGATGGTCTTTAAGGTCCCTTCCAACCCAAACCATCCTGTGAATCAGAAGGATGCGAACTACCGTGTTCTGTAGGCCTGAGGCACACAAGGAGCCTCTAAATACCTTACGCTAGGAAGAAGGACATGCTTTTTATTAATTAAAATGACCATAATAAAGAATAATAACGTCATTAGCAACTAGGTTTGCACTGGTCGTGAAATTTGTGTCTCTCTCCGTCAAAAAGCTGGTGGTGAGCAATCCAGAAGCAGCTGCAGGGAGGAAGACGCGTGCCATATAGTTTCTGGGGAGGCAGCCGAGCGAGTCCTGGCCCCACAGCCGGCGTTATGGAGCGTTGTGGGCAGGTTTGCATCCCCGGAGCACGGGAAAGACAGAAGGACAACCTCCTCTGCCAGAGAGAGACCGTGGAGCTGCAGCTTCCCGTGGTGTCGCAGTGCTGGCAGGCACCAGCTGCACTCGTAGCCATCCCTCTGTTTTCAGCCCATTCCTCTGGCTGTTTTTTTATTGTTGGCCATTAGCCTGAAGAGATTTGAACCGACAGTTCCCATCTATGAGGAAGAGCGCCCCAACTACACAGGTAAAAGGGGATTAAAAAGGGAAGAGAGGAAGCAATCCCTGTACCCTTCTTATTGCAGCTGTGCTGCCTGCAGAAAATAATTTTTCATCCCTCTAGAGAGACCCCCGAGAAGAAGAATAACCGTCTAGCTGAGACTCAGTGCCTGCAGCACTAGGTGTGTTTTTACGGACTCCCATCCATGCACGCACGGATCTGCTGCGACTCCGTTTCACTTGTGAAATCTGATCACCGCATAAGGTGATATGACTTAAGGCAGAGCCGGGGCTTGAAGTAGGAGAGAAAAATCATTGCAGTGCAGGAAATAACAGCACTAGAAGCTCTGTACCACATAACTTTCAGACAGATTAAAGCTACCTTAGATTGCAAATTCGTGTGATCTTCTACCACTTACATTAACCGTTTGGAAGCTGGTATTGATGGAGCCTTTAGGACAAAAGAATGTAACTAACTCCTGAATCGTGCGTGCTGAGATCATACACCAATTACTTGATCTCTTTCTGCAGTTAGCTCCAAACAGATTACTGTGATTATAAGAATGGATAATTATGTTTATTTTAGAGGAACAAAGACATTATTTTCCATTATTAGAAATCAAGTCAGCAGAGTTCACCATAACATTTTGCTAGAAATGGAGATTACCTTTCTTTTCCTCACGACTCATTTTAAACGGTGGTTCTAATCATGCATCAATCTCAAGTTTGCTTCAACAAACCTAGTCTAGACGTACAGTAGTGCAAAGGAAATTTGGTTATCCTTGAGGATTGTAACACTGATGAGTTTTCTTGGCAATCCCAGATGATCTTCCCTTCGCCCCCCAGACAAAGCATCAGCCATTACACTCTGCCTGTTGGATGTGCCAGATTCCAGGCTTACATATTTTTATGGCCGTGAATCTGACTCCCCTCAGTTTCACCAAGGAGGATAGGAAATGCTCAAGAAAGTACGAACTAATATATTCTGGGAAAGTACACATGCTTCAGTTTGTTTATGCTGAGCAGAAGCTCTGAAACTTTAGACATAAGCAGATAAGATGCCCATGCTCAGATTTTATACCTATAGGGTCCTGGGAGTGATTAAATCAAGAGAAAAATAAGCAAGAGGAGGAAATGAGTTTCCTCCCCTACACTCTCTTTCCCTTTGGTCCTGTCTCACTTCCGAAACCGCACCACCGCTTCCTGTACAGCCAAACCGTATCTGTGCCTCTTTACTCCTCCGTAAAGGATGTCAGCCAGAGAAAAGTCAGAGAGCAGAGCAAGGAGAGACTGGAATACACTTGTTCATGCTTCCCAGCGATTTGCACAAAAAAGCGAGCTAAAAGGAGGCAAAACCCTCCACTGCAGCAAACCTGGCACGCTGTAGATTGAGGGAGTCCATGTGGCAAAAAGACATGAAAATTCAAGTTGGGTGCAGATTAAACCTTTGGTCTTTGAAGACTTTGGGATCAGCAGCTGAAACGATCCTTGACCCAGAAATCTAAAGAGAAGGAAACTGCATCAGATCAGCTAAAAAATTCTGACTGCACGTCTTGAGCTCTAGATTTTTGTGACTTTTACTTCCGTTTTGACTGTAAGTTTTACTTTAAAAAATCGAGGTAACAAAATTACAAAAGAAAATGGTTCAATGATTTCAAACTTTGTGGAAAATTAAAACAGGAGATCTCCCTGACTCTCTGCTTTCTGCTGAACATCTTCAATTCAGATGAATTGCCACTTCCAAGAGAATTGTGTGAACAAATCAGATCCTCCCTGGGTTTTCCAGGAACACCACTGTTCTCAGCAACAAAACCTGTCTGAGATATGCAGCTTTCCAAGACTATCTGACTGTACTTGAATCAAGACAGAATTTGAGGAACTAATGAGTTTTACCCAAAGGCATCTTTTTAATTAATAGCGTAACACTCTGTTACCTTAATGTAGTCTGTTGCTAGTCATATTGCTTTAAAATAGACCAGGAGGACAAACGTCACCCATCTTTGCTCATCCCAAATGCCTCCTCAGAGCTGTTTAAAAAGAAGTGTTTTCTGGTTTGGAGGTAAAGACAGAGCGAAGAAAGCTTCGCAGAGCTTTGCAGTGAGATCGGGACTACATTTTGCAGCCAAGCGCTGCGGAAGCGAGGATGGGTTTGTGCTGCAGAGCGTGCCAGTGACTGCACGGGATGCTCGCAGAGCTAATGGGGAACATGTTCAGAAACGCACTTGCACCACAACAAAGAAATTAATCACGATTTGTTGGCATGACTCTGAAAACAACTTCTCTGGGTCTGTATTGACGGCAGTTATATCTGGCTTTGAGTCTCATCAGCATTTATAGTTCTCAAAATACTGTAATATAAACATTATTTCATTGGAACAAACTTCCATTAGATTTAAGGCCCATAAAAAGAGAGCGCATTTCTCTTTGAAACAGAATCTAGAATAAAGTGGTAGCAATTTGCCAGAGCGGTCTCCGATGTCGTGCGGTTAAGAAATCCTGCAAACGCAGTGGAGCAAAACCAGCGGAAAACCGGGATGGAGCGAAGGCCCGGGGCTCCGCTCCATAATCATGCCTCGGGATTGGGATACACCGAGAATTTAGCACAGCACCACAGCCAGGACGACCTAATGATTACGGTCTGAATGTATTTAATCTCTTAGACACAAGCATCTTTTCTTCTCCTTAAACCCAGCTTGAGCACAGGATGGGCCAAACGGCATGAAAGGAGAGCAGCGAGAGAGCCTGCAATCAGTTTTTCATCGGTCCCTTAGGATGAAAGAGGAATATGTGAGTCATTTTCTTGTACAATAGTGGAGCCTGAATCCCACTGCATCTGGTTAATACCAAGGACTGTCCAAACAGTATTCCATTGTAATTTGTCACAGACTACAATGCGATCATAAATGTTTCTCGGAGTATTTTTTATGGGTTTTGAGCTCAGCAATAAAATACGGTTCTTTCAGTGGAATTTCAGTTCCAGAACTCCTATACTAATGCCTAGTAATAAAACAATTTCATCAATAGGTGATAAATGATTGCCATTATTTCTGCACCTCTTCGTTGAACAAGAGAATACTGAAGCACAGTGACAGAGCCGTTCACGTGGGCTCGAGTTTATTGGGTTTTGTGTCTTTTCAGACTCATGTTTTGAGTCTTTTTTACACTGACGTTTCATAAGCTGCTATTGCAGCAATAAAAACAAAGCTAGGGAAAACATTCAGGAGTTTTTACAAATTCTGTTGAATTGTTCCTTCTGATACGGGTGCAGCCTGGCGGGAGGAAAGGGGCTTGGGGTTTGCTTCTTTTTTTTTTTTTTAAACCAATATGGAGATTCTTGCTGTGTGAAGTAGCTTTCCTTCTTAGTCAGCCAGTTCCACGTTCGTAAAGATCCTTTACCCCCTGCCAGGTGATGACCGGCTGCTGCAGTAACAGTTAGCTAAGCAGTATTCAATCACGCGCCGCTTGGATTGCTTTAAAGTAAACCCATTCTCGCTTTGCAGTAAACTTGAGTCTGAGCAGATATTTGGGGATGAAAGTGGTGCGTACAATGAGCAGATACGTTGTTCTGGTTTCTCCTAAACAGCCTCGTGGTAGAGGGAAAGTTCTGCCAAGAAGCTGGTAACTACCTACCTCAGAAAGAAAGAGATGGGCACCATCCTAATCATAGCACACACCTCCGGCTGGAAACTGATTTTACTTCTGAACCACAAAACTGTGGGTGAAACTGAGTCAAAAAGACCCAGTGCAAAGCCCACGTGAGATGGAGGCAGCGGGTCTTCAATCTACATGAGGCCACCAGGGCCTCCATCCAGCGGCAGGCGCGCTCTTTCTCTGTTTTCAGGAGGTGAAGTGCAAGGCAGTAGCATACAGAGAAACACCTGAGGTCCCACAGGCTCGCTAGCCCTGGCCTGGTGCCAGCACCACGCTGCGGCCTCCTGACCCGCCCTCCTAGCCAAGAAGGCCAATGGTATCCTGGAGTGCATTAAAAAGATAGTGGCCAGCAGGTCGAGCGAGGTCATCTTCCCCCTCTACTCTGCCCTGGTGAGGCCACATCTGACCAGTACTGTGTCCAGTTCTGGGTTCCCCAGTTCAAGAAAGTCAAGGAACTACTGGAGAAAGTCTAGCAGAGGGCTACAAAGATGATTGAGGGACTGGAGCACCTCTCTTATGAGGAAAGGCTGAGAGACTTGGGTCTGTTTAGACTGTAGAAGAGGAGGCTGACGGGGGATCTCATCAATGCTTATAAATATCTACAGGGCAGGTTTCAAGTGGATGGGACCAGACTTTTTTCAGTGGTGTCCAGTGACATGACAAGGGGCAACAGGCACAAACGAACATGGAAAATTCCATATCAATGCAAGGAAAACTTCTTTACTTTGAGGGTGCCAGAGTGCTGGAATAAGCTGCCCAGAGAGGTGGTGGAGTCTCCTTCCCTCAGATATTCAAAACACGCCTGGACATGTTCCTGCCAACCTGCTCTAGGTGAACCTGCTTTGGCAGCAGGGGTGGACTAGATGATCTCCAGAGGTCACTTCCAACCCCTACCATTCTGTGATTCTGTGACCGACTGCACAGCACTTACGGGAGCTTTTTGGCTCTGGTGTAGGGACCCACCAAAGCCTTCCAGGCAAGGCAGCACAAAGGCACCCAGATGCCTTTGCACAGCGGCGATGCTGAGCTGGAGTGGAGAGGTCCTGGGGATGGACTGAGACATGTGGCATCTCTCCACTTGGTCCTCTCTGAGGACGTTGTGTGGGTGCAGGAGCAGCCATGGCCTCAGCTGCCTCCTCCTGCCTGCTCGGTGCCTGCATTCATTCTCTTCACAAGAGCCAGCACAGGTCAGGAAAAGCCAGGGTTGCCTCGGGGCTAATAAACTTGCTGGCCTACATGTGGATGTCTGCACACTCCATTCCCATGCACATCCCGCAGTATTAATGTTCAAGGGAGTGTACCTGGAGAGTCCCAGTCTTATATTAATCTCAACTAACAGAATGAACTGTGTCATAACCTGGCTGCATTTCACGTTTAGAAAGAGACTCAAGCTCTTTGGATAGCCCTGAAGGACAGAATTATTCCCGCAGAGCCAGCCCTCCCTGAAGCCTACAGTACGGCAGGTGGGTCGGGAGTTGCTTGCAGACAGACTGCCTCTCCGGAAAGCCGCTTTGGTCCGGCAGCTGATGGCGCTGGATGCAGTGACCACGCCACAGTCCCAGCCATGCTGCACACAACAAGCTATTGCCAGTCTTAATTGCACAATAGGCTTAGGCAAACATCCCCAAAATAGAAGAAACCCACTTAAATAGCCTTATATAATTACAAACTAATGAATGCATGGATTAAAGTCCACATCCTAAGGGAGCGATCACGCTGTGCTAGCCTACTTTCATAAAATCATAAAACGGTTAGCGTTGGAAGGGACCTTAAAGATCATCTAGTTCCGACTCCCCCGCTTGTGTTTGTTTTTGGAAGCTTTGATTCCCACTCTCACCTCTCATATGTTATTAGGAGGTCACCTCTCACTCTGGCCAGCCTGTGCTGCCCACCGCGGAGCTGGATGTTCAATCAAGATATTCCACACTTCCTCCTGGACTACCCAGGACAGTAATAAACATACCTGTAAAGACCAAGCCTCTCTCTTCCACATCCATTCTGAAAAATCTTTTGTACCTTGAAACGTTCAAAATTTCATTAAACTTCAGCTGTTATGGAAAAAAAAGACCCAAAACTGTTATAAATTCTGCTGCTTTGCTGTTTCCTTGTCTAGGAGCTGCCTACATGTTGCCTGAGGTTGGTACATACGTGTTCTGTTTGTCCAGCTCCACACTTAGCAGCACTTTGCCTCCTAATTAGGATGCCCAAGTGAAGAACAGAGCAGATTTAATTGCGACCGAGGTTTTGCCATGCGAGGAACAGTGCCCACAGCCTAGTGGTCCTGCTGGAGTGGGAAGCTGGAGGAGCCACGGAATACTTTGACCACGGTGTTATCTCAGTTGTGGAAACTTGTTTTATTTCTAAAGGAGTAGATTGGGAGTGTGGGGAACATCAAGTTTAAACCAGTTTGACAATACTTGGCAACTTCTCATTGTCCATGTGATCTATGAAAATCACAGAGTAAAATGAAAACAGATTGAAAAGACAAACAGTCATTATTCCTGCAGGGTAAGAGCTCGATCCTGGGAACATGGCTTGGCAAACTGGGAGCTTAGGAAATGTGGGAGTAAACCTGGTAGATTGATTTTCCTTTTCACCCAGTTACTGTCGTGCTGCATGGCGGTACTGCTGAGAAGAGTGATGGTGATACTCTCTTGCACCTGTGTTCCCCTTTGTGCACACTTCTGATTTTGAAAATACTCATTTTTGAGAGCACGCGTTCCTTCTTACTGATGGCTTTGACAAATAGTTGAAGAGATGGTGAATCAATATTCAAGTTTGTTCATGTCATTAACTGGTAATAAGGAAACAATAACTCTGATGCTCTCCCTCTCGGGATTGTCTTGTCTCTATGCAAAAAGACCTGCCAGCTTCCCTGCAAGGATCTGGGGTATGGCAATGGTTTTTCTTGCTTGTTGCAAAACAGGTTTTTAGCAGATGTGAGGAAGGTCTTTTGTCCCAAGTAGTATCTTTACTTTCTGCATTGTTAATATCAAGCGCTTCACATTTATTCCATAGCAAACAAGATTTTTTTTGACGTAAAGGGCTCTGGTATAAATCTACTTAGGGATTAAAAAGTGCATTTGGTAGCTGATAGCTCAGTGGTTTTACCCTTAAAGAATGAATATTAAATACTTTTTAGAAATGACAATGTGCTTTTTCCATCTCAGCCACTTGTTCCTGGCTGATTTGGTTAACATTGACCAACATATAAAATATTAAAGACAAAGACACTGTCTTTGGAAATCCTTGAACCTCAAACTGATGGAGAGCATTCAGAGGAACAATCATTACAAGTTTACCCCATTCTTATACTCTTCTATGCACATGTGATATTGGTCATTGCTCATGACAGGTTGCTGGGCTGGATGAATTTCTGATGTGCCCCGAAATGGCTGTTCTTGAATTCGTCATCCCACCTTGGCAAAGGGGAAAGAGTTACCTTTTATAAAAGCAGGCTTCATGTAAACGAGCCGGCAGCGTGAGCCAAAAAGCACTGCGATATCGATTTAGACGCAGACTCTGCTGCCTTTCCTTCAAGTGGAGGGAACCGCGCTCCTCAAGTGCTGCTATGGAAATGGGCGCCGCTGCTCAAGGAAGGAGTCTCTACCCCATGTAAATAAGAACGTCCCTGAATAATTTTGCTCCTTTATTTCACACATTAAAAAAAGTAATTAACAAAATCATTTCAAAAAGAACTTCATCCAGCCCTCTTGTGGGAAATCTCACCAGAAGACAAGCAGACTGAATTAACTACAGCGTCACCGGGGCAAACATCGCAACAGAGCCAGAGCAAAGGCACTTCTGCCTGTCCCTGCTCTGCAACGAACACCTCCTGCGGAAAAATGAGGGCTCTTGCTCCAAGGTTTGTTCTAGTAATAAAGTTTTTTAGATGTGGCAATGAGTGGATTGAATTTTGAAAACTTCTGAGATGACAAGAACCTGTCTGTGTCCCCCCCGCCACATTTTCTCTCACATAACCAAATCTTGTACGTCAACGCTCCTTGTGCTTTTTCCTCCTGCCTTTCAGAACAGTATAACTGGAAAGACATGTAGACAGCTTGGTCCTACCCAGCTTCTGAATAATGTCTACGCTTTGAACACTGTGCCTGTAAAAAGATCTTGTCTCTCAATACCATGAATACCCCCACGTGACAGCCCTCAGAAACAGACAGCGCCATTAATTTGTCAAAAGACCGACAGCTAAGCAAGGCACAAGGGAGATGTTAAATGTTACCAGAGATAGCAACAATCTCATAGCTTTATCTTCCATTCAATTCAGAGTATTACATTAGGAGAACGTGAGGGCTCAATGCTGCTCCTCACAAAGTCTGAAAAACTCTGGGGTCTCTCCGTATCTGTCAATCAGGTTCCTGAAGAAGCCTAATTTTTTTTTTTTTTTCTGAGAGGCTTTTGAAAGATCTGATTGCAGTAGCAAAAATGAGCGTGATGACACACACAGAGCTTAGGGAGCTCTCCCCCCCCCGTGCCGTGCTCCCCGAACCCGGGCCAGACACAGCGCGGGTTGTCCTCCGCCCAACCTAACCCACATCTGCGAGCTGAGAGGCCTCCAAACCGGCGCTGAAAAAGCTCCCGCACAGCTCCAAGGGCCGGCCAAAGAGCTGGAGGCACCCAGCGGTGAGGACAGCCTCCAGTGAGCTAGACTAACGCAGAACAAGTGGCTAAAAAAAGCAGGAGATGAGTTAATGCCAGACAACAGGTTATCCAAGGCAGCAGAATTGCCTCGTGCTGGGAGAGACCCAGGGGCTGCTCCTGACTTCGGTTTTGGCCTGTTAAGCGACGGACAGGGCTAACATTTCTTTATCTCAATATTCCTGTGTTTTCTGTAAAGCATTTGGGGATTTGCTGGTAAAAAGTAACATCTAGAAGAGCGATATGGAAAAGCAGCGAGGTAATTATTACATTATTATTATTAAAGCAATCTCGAGCACTGGAGCACTGCGTTTTGTCCAGATATACTGCTGAGTAAGACTGGATTGTTTTGTACGTAGGGAAAATACAATGATAAACTGAATCATCAGTATAGTGGAAGAAGACAGAATAAATCATAATAAAGGTCCGTTCTTTGTCATCTATGAATAAAGCTTTGAATTTTAAACAGTCTCCCTATGAGGTGGCTTAATGTTTGCCAAGACATAGCAAGTACACAACAGCTGTGCTCACAGCCTTAACTCATAATGGAAAGAAGAGAATTTTATTACTTACCTCATTTTTTTTTTTTTTTAATCTCTTTCCCCTTAGAAGATGCAGACTGAAAACAAGTTACATCAAAGAAGTTAAAGGGGAAAACAACCAAAACAAAACCCCATCAGCTTATTCTGTTTTGTCCCCCAAACTCTCCTCTCTGGAATCTTCCTATTTTCAGAGCATCAACTTCACCGAGAAATCCGTAGTGTCATTGGGAAGCGGGAGGTTCCTTTCCTGGCAAGCTCCTTTAATAAAGGCATCAAGCATCTCACAAAGGATCCTTTAAAAACTTCCTGCCCTTTCTGGCAGTTCCAAATAAAATAGGCTGCCTTTCTCCATACAGATCTGGCAATGTATATTATCATCACCATTCTACCAGAAAAAAAAAAAAAACCCACAAAGGAAAGTCCTTAACATGGTCAAATGAAATATTATGAATACCCAAATTAACTTATCCTGGTTTGGCCTTTCCATTACACCCCTCACCTGCTGATTTGACCAGCGCTTTTCTGGATACTTCCTCCCCTTTGGGAATACTAGCTTTGCCTGCACAAAAAAACCCAAACCCAAACCAAAAAAACCCCAAAAAATCAGCCTCTGTACAAGTGCTGCTCCCCAGCAGGAAGAGTTTATGATTTGTCCTAGGTCTGTAATGAACAAAATTTAATTAGAAATACAACCATATCTTTAAATCAAATCATAATCCCACTGCCAGGCTTTGACTGAAGAAACTGCAATAGGTGCCTGGGACAGCTTTCAAACAATTTGTGTTTTTATTTGCTCCCAAACCAACTCGTGAATCAAAAATTTCTGGCCTTAAACCCATTACCTTATTTAGCGGAAACTTTAGAGTTGTGGTTTTCAGGCTTTTTGATTTGCAAATGCCTAAGGCCTCATTAGAAACTCAAGTCACCTGATAAGATGCTTGGCCCCCCCCCCCTTTTTTTTAACCTTTTTATGAAGCCCTTAAAATTCATTCATGAATCATCAGGGTTTTGCAGACCACAGCTGGAAAACCACCATCTGAGGGGCAGCAGCTTGCCCATATTATGCGAGTCAGAATTCTCATCTTAACTCTCTGACCTGTTGTCATTTAAAAAACCCAAAATATTAAAATTTAGGAATAGTAAACAGACTGAGACAAGGGTTTCCGGAACCTGTGCTATTTAACACAGGCCAACCGCAAGTAAAACAGAATAACCTCTGTAGCAGACTAACATGCAGCAAGAACAATTCTGAACCCAGTTAGAGACTCTGAAGCTAAAGATTTTAGTCCCCCCAAACGGGCTTGTCAAGCGAGCTGCACACTGCTTCTTTCTAAAACCACTTTCTTCAAAAAGTTTCTCACAAAGAGTTTATATTCCCCCCCCAAGAAACAGCAGATTGTGTTCTGAATAAATACAGTCCTTCAGCAGAGATAGACTCTGACTTGAAATGCACATCTACCTGCTGCGCCCAGTGGCACTAAGTCGCCTGCCCTGCGGCTCCAGATCCATCGTCCTTCTGCCAGCGGGCTGCCAGGGATTCAGGCATAGAGCCTGAAGTAGTGCTTCAGCTAAAAGAAACTGTTAAACCAGAGATAACTGTGCGAAACCTTCCAGATTTGAAGACGACGTAATTATTTACCCGATCAGCTCTATCTGGGATAGCTGCTCCCTGCGTCATCCCTCCCCATCTCCTGGTTTTTTTAAGGATACACAAGAACAACGGTGAAAGCTACCGTAGCTCAGGCGGTCCCCTACACAAACGCTGGAGCAAGCGCCAAAAGGAAACTACAGAACAGACTGTGGAGTCCAAAATGAACTAATGAGGCACAGAGAGGGGAAAAAAAGTCCCAAACCAGACCACAAAATCCTTTATTGCATTCTTAATCCATCACAAAAGGTTACAGGACGCAAACTAAATTCCTGAAGATGTAAGACTTTATCACAGAAGTCCGTTAGAAGTTATTTTTCTCCAGCTAAAATCTACCTGTAATAGTAGTTTTGCGACTTGGCTGGTCTAATACAAGCTTACCAGAATAGAAGTGAGAACAGTGGGTCTTTCTGGCACACCAGCAAATGAGATTTTCATTCTAAAGGTCAATTTGTTTATATTACCTACATATAGATTTGGAGACTTCTTTAATAAAATGATTTGCCAAGTAGATTTCTCAGTCCCATCCCCTATTTCTGTGACTCGTTGTACCATAAAATGATCAGGGTTTAGATGAATGCCAAACTCTCATTGCTCTCTCTCAAAGGGCCTCCTTTAGTTCATTGTGCCAACTAGTCCCAGCTTTCTTTTGGAAAATATATGTAATACATAAGCCAAATTGTTGTAAAGATCTCACAGAAGATGGGAAGCATTATTCAACATGATTGTTTATATTCCATAGAATAAGAGATTTAAACCAGGTGTTGAATAATTTTATTTAAATATTATTACAGTGATTATCTGAAGAAAATGTGTGTCTCTAGAACGTGATATAACTTACTCAAAGATTAATTCAGTGAAAATGATTCTTTGCCTCAATGAAAAATAGCCACTGAACTAACACATCTCATACTTTGTTATTTCAGACATAAAGAACTTAATAAGAGGGTCAATAATTATTGTGAGAAACCACAGAAATATACAGAAAACAGTTACCGACAATTTTGTTTGTCACTCTCCCAGTCTTAGAAATCAGTTTACCCGTGAGCACCGAGAGCTGGAAGCAGTGTGAACCTGAGTACACAGAGGTAAACCTGACCCATCGTTCGCAGAAGGCACAGCCAAACTCTTCCTTCACACTCAACATACTCCCTGCAGAGAAATCACGATGGGTGTATAATCTAAAGCAGAAGAGAGACAAGACCACAGAGGGACAACTGGGATTATTGCAGTGACTGGAAAACTTCTCTCTCCTACTCTTTTTTAATAATAAGTTCAAGGAAAATGAGTAGCCACCACCATCAGTGAGGTTTTGCTTAAACTGAAAATACTACACAGAAACACCGATCAAAGGGGTAATTAACAAATACCATTTGAAGTGCTGAAGAACTTAAAGCAACTGAAATATTGAATTTATCGGGCCCTCCTGGTGTATACGGTTTATACTGGTCATTTTAAACACAAGAACAAGCAGTGAATTTTCTTCTGCAAATGCTCAGGGGTGTCTCAGATTAATGTGAAAAAGGTGAGCTGAGTGATAAGCAGGGTCACAGGAATTAACGTCAGGGTCTGAGTTTTGCGAGCCCAGACTGCCTACTGGACACATACATCATGTTTCATTAAGTACTACACAAGTGTTAATCAAGCTTAATAACCTTCTCCTGAGATGTCCCAGGAAACGAGGTAGTAAAATTAAAACAGCTTAGATGTCCGCTGAAAAGCAAATATATTTATTATGCACTTTCATATACACAGGGATTTTCGCTTAATATAATACAAGGAATAAAATAAAAATTTTACAATGTGAAATTCATTCAATGTACATTAAAGGCTATTTACAACCCACTCCATGAAAAAACAGTCTATCTGCAAACCAAGTTAACTGAGGAGTTCAGATGGGGAATATTAAGCATAACAGACATTTGCATAGCCGAGTAACTGATGAGGGAAAATACCTTTTTAGTTTTAAATAAGTGGTAATGTTTTCAATACTGATCACAGAGATGATAAAAATGCATCAATTGTGCCTCTGTATCTCTTAATGCATTTCTCTTCTGAAGAGTTTTTCCACATGCATACAGTATTGATACCAGTGTCCACAAAACAGTCTTTTCCCTAACGCTCCCGTCAAGAATTTTAGACGTCTTGTGGAGATGACCTTGGGAGGACAAGTAAAATGGGATGAAGAGACACAGGATTCATGTTTGATTCAGGTTTTTTCGGCTGTGAGAACTGTTACATCGCCAGAAGAAACTGTGCTGAGTCACAGCTATGCAACTCCATTCACCTCCACTTGATCATACAGATATGAAAGGGCAGAGCAGAACAGAGCGAACCACAGGGGGAACAGCAACTTTTCTTTGCACGCAAAACCCTCACAAATGGTGATATTAAAACTCACACGCAACAGCAACGTGGAATTACACAGACCTTCTGAGAAGGTTGATGTTTGAAAGCAATTCATGCTAGGTTCCAAAGTGATATTCAAAATCTGGAAGAATTGTCATTCTGAAAGCATTTTCAACAGGTCTACTTTCTGTTGATTTGGATATGAGGTTTCCCCACCAACTGTTTCAAATGTAAATATTATTCACACAAAACCCATCAGGCTATCTATAAGTTCTGGCCCCTTTGTGAAACTGGCCATATTTTTACGCCCTCTGTCCACAAGGTGCAATTAATAACAACACAATAAAATTAAATAAATATTATCCCAATGACAGTCAAGGTCAGTAGAAAAGTGTCGGCATTCAGGGATCCCTTTCTACAGAACAAAACATACATCTAATAACTAAGAAAAGTTGTATTCTTGCACAGTATTGCAAAGGTACTGTACTTGAGGTTCAGAACAAGTTTGCTGAGAACATTTTGGTACTCTCTCCTTACCGAGCCACTAACCCTTTTAAGGCCATTCTGCCAGACTCCTGTTATGTTTATAAGTGTCCCACGGGGACAAGAAATTCAATACATGAAACATTCAGAATAATCAATATTGCCGTGCGTCAACTTTTAACATGTAATTTTACTATATGCTGAATGCCTGACTATAAAAGACTCTTTTTACATTTAGTAAGAAGCAAATAAGAATGGAGGTGCAAGATATTAAAAAAAAAGTTCTCATAATTGTTAATCATAATAACAAGACACGGAGCCCTTTAGTGCCTCAGAATATGCACTATGTATACATCCAGGGGCCATTTATCGAAGTTTAAGGATAGCCACACATCTAATTAATCCTCTATGAAAAATAACCTCAGCTTTCTATCATATTATTTGTGGAATGATCAGAATTAAAGTATGAAAAAGATGAATCCCAAGCCTTTAGAAGAAATACTCACATACAAAAATAGGCCTATTTTCTAAAGAGCAAGGCTGTGTAATGGTGAATAGTAGAATATAGTTTGCATTTTTAGGAGAAAATAACCCACTTGTTTCATTTTATCACTCACAGAGCTGTGCAAGGAAGATGTGCACATTCAAAGGAAAAATCCATACTGTTCACTTTCACAACAATGGCCTTGATTTTGCTCTCTTTCATATAAGAAATTCTTCTGCCATAAGAGTGGGGAACCAGCTTTCCATTATCCACAGATGGGCTATCCAGACTGCTGATCAACCCCGCTCCGGGTACAGAGATACTCATGCTGGCTCTACCTAATCCATCGGAAGCAGTAACCACATTCATACAAGTTTGTGCTTTAAAAAGTTATTGTCTCAGGACAGGGCTAACTCAGTAATCTCCGTACTCCCCAGACAACGGTATTACTAACAGTTTGCTTTTCCACTGTACTCTCACTGTATATTCTCTCAGCCTCATCAACAAAGCATCTGTATTTTCCATGGTTTGTTTTACGGACATTCTCAATGCAGTCCTTTACCTTGGAAAAAAGAAAGAGCTGTTTCTAACACATAAAGATATACATGAAAGCAGGATCAGACCTTTTACTTTAGCACCTAAAACATACCCCTGTTCAGTTACCTCATTACCATAACAATAACGGAGGCTATTTAAGATCAGGTGGCCAAGACCAAATTTGCCTATTGCTTTCAGTGGTCACAGTCTGCCACCCAGATTTGGTGCTGTAGTACCAGACAGTGGATTTTGCCTCTTAAAAATCCCAAAGACACTGCAGATGGTTGCAGTCCGACTCCTTTGCTACCACTGAACAGCTATTACACAGACAGAACACGCAAGTACAGTATTTATAAAATACTGTTACAAGACTTGTATTTCTGGAGAGAACTTTTTGAAGTACACAGAGAACTGACCATACATTACAACAATGCAATGTGACATACTGTTTGCTTATTTTCTTTAGCCACAGGAAAATAAATACAAAAAGCACTGCCTTTCCATACACAGTTCACTGTGGCACATGCACCTCTACCAAGCGACCCGGCACAGGAAATCAGAATTCCTTGTTCTTACCATTTTCAGCTGTTGTAAGGGAAATACAGCATATATCTTTCTGCAATTTAAAAAAGTGCTCATTCTGTGTATTAAATACAAAGTACACAAAATAAATTTTTGAAGCACAGAGGGTTATACTGAGAAGGCAGCCTGAAAATGTAGGCACGTTACAGTAATTAAGGTAACTGTACTGTAGTAATCACATTCTTGAATTTGTAGGTGGACTAAACAAAGCATTGTATGCTTTCATCCCCGCCAGCTGATAAATCATTCGGAGCAGAAGCGCTTCTGTTCATAGCATCATGGAATTGGCCTAAAAGTACAAAACAGAAACATTAAGTTTTGCAATACTCTGCCATACGAACAGCATTGTCAGAAAGAGAGCTATATCATTTCTAATTGAAGTTAAAAGCACACAACAATATACCAGTGATGAAAAGTATTTCCTGCCTAACTCAAATCCTGTGACCGATCCCCTGTGCTCTCTACCATCCAAAGCAGCTACAAGGTCCCCACAGTAGGAGAGCTTCCCAAATGGAGCTCGGAAGCGGCAGCCAGAGAAGGAGAGCCGTTCCTCAGGTGCTCCGGTAAATATTTCTGATGTGATTCTCTATAGGTGACTAATTTATTCACTGGTCAGGGAAATTACTGGTTTTCTGCTCAAGACTTGGCAAAAAAGGAGGTAAATTATAGCCTGCACCAAGCAATTCATAATCCATACAAAATTGTTTTAAACTTCCACATTTACAATGAAGGTATAAAAAATTGTTAGAGAAAAAGCAAAAGGGACTATTTAGTTATCCATCACCTCATATGCTTAGCTGCCTGCATAAAGAAGTACTTCACAGAGAAAACCACTGAATTTTCAGTAAAGCACTATTTGTTCCAGATAAAGCAAAGCCTAATTTGAGTTTCCAAATTATATGTGGAATGCTCAGAGTTTTTTTTTTGTTGTTTTGTGTGTTTTTTTTTTTTTTTTGTTTTTTTTTTTTTTTTTTTTTTTACATGCTTTGCTTATATTTTCAAATCAACGAAGATGGAAAATTCAGTCAGGTCAAATCAATACATCCTACGTCAGAGCCACACAATTTATTTACCATAAAGCGTAACATGAAAGCAAGCACTGAACATCAGGCGCAGGTACAGAAGAGTTACGAAATGCAATCCTTAATTATACATTTTAATATATTTTACAGACGCAGGAAAGAAATAGCAAACAAATTTAAATGCTGTTTGGATATGATGTAGAACTGTGGGAAGCTAAAGTACTTTTGACTTCGATGAAGTTCTCTCTCACCTGCTTACTCCTCTCTATGCCTGCTCCTGTTGTCCTGCCTCTTTGCTTTTGCCTGCCCCACAGCTCATCTCACCCTTGGCTAATATTTGGATTTTATAAACATGCAGGCTCTAGTATATAGCTTTTTGAAACTCTGTATTGTTTCAAGTATTTTAATTCAACCAAAATGCCAACCCCAAGGAAACATCTTGGCGTCCTGCACAATATTCTAACACTCCGCAATTCATGGGAGACCTCAGCTACACCTACACAGATGCATTCCATTAAAGTGAAATTTCATTTCCGGGATATTTCAGGAAAAATCCTGTCTACCTGCTTTTGGCAGCTGAAAACATGCCATTTGTGGCTTCTGCACCACCTGTAACTGTCCTAGAAACCTGCAGTCTTTGATGACTTGCAGCAGAACCAAGTCAGCCAGCAAGAATGTTCTTGTTCTAAAGAGCACCAGCCTGATGTGTCAAAAATGCAGCACTTAAAAAAAAGTTTTCAAAAATAAGTAAATAAGCAATGAGATGTGCGTACATTTCATAAAGATGCTGCTTCCTTAAAATTCAAATAGAAGATGTATTAATTATTAACACATTCCCAGTCCTCCCAAAAAAGATAAACCCCATCAGGAAGAGGGAGAAAAATAGTTATATTTTAGCTGACTTGCTGACAGTTCAAGTCTGAAAAAGCTACATAAAATTCCTTTTAGAGCTTAAAATTCACTATGGGAGGGAAAGTGAGAAAGCTAAATGAACTCCCTTGATTAAGAACTACAGAATGGTCAGAAAATTGGTACCATAACAGATTCTAATCTTGCTCTGAGGAATGCCATCTCTTTTATAGGAGAGTTACCTTCACAGTAACAGAAATATAAAATCAAAGCTATAGTGTAGCATTTGTAAATAATTATGCTACTGAGATTTCACATCTAAAATCCAAATTCAAAAACGTGAATTGAAAAGTGGTTGTCTGTAGCTTACAAGAATCTTCAGAAGCTTCCTGAAAAGCATTTTTATAAATAATGACTTAATTACCGCATCTGAAGATATCACATATTAAAATTCCCAGCTATCCTTAGGTTCGAAAATTCCAAATCGATGCTACATGAAACTTGCTGTTTTATTCAGTCACATATCAAAGACAGTGGGGTACGACTTGAGCAATCGAAATTTAACAGAAAATATGATGGTGAGCCAGTTCCTCTACTGTTGATGCTATTAAGTGACAGCAAACCAAATACTTGCCAGGTTAAGCTTTTAACATGCACGGTTTTCATTCAGAACACAATTATGATGATAAACGACAATGAAATGCAATTTTAGCATATTTAAAATGCACATGATGAAACACACGCTTTTGCTTCCTTTGCGACTGGATAAGTTACCTTTTATAATGGTGTTTCCTTCTTGTAGTTGAAACTTGGGTCGCTACCTTCGATCTGAAGTTTTAAGGCTTGCTTAAGGCTGAGTTCTGTCTCCGCGGGAGGATAGCCTTCCAGTACTTCCTGATGCCCTCTATCCTGCACTGTTCGTGGGACAGAAACCCTACCGAGAAAAACCTGATTGCTCTGAAGATGGTAATTTGGATTCGTCATAATTCCGTTTCTCTTCTTCTGTTCTCCACTTTGTTGGTGAATGAGGAACTGTTGCTGAGATCGACCAACTTCTTGCTGAGCTGGCGGGACCAAAATTTTGCACTGTGCCTCTGCCGGCATTGATTTAAGTGGCACACTTGTCCCAGATTTGGCAATAGGGACTCGTTTATCAAACTGAGTCATTTCATACTCTAACACTTTTGGTTGGGAGGAACTACTCTGTTTTATTTTTTTTCCAGCTGACCCAGATTTGCTGGAGTTGTCCGTTTTCCCCCCTTTGTTAGTTTTAGTTGATTTCAAACTAGGTTTTACTTGGCTCCATTCGAATTCACTACTTGGTGAATTATGATTTTGACTTAGGGAATGAGTTGTGGAAGAAGGAGAAACAATAGACTGCCTACTTCTGCTGCGTGGCAGGGAATGCTGCTGTATTTGCTCTGTGAATGACAGGCTGTGGAAACTATCAATGGGCACTGTCTGAGCAGTCGCAGTCGACGACGTGGTACGGAGAGAAGAATTTTTGGAACTTTTCAGGGAATTATTTGATAAAGATGACTTCTGACGGTCAACCGTAGAATCAGGTGACTCTGAAGGAGAACTGAAGGCATGAGCAGGCCCATTAGATAAGCCACGCATGCTAGGCTGCATATCTCCACCAGTACTCCCTGAACTATTGGACTTCATTGTTAAAGACTGCATTTTAGAGGAAACTGACTGTAAGGGTTTTTGCTCCATTGTGTGGACTGGAGACGGAGTGCAACCATTCAGAGTAGACGCACCATATTTTTCCAGTAATTTAATGATCTGAGAGTGTCCATTTTTAGCTGCAACACGCATAGCAGTGCGCCCGAACTGGTCTGCATGATTTGGATCAGCACCATGCTCCAATAGTATCTGGACAACGTCAATGTGCCCTTCTTGGGCTGCAATGCAGAGTCCAGTAGCACCTTGATTACATGTATGGTCAACCAGAGCTCCATGCTCAATGAGAAGCTGCACTACCTTCACATGACCTTGCCATGCAGCAGACTGCAAAGCAGATCTCTTCTCATTATCTGCAGCGTTCACATCAGCATGGTATGTTATCAGCACCTGTACCATCTCCAAGTGGCCCTGCCAGCAGGAAACATGGAGTGCCGTTCTTCCTTCAGCATCACTGGCTTCTACGTTTGCACCATTTTCTAAAAAATACTCCGCCATCGTAAGCTGGTTTTCTAATGCTAAGATATAAAGTGTTGGCCGGCCATCAGCATCTTTGTAGTTTACATCTGCTCCATGGCTGAGCAGTAGTTCAACTATATCTCTGTGACCTTCTAAAGCAGCAACGCGGAGAGCATTTCTCCCATCATAGCCTCTCTGATCAATGTTGGATTTATTTTCCAGTAATATCTGCACACAATCATAGTGACCTTCTTGTGCAGCTAATATGAAAGGTATACGTCCATCATTATCAATTTCATTTGTTCTAGCACCTTGTTCTATAAGAGCTTCACATATCAACCTGTGACCTTCAAAAGCTGCCATATGCAAAGGTGTCCAGCCTGCATCATCTCTATGATTTTCATCTAGCCCCCTGTCCAGCAGAGTCCGTACTACTTCGACATTGCCTTGTGCAGAGGCTATGCTCAGAACTGTTCTCCCTTCACTATCAATGCTATCGACAGCTGCACCCCAAAATAAGAGAGTATTTACAACCGAAGCGTGGCCCATGGAGGCTGCTGCCAGAAGCGGCGTACGACCATTGTTGTCCGTGTGATCAACATCAGCTCCTCCTTCTAGAAGCAGATCAACAACATCTACGTGTCCTTCATAAGCCGCTACCAGCAGTGGAGTCATGCCGTCTTTATCGCAATGGTCAACTTCAGCACCACGGTCAATTAGAAGACTAACCACTGAGGCATGTCCCTTACTGGCTGGTACACAAAGTGCAGCGACAGACAGCGCAGTCCTTCCATCCACATCCTCGTGGTTTACCTCTGCACCGTGATCCAGCAGGTGCTCCACGATCTCTTTATGCCCCATGTACGCGGCTGCAATCAAAGCTGTTCTGCCCTCATTATCAGCTTTATTAACTTCAGCACCATGTTGAAGCAGATTCAGCACGATATCTTCATGTCCTCCCCAAGCTGCTGCTCTCAGTGCCGTTCGACTATCGGCATCTGCACAGTCCACTTTGACTCCAGCATAAAGGAGCGCAGAAACCACCTCTGTGTGCCCACCCCACGCTGCAGATCGCAATGCCGTCCAGCCATCATGATCAGTGTGATTAACATTAGCCCCACAACCGATCAAGCAATTGACAACCTTGGTATGTCCCTGCCGAGCAGCTAAGGTAAGTGCTGTTTGCCCATGAGTATCTTCTATCTCTAAATCTGCTCCCCTTGAAACCAGTAAGTTAACGACATCGAGATTGCCGCTGTACGCTGCATTGGCCAAGAGCGTTCTCCCATTGGAATCGCACTGGTTTACTGACGCTCCGTTATCTAACAAGGTGCGAATAGAATCTTCTCTCTCCAGAGCCTGCCGAACAATGCAAGATGTGCGGTCATCCTCACTGTTGACGTGAGCACCAGCTTTTACCAGCAGCTGTAATACTTCTTGTTCTTTAGGAATTAAGGTTGACAGGGAGTCTTTGACAGGTGTGCCGTTCCATATCATCCATAAAGCCAGCTCTGAAGTCTCCAACTGCAAATTTGAATTAATTAGATGCAATGCAAACTCTTGAGCTTCTAATGGCGTTAAATCCTTTGCTCGGCAAGTGTAACTCATTGCCAGCATCCTGTGTCCCTCTGCTGCATTACACAAGTATTTCTGTGTACAGTGCTTTACATCTAGCAACCATTCTGCAAAACTGTAATGAAACAAGATTTTTGTATTTCCAAGTCCATCAATAAGGACTTTTGACAGGACGTCCAATTTGCGTTGAAAGTCTTCCATCGTCAATGTCATATTTTTGGTCCATACCGCATGATACAATTCCGTTGTAGTTAATGGCCTACAGGCTGCAAGAATTACATTAAGAATAGGCTGGACTTTCGCAAATTGTTTTCTCACAAAAAGTCTCTGACAGAGCCAAAGGTATAGGCCATTTAACGTTCCCGGAATATCACGGATCTCTCGTAACATAATAAAATTCTCCACAACTCCATCTAGGACACGTTCCAGATACAAAAAGCAACCACTGCTTTTGATGTGAAGCTGATTCAGCATTTCTGCAGTTTCTTTTGTGAGATGTTGTCTCAGTGCTTCTTCCTGGTCTAAACGATGCAGAATATATTGTTGCACATCTTTCACAATATAAGCCTTTCGTAGATCATCCAGACTTATTTTTCGAAAACCTATTAAAAGGGAAGAAAGTTGTTATTATTTCTGATATAGTTTCACTTAACTCAATGTTCAGAAAAAAATAAATAAAAGACAGACATTTCTGGGTAGGGAACACCCACGATAGTGTATTTTGTGTGTACACATAGCGAATGCAAATTAATAATAATAGCAGCGAACTTTGCTAACAGACACATTATCATAATCTACTATAAGACGAAATACATGCTACTAACTAAGAAAATTTTAAATATCACTTTGAATAGGGCATTGCGTGTCTCCTTTGGACAATAGTAAACACCTAAGCAAAACCACCAGAACCGCAACCAAAATAAGATTATTACGTATTATTATAGGAATAGTCCCTTCTCCAATGTGGTTAACAATGGAATTCCAAATAATTTTCAGCTATATAGATTAAGACAACTATCATATTAATAATTATGGAAAAGGTTATTCACACCTGGTGCATATGCCTGATGGAACGTACATAAATCACTTTAACTAGATCACCTTAGTTTCTTTTAAAAGCTTTTATGACATAGGAGAGAGAGACACAAAAATAGTCTTAAATCCCTTTACACCTCTGTGCACTGAAAGTTACCTACTTTTTTCAAGCAAGGACTGAGTTTTAGATAAACACCCCGGTTCTTTGGTAGTTGACTCACTGTATAAGGAAACAGGTTTTCTCACAGTCATATGATCTCATTGTTTTCCCAACCTGTTTACTCTTTAGAGGAAAAAGGCAGATTATTTCATACATGCATACAGTCTACATCTCCTACCTACACACATACATTCCCTACCTCCCAAAGCAAAGAACACTGTTCTTAGCAGCACGTGTGACGAAGTCCCTAGGTCACCTCAGCGCCCGCAAGGCTCTCAAGAATGAGGCGGAATGAAGATATAGCTGTACGGACTACAGGGCTATCTCTGTCATTTAAAACATTTGCTTTGGTAGTGCCAAGTTAAGCATTTGATGAAGACCTACCCTCTTTGATTAACGACACATTACATTGTTTGAACACTACTTTTCTGGAAGCTATGGGAAAACCGCAGAGGTCACAGACCTCACAGCAGCTTAAACTACTGGGTTTAAGGCCAGAATCGTACCTCACTTCTCCAGGGACAGGCTGTAATCTCTTCCTCCAGTGCAGCAGATCACACACATTTCCTTACAGTCAGCTCAGCTAGTCATAAAAAAAACCCCCAACTTTGCTTTTCAAGCCAAAGCAGTTACTAACCTCCAAATCACATTGGAAGGAAAAGTAACTGTAGAGCAATGCATTCAATGCAATTTTGGCCCCATCTGCATGGAGCAAATAATTTTAAGTGAGACTCTGAAGAATGCTACTTTCAGATTGACGTTTTATTGTATTTAAACATTCTGTGGATCAAACTGCTCAGTCCGTGAGCTTGTTCTGACTGAAAATTCAGCCTGATAACAGAGCTGTGGTTTTTGTTCCTGAGTGTCTTCAGCTGAGATTCTGAATGTCACAGTAAGCTCACTCTGTTAATTGTTTAGTCTACATGAGTATTGTACAAACACAACAGATCAGAACTGAGAGGCAAACTATGGCAGTGTTACTAAAACGTTTCTGCTTCCCTTATTAATTAATGGCAGCATTACAAATCTAACAGAACTAAAACAATAGAATACCTAAATCAAAATAACGCTTCTCCCTAAAATAAAAATCACTGGATAGGATGCTTTTGCCCAGTCACTTCTCAAGCTGACACTACACGAATAAGATTGTCTACTTCAGGATTTTTGAATGAGAAGGCCAGGAAGCAGAAAACTATTATTTTGGTGGATCCTTCTCCATTCTACAGAGGCTTTTTTTTTTTTTTTCTCTCAAAAGAAACACAGAACCATCTTTATCCACCATTTCTCGCAAGTTCAAGAAATGTCCTAACCTGACCTACAGAATAGCATAGTTCATTGACTTACTAGGCATTTACTTGAAATTTTCTGTATGTAACTTTGTAAAGCCCACAATTCATTTACATAAGCCAGGTAAGAAACTTCACTGAGTAAGGACAGCCGGTGCCCTGTCATTCTGCAGAACCCAAGCTTTCACTTCAAGGGAAAGTTTCTAGGTTATGATCCTTCAGAAGATGTAGGAATGAAAACAAATGCATTAAAAGCAGGGCATTGCTTGGTGCATGCATTCACAGAGCTGTAATCAGACACAAGTGTCCCTTTGGTTGGCTCACGCGTGCAGGGAACAGCTCTGTTTTGCTCAAATCAGAGCAAACACAACCACTGCATTCACTCACCTTCCAGTTCTCTGAACCTCTCTGCTTCTCCTAGTCAGATGTGTACCTGTCACTTGGCTGAATAAGAACAGGTACAGAGCTCTGCAAACTCCTTCTTAATGTGTTTAGTCATAAGTGACTCTGCTCACAACATCCCCAACCTCTCACATGAACCCCGTGCCTGCATCCTTCCTTCCAATATACATCTGCATATGTAAGTGATTTCTATTTTTAAATTACTGAAGTGTTTTTCAGTAGTTGATTTCATTTCCCCCCAATGAGAAAACCCCTGATTAACTCTGATGACAGCAATCCTAAGATTTCAGCTGATGTTGTGTTGACTGACTAATGACGACACTTCACCTCCCTTGACTCCCAGCCTTCACATGAAACCTTGCAGAGTGATAACTGTTTAAGCAGCTCAGTCCCTGTGCGTGTGCTTCAAGAGCAAAAGACTCTTGCTTATCTTGCAAGGTTCTCTGAATATCAATTTTCATTTTGCTTCCCAAAATGGGTGGGGAAAGTGAACAAAACCATTTTTGATGTGATTAAAAAAAACCCCAAGAACTCAAAAAAAAAAAAAAAAGGAAGGGTTTGTGAATTTGGGTTGGTTTTTTTTTCCCTTTAAATGAGACTGTATCACTATTTCATTCTGCATTAGGGTTAAAAATATTGCCCTACTCTGTACTTACCTGAGACATACCGAATGTCTAACCACTTCAGCCAAGCAAGTAAATTTCAGCAGACTTCAGAGCACTGAATAGTCCAGAAGTCAGTAAGTTAAACAATTTGGTTGTACGTTCACCGAAGCTAAAAATTGTTTCTTTTGCGATATTTCCAAATATTCCATGTTAATGAGATCCTATATATGGTATCTGAAGACAAGTTTGTATAGCAAGAAGCCCACTACACTCATACAGATCTTCACACATCCCAGGGATGATGTGCTCTTTAAGGTCTGGGATTAACAAACTGCCATTGTAACAGACTTCTGAACAGAAATAGGTTGTTAATTTTAACAACTGCAGCATGCCATACTATAATAAGCAAATAATTCAAAAAAGGCCTTATAGATACAATTATTATTATTTTTTTAAATATCAAATTCTTGTTGCTAGCTTGAAGGAGGAAAACAAAGCCGTGGGTTTTTTTTGCCCAAGCATCTATCTAAATGAGGTCATTTTACAGTTCCTAACAAAGATCCTGCAAACTTGCTTTTCAACCCTACTAGATACAATAAGTCACTTTCATGGACAAGAAGCACCAAAACATGAAGAGAAAGCTCATTTTGTTTCAGATGCATTCCCATGAACTACTTAAGCTCAGCAAAACAGGAGTGCAGCAGACAGAACTTGCAGTCCCACGACCCTGCTTTTTGCATTGTTAAAATTTTTCTTACAACACATCACTTTCAACCCTATAGGAGCTCCAATATGGATTTTCCTGATTTATTAAATTCCTGGCAGTTCTGTAAACAAATCAGTTCCAAATGTATTTCTTGGCAAGATCTAGGGTCATTCAAAAGAAAAAAAAAAAAAGAAAAAGAAAAAAGGTATCTTGGCTATATAAATACTTTTACAGTATGTCAACTTTTTCAAACATTAATAATAAGAAATAAGCTATTAACCAGCAGGTTCCAGTAAATACTTAAAAATATCCTTCTACTTTCATATCTTTAAATACATTTACATAAGTAAATTACAAAAGTTTTAAATACATTTTAGTATATTTCATTTAACTGAATTGTTAACTTTAAAGTAATCTAAATGATTAAAAACATGGCAGTGTTTTGGCATTGATTTACATTGTTGATCTAAGCATATATTTAATTAAGTATTTCTATGGCCATTTATGCACACCTGCTCCAAAAGAATATCGTATACAGCGGAGTAAAATGCACCTGAAAACTCCAGCAGCACATTTAACATTTTGTGCACTTGCAGTACACTATGCATTAAAAAAATCCACTGCATCTACCCCAGATGCTAAGAGACACTGAGGCTGAAATCTGCTGCTCTCACTGGTCTGTGTCATTGCACAGAAGTTTATTTGGTTAGATTTACAGCTAACAGTCCATTTAAAGCAATTGAGACTTCCCTCTTTAATTACAAAGCAAATAAGTCCAAAATTCACACACAACTTTTTACTAGGAAATAGGAAATTCCCTAGTATCATGTTTTCAAAGTGGTAATCAGAAGAAAGTGGTAATGAGAAGAAAGGAAACAGTAATTAAGAGCTCCCAGTTTATTTCCCAAGCCTTCTAAAGTTTGGGTTTGTTTTTTTTTTCAAAAACCAAACCAAAACACAAACTTTTTCAAAGCTTTAACATTATGGAAGTAAGTTTTACACCTACATAAATATATAAAAATTATCTTTTATAGTAAAAATCCAACTCCCATAAAGACTTTAAAGTAACATGAAACCACCCAAATTAATTCCAACCTACAACGAAAAATTAGAGGACAACTCAGATTTTCTTTTTTGAAGCAATTTCTCATGCTTGTGGCATGAAGGGGTCTCATGCCATTTATCTTCTGGAATGGCAGCCAACGATAGAAGGTTTGGTCCCTAAACAGGCAACTGAGTTGATCTGGGGATTCGGCAATACAACTACTGGAGTAGCTTCAATTACCAAACCGTATGGGTTTTCTGGGTGCAGAGAAGCTGGGTTGTGATTTCTACTATTTCTCTTAAGTTTTCACATTTTTGCTTATTTTTTAATTTTAGGAAAGGCTACAAGAAAAACAACCCTATTCAGACCAGAACCAGCAAATAGCAGAAATATGAAAAATATGCTTCCAAGATTTCTAATCCAAAATAAGTTTGGATAAGTATCAGGTCTTAATAATATCTGGTTGTCTGGAAATGAATGATAGATAAAAGGGAGAGTGAAAAATGAATGACAGATTGTCTGCTTTTGCCTATCAATAAGTGAGTGAATGGAGCTTGAGCTGCCTCTGAGGCTAAACTGAACCCTTTCACATCCACTTTTGATACTCTTTACTGTAGTTTCCAGTATCTTTCCAGTATCTAACATTAATTTTATGGAAACTACGGCTCCCTGAGATGTGACATCTGCACGGGTTGTACCACACTGGTGCAGTCATGCCTCACACATGAGAAGGAATTCTTTGGATGAAGAATGTCAGTGTTTAATTGAGGGGTATAATCAAGCACGATGCCACAGATATTTGATTCATGTGTGCAGCAAAAAAGAAGAAATTAAGTAAATGCCTACTAAAAAAAAAGCTTCTTTAAACCAATTAATAGAGCATTTGTACATATGCACTTTTGTCTATTTACTTTTATGCTGTTAATGAGAAATTACCTGCTTCTCCCTCAAACTTGACTAAATAAAATCACCTGATTTTAAAATGCCTAAAGTTTTTAAACTTACGATGGATCTTTAAAAAAGGAATTTAGTTTTGTAAGAACAACTGCTATGCTTTCAAGATTTAGCCTCATTTTAGAAGAAACATTTTTATTAGCTAATTAGCTGAAGCATTAAAAAAAGGTAAAATTGTACGTTCTGTGCCGCTTTCAGGTTAGAGGACTTTTTGTTATTTAGAAATACAAGGAGACGACTTCTAACATTACAATATGTAGATTGGAAAGACTGTGTTTAATCTCACTGCTTCACTGTCCGTCCTTGCAGCCAATTGATAACAAATGATGATGTGGGAGAAAATGTGGATAATTATGGGCGCAAGACAGAATTGTTAAATTCAGGAAAAAGTTCGTACGAAAACCAGGAATGATGTGGCAGTTGGTGACAGTGCTCATACAAAAGAAGGCAGGAGGACATGCATTATCTGTGCCCCTCCTTTTTTACTCAAACTGGCTGGCTTTTGCTCACTGTGGAGGGTGACCGCAGACTCATGCAGGCATCATTTTACATTTGGTTCATATTTTTGAGGTTGTCGCTGCAGCCACAAGAGGCAAAACTTTTTTTTTTTTTTTAATTAATGAAAGCTGAGAATCTGAGTAAAGCGAAAAATGTGTAGCACATTTTGCTACTACAGAATCTGGGAATACAGAATGGCCCAGAACCAAGCTGCAGCAGATGCAGGCACAACTATTCAACTTTCATAAGTAAGTCACCAATAAAACCGAAGGAACAAAGAGGACCCGAATAAACACCCCTCCTCCTTTTCTCATTCTCTGAGTGGCAGGGATGATTTATTCACCACCGGCAGTGGCAAGATGACAGTGGATGAGAAAGACTGGACTCTCTCTTCCACGTCATCACTATTTTTGGCTCAGGAGATGCTTGCAGAACTGTCATCTGTACTGGACACCCAGAAAAGAGCATGGTCAGGACCAGCCCACTGCAGCAATCCCGCTCTCAGTCATTGATAACGCTTTCTGACAAACAAGTTTAGCTCTCATTTCAGCAGATATCTGAAGGAAATTTTCACGGCATGAAATTTTTAAGTGAAAACAGGTATATACTGGCTGTAAACAAATTAATATTGGCTAATATGTATTTCATATCATACTCTAAAATTTTTAGCAGAAAAAAACTAGAGATGGGACACATTTTCCTAAAATAATCCCAAAGGATTCTAATCTATTTTACTAATTTATAGTGAAACTTGTTTTGGTTCTAAATTAAAGAAACACGTTTGAAGAAAATGTACAGTGATTATATTATCGTTATGGTTGCAAACACTTATTTGCTGGGAAATTGGAGATATTAGCAATTCAGTACAACAGTGTCCCAGAGCGTAGTGCACAGTATACACCATTTATTTCTCCAATCATGAGTGCAAAAAGTACTTATCGTTGATCTTGAATTCTGCCTGCCCACCAATTAAATAGCTTCATAAATTGGCTCGGCTAAAGTAAATATTCAAATACCACAAAGGAGAAGAAGAGTTTGTCCTGATAGAAGGGTTAATGACGGCCTATCCTTTTCAGGCTAGAACCAGAAAAGAAACTACCATTATCTCAAGTTTTATAACACAAAGTTGCAATGTATCTGAAGTTAACAGAAGCTTCAGCCATGCTCCTCACATCCTCACTATACCTTTCACTAAACTTGAATATTGGCTGCAAACAAGAAAATCATCCACCGGGTAACCATCACATTGGCTGTAAAGTCACAATTTTTATTTCGTAGTTGAACAAAACACCACTTCCTCCAAATAGACCTGAAAATTTCTTCTCAATTTATGTCCAATTATTTTGGGATTCATTCTTTCTTTGCTGTACCTTTTCCCCAGTGAAGATGGGATTATAATATCACATGCCAACCTCCTTTATGCTATTCATCAAGTCATTCTTTGTGGAAATGAGAAATTAACTCATTGAAATTAAATTCCTTTTAAAGGCATATCCATTAGTTCTGCTGATTTTTCCTGTCAGGAATTCCATCTGGAAACATACTTAGAAGACAACAGCAATTTTTTAGGACTAGTCTGAAACTTCATATGATTCAACGGAAAGGAAATAAAACTGCTCTGAAGAAAGTTTTGTCTGCTTTTTTGGCAATGACAACGTACCTAATCAGCCAAGCTTTGACAAAACTATTCCCATATGAACATCCAAAGGAGCCCTGTGAAGCTACCCCGAAGTTTCCTTTAGTTCTCACATACTCCCAAATACCAGTCTTCATGTCTGCCACTGATTAATACAGTACTTCATTCCAAAACGCAATTATCCCATTGACCTTTTGCCACTGTGGAAGCGAGCAAGCCTATGGGTCTATGTTCTATAATCACATTTTTGTCCTAATTGTGTCCTTAATACACACAGGCTTTATACCCAGGCCTGGAATCCAGTCTAGATATTGCCCTTTATTAAATTTCAGAGAACTTCCAGTAACAATGTCATTATAGTGAAGAAATGTTCTCATGACACAGTAAAGCCTGGATGAAGAAGCTATAAAGAATTTTTTTTACTGTGCAACCTTTGCCAAAAGTATACTCCAGGAATCCACATCTACATTGTTCCCCTCTCGAGTTCCACCTTCAAAGATTATTCCCTGCTTTCTGAAAATAAGAGAGATTTTAATGGGAGATGAAAAAAATAAGCTGTTGAGGTTGTAAGGAAGGGGTGTATGCAGACGACATACTTATGTACTTAACATATCACCTACACTGTTTCAAAGCTTTTTAAAACTAATAAAGCAAGAGGAAAACTCAAAGCAGCCATTTTCTTTGCAAATGTACTGCAAAGACATAATTTACCTCTAAAATACTTGGCTGATTTAAGCTTTCCATAGTCCTCAGTAAACTGGAATGTGTGTTTTCCAGAATTACCATTTTCGTGACTGTCATTTTTTAGAACTAAGCATGCATCAGTGCTTTCAACCATCACCAAGGGTCTTGTAAATACTACGTCCTTGTTACAGGCACAGGTGACAAACACTTCCTATGCTCTGTACTCACCCGTAAACATTTTTGTAACAGCTTTACTCTGCTTGCGGGCAGAACACAGGAGGAGCAGCCAGGGAGGGAAGAACTCAAAGTGGCCAGCTAAAAGCTCCGCTATTGTTCCGGATAAACTTGTAGAAGTCTGTTCACCCTCGGAAACGTTACAGCCCTCATCAACTGAATCTACGAGCAGGAAGAGACTCTGCTGGGGGGGCTTCATTCCCAAGAGAGGGAGCAGAATGCACCTGTAAGGAACACAAAACAAAATCACTATTTTAAATACATTTAACAATACATTGACATCATACAGTCATTAAAGTTGAAGCTATGATCAACTTCAAATGCAAAGTTGTTTTTTAAACAGTCTAAGGATTTTTTTTTTAAATAGTTACCACAAAAAATACTGAGGTAGATTGAACTAACAGAGATAGGTTGAATAGTTAGTGACATAATCCTTGCTTAGGCAATATTACTTTTTAATGAACTTACAATTTATAACAATACTTTAAAACAATGTAAGGCTGTTCAAGGCTGATTAGAAGACTTGAGATAATGTTGCTTCACTAAGAAAGAAGATACTTGGCCTGAAGTTTAAGAACTTCATTACTGTTGTCTCCGCCAAAGCTGTTAGTACTGCTTATCAGAAACTAATAGGGAGCAATAGTTGGTCATGAAACAAAAGTCTAAAATATCACAGCTCAAAGAGTTCAAGTCTGAATGAGTAAGTTTTACAAAGAACAGAATTTCTGCCACACCTTCACAAATGAAATGCAAAGCAATTTAGTAGCAGACTTGAGGCATTTAGTAGTGACTTTGATGTAGTAGTTTTTATTTATATTGAAGTTGCTGACTTCATATTACTGGAAAAGGATTATCTGCATCCTCAGGACACTAGCATCTATACCAACACATCTGATTATGCAGTTAAAAATCTCAAATTTGCATGTATTGTTGCCAGCCTTAAAGGTACTCCTTAAAAATATATTCAACTGCACATACAGGTATCTTTAAATAGCTACTACATAACTGTTGTGTATATCCAGTATTTCCATGCTAAGCTACACCACTGTTTTGGGGGAAACTTCCTAATTATTTAGGACTGTAAGTTTCGCTGACTAAATTACCTTTCAACACATTTGGCAAGTAAACTTTGACTTCATAGTAAGAAGATTCAGAAAATGGAACGAGGTGAGAAAAATACGTATCTAACAGCTTACTCTCTTTGGTAGATATGTTATTTGCACATGTCCAAAAGGTATATACATCATTAAGTGGTTTTTGTTTTACTCAAAACCATAATAATCTTTTTTCATTTGTTTTACTGAACAAATTTATCTTCAGAAGACTTTGGTCAACGCATTACCTACCAAGCATTCAAAGCCGAAGAGAGGCAAATCTTGTCTGTTAATGGAAGAATGCAACCCACTTCAGAAATTACTCATAAGCCCTGTTAGTGGAAGGTTTGTTATTTTCTGTTTTTTTTTTAACTAAGAAAAATGCAAAATGGAAACAGAGTGGTGCACCTTTCATGTCCAGCAGTAACAGTAGAATCTAGCAGAGCAGACTAGGTGATCTATTGCACTTGCATAAACTTCCCCAAAAGTATAAAAAAGGAAGTACAAAATACCTATGTTCTGAAAGTATTCAGTATTAGATGGATTTTAAATCCCTAACACTGCCCACCCCTTTCTTTTCAGATGCATGACTACTGAGAATTCTTTGGTACTTCCACAGCCAGTTACTCTTTCAGAAGATGCCTGAAGTACAACTAAAATCACTGTTCACTAAGCTGGGAAGTTAAGCAGCTACCAATTTACAGAACAGGAAATTAAAGTAGCCATAAGGTTAAAATTACTTTCCTGAGTGATGCCAATCCCACAATGAAAGAAGGCAGTTGGAAATGACCACATTTTCCACCCCTTCCCCCACGAGAATGCTGCCTTGCCCCCTCAGCTATTTACATCAAGACATTTTCCCTGCAACATTTCTTTTTCTATCAAAACTATTTTTCTTTTCACATAGTTCTCTATATGAAATTACTTTTTGAGTATGAATATTACTGCACGATACGAAGCAATGGTAATGGTATCTTAAATTAAAATCTGTGTGACCCTAACAAAATGCCTATATAATATCGTAGGAGCATCCAACAACGTTCCTGGGTCAGAAATTTACCTGTTGGGAATATCACCAAGAAAAGCTAACCATTATGTCTGGGAAACAGTCCCAAATCATTCTGCTTAATTCCTGCAGTACGTAGCAGTTGGCTGTAGAAGGTCGAATCAAAAGGTTCACCCTGCCTCCAAACAGGGTTGAAAACACACATCTAAGGAATAACGTAAGCACTGGGCAAGCACTAAACCCCATTTTCCCAGAACTCTCAGGGACCGCAGTAAACAGGGCTTCCAGGGACTTTTTGAACCAGAGAGTCGGTCTTTGCACTGAACACCCCTTAACTGACCACGCTTCCACAGGTTTGTCCAAGTCTTCTATGAAGCCATTCAAGCCTCTGGCATCCACAACATCCCGTAGCAAGGCCTTCGGCAGCTTAGTTACACACTGCGTGAACAAAATCACTTCCTTTTGTAGTTTTAAATCCAAAACATCCTTGTTTCATTTGATACCCTTTTGCTTCTGTGCTGGAATGGTCAGTGAAATTATGCCGTATTCACTTTCTCCATGCCATTTGTAATCTTCTGACTTCTACCATATTGATGGTGCTTCACAGAAAGCTACTCCACAGACCCTTGTCTCCCTGTGCTCTGCTTTTCTCCACTTCACAATACTTCTGTTTCTGAATCTTAACATAACTTAAACTCCACTAGGTAAAATAAACACACACACACATATATATATACATGCATATAAGAAACGAGGCACAATGGCTTCTCCCAGCTTACAGCAATATTATTATAAAGTGTGGCACTGACAACACATTGATGTCTTTCTCTTAAAGTGCCCTTAGAAACCATTTGATAAAATTCTGTTCTTCCTAGACGTTTTATAGCTCTTGTGTTCAGAGTAGATGCCAAGTAACATCATAGTGAGACTTTTCAGAGACGGTAAGTGCTGTGCTAACTTGCCAAAAGTCACGTCATGTTTACCTCCATAACATGACTTAGTAATTCCACTCCCCTACAATTTTTTGCTTGCATAGGAAAGTTACATAAATCAACAAGGAATTAACAATGTCTTAAAGTACTTCCGTAAATGGTGATTCATCTACAGATTGTTGTAACAGATTGCTTAATTTGCAGAGTGCCTCTCAAAAGATTAGAAGTTGATTTTCTTTACTTTCTGAAAGGATAACAGCTTTATCTTTGTAACTTTTATACTCAATACAGATATAAAAGTGGTTATCACTACAGAACATTTCTGAAATAGAAATTGTGATTCAAAACAACAAAATTAATTAATCAGTAAAAATACAAAATCTCTAGAGAAAACAGCACAATTAGGTATTTTAAATGACGGAATTCATTTTAATGGCAATGTAATGTAATGACTTATTTATGCGGGGCAAAGATGTTTTCCATGCTCTTTAGCAAATAAGAAGTCCTCAGAACAATGAGCCATCCCACAGAATTCTTCAGGATTGCTACTGAGTTGACTGAACCCACGCAAACACGACTTTCCACATATGGAATGAATATATACAGACTAGGCTGAAGTTCTGCTTATGATTATGCTCAAGATTTTTAGATTGGATCCACAAAAATACCAAAACACAACAGAACAAAGTAGAAAGATAGTGGTGTTGTCTAGAACCACTGAAAAGAGTCACAGTGGAATGCACATACTTGCTAAAAAAGGACAAAAGAAAGAGGCAAACACACACATGCCAAATAACAATTAATGAGCGGTTCCAGGAGCAAAAGAAGTTATAAGTCCTACTTTCTTATGAAAGTGTTCCTCATATTTGATTGTCTCTGGTGTATAGGAAATTCAGCTATGTCCTCACCTAAACTGTTTGATGCCTGTTACAGTGTGAATGTCTGTCCAGCTGCTGGCATTCACTACTGACAAACACACAGAACAAGTGTATAAAACTCATCTCCTAGGCAAGCCAGAAGAAGCAAGGGAAAAAAGTACAAAAACCACCAACACCCCCCCCCCTCCATTTGTTAGACTCTAAGTGCTGCTACTTTTAGCAAAATACAAAATACTTCGAATTTCATGACAGAGATGACTGATTTGGAAATCTGCCTACAGCTCTTACTTTTCTTTTTCTGTATCTGCATGACAATTCTTTAACAAACCGCCTTTTAAGTCACCTTCTCGCCAAACAGTTATAGTTTAACACTTGTATTTCAGCTACTGCTGCTGATGCCCAAATGAATCATCCCAGAGGTCTGCCTTGGGCATTTACAAACTCTGCTCTTTTCAAAGAAAGTTTGTAAAAAAGCAGACAATATCATTATCCCACACATAGCCTTCTTCGCTTTCTCATCCTGCTTTTTTGGAAATGCTTCTACAACAGATTCCTTGAGGAAATTCACGAGCTATTTGTCATATACCTAATCCCTGAGTATTAAATTAGCCTCTTCCCTCCCATTCCTTACTTAATTATTGAGGAGTTAAGTCTTCCTCCTCATTTAAAATTATTAGATGGCTCTAAACATTTTGATTCACAGGAAACAATCTCTTGTCAGCTACAGCTAGGGAGCCAGCTTCAGGATTCATCTGGAAGTGGGCACACACCCTGCCCTCTTGCAAAGGTGGAACGCAAAACTGGTTTTGCACCTGCAGACCAAACCCATAACATTTTCACCACTCTTCCAAGCTTTGCTGCTACCTTCGCCAAGCCTGCGGTGAGCCTCAGAACTGGTGTCAACGCCATCGGAGTGGTACGGTGCTCCAAATAGCCATGGCCATGGAGAAGACCCCCCTTCCGCAGCTCAGCAGACCCCCAGTCCATGGAGCCCACGGCTATGGAAGAGGTCAGGGACGTGCTTCTGCCCCCACACAAACTGCTTTGGTCTGGCTAGCAGGAAAGGAGCAGTATTACCCCCAAGCACACAAGCCACACACTTCAACTGCAGCCGATGTATGCCCAGACTTTGCACGTTTTCCCTCTTCTCCCACTCTGCCTGTGTTAAGTTTTCCTTATCTACCCAGAGAATGGCACTGTGCTGTGTGCTTGTTCTGGTCTGGACCATGTGCAACGTTATCACTCCGAATGTAGCTGGATCCACTGTTTGGGCTGTGCTTTTTACTGTTGGATTTTGTCAGGTTGGAAAGAGCAACCTCTCACTGGCAGTTAAAAAACATCACTACAGGACACGAGCACTAGAAACAAGGCAAACATACCAAATTGATGTTTAAAAACAGTGCCGAGTGCTCTGAGTGATGTTTACTGCTGTCAGGTGGGGTTGCCCTTATGCTCTACTTCATCTCATCTGTCTCCCCCACTCTGTTTTGGGGAGTTCTGAAATGTTAGGAAGTTAGCATTCTACTGCTTGACTTCACCAGCACCTCCCTGCCAAGATCCCTGCAGAACGTCTTCTTACCTAAAGACTATTTGCATTTCCAAAAGGAGAGCAATATTCACTGTCAGTGAGAGACTTCATATGTAATATTTACAATTAAGTTAATATCAATGCCACTATTCTGAGTCACAAGAAATGGTAATGCCAGTAGGCAATCGCACAGAATAACAGAAAATAGCTGCAAACTCCGTGAGGATTATAATTCCTTGGAATTGAAGTAATTCCTTGAGGATTGTAAACACATGCTGAAAAAGTATATTCATAATACCTTGGATGAATACATATGGCGATTACTAGCAACATGGTGGAGCTGATCGACTGATATCAGCAATTGAGGTTACAATGAGCTTTACCTGAATTTATTATTCTATTGACAAAAATTTGCCAAGAGAACCTCATAAAGCATTCACCTTATATGAGAGAGACAACGCAGTGCTGAACTCTGTACGAGATCCGAATGCCTCGTAGAGTTTACAAGGAAATTGCTTATTTGCACATTTGATCTAAAGAATTATTGAACATTAAAGTAATGGAGGAATATGCCTATATATATACACATACATTGGATGGGTGTCTTTATATATATAGATTTTAACAGTAGCTAGTGTATAACAAAATAGACAATTCAAACACTATGCTCAGTATTCGGAAAAATCAAAGAAGTATCATCCTTCTTATGGGTGATTTACAACATGATATATCACAGCAGTTTGCCGTGTAATTTTTAAGACACTCATTTCCATTTATATTGTATCAGAAAGTGAAGTACACAGTGAAACTGCAAATATTTAAACTATATTTACATAAAGTTGTAGTAAAATTGCTAGAAACATAAGAAGTAGTGGGAGTTTTGCCTAAAAATCACACACAGACACCTAGCAAAGATCCTAACCAGTGAGTGGAAACCTGATGCTGCCTCTGCCAGCTCTGAGGCAAGTGCAGCAGAAGCTCCATCTTCCCCAGCCCACCGCTGGGGGACACACAGGGCAGTTAAGAGCTGGAGGTGCTGCAGGACAGCCAAGGAGGGAGGAATTATGTCATACAGGCATTACAGAGGGGAGACCAGGCCACTGCAAGACACCTAAGGACACAAATTTATATGCAATAGGGTTTCCACCACTTTCACTGCTCATGGAATAAACATAAAAGCTTTAAAATGTATATGAATGGAAAACAAATGCAAAACTCCACACTTTAAATCATCTGTACTTAAAAAATTTCTCACAGGTGAGAGCAAATACCCCACTTTGTACCCACTGCCTCATGAGCTTACAGGCACGTTCATTTGTGTATTATAATAATCCAGGGGTTGCTCAGAGTATAATCTGTTAAAGCNAATGAAGCCAGTGAAGATAAAGCTATTAAAGAGTGTTAGAAGCTTCAGCACAGACAGACTCATGCCAGTAGCTCAATTTACCTTTTTTGTTTTCCAAACTGCATATGCGGCATAGGTCACAATAAAAGAAAAGGTATATTTCACTTCTAATAAAATTGACAATTCCTGCTGCTCAGCTGATGAAATATTACCCTCTTTCCAAGAAGACTTGCAGCAGCTGTATTCATACAGAAAGAAAAACCAGAGCATCTTTACAAATTACTTGCAGTACTGTTTGTAGATTAGGGAGGTTTACTTTGTCCTATGACAAGGCATTTATGTCTTATGGATGACTGACAGTAAACAGTTTATTTACCTGCCTGGTAATGCATTCTGGCTAATGATTAAAAGGAAAATTCTAATGGTCAAGTCCAATAGCTGCTTTCTGTACAATATCACCCCAATTCTAGACACTATACACATGCGTAATACAGGCCTTTGCTTCTTACTAATCACCCAGCTGCTCATACCGGTAATAGCATCCTGAAAAACACACACACAGGACTCAACAAACAGTGGAAATATTCGAGAAATACAAGGGCTGTGAAGCATAGATCGCTTCTCCACTTAAAAAGCTGCAAAACAAAACATATGGCTAAGGGTGGCAAAAGCGAAGTGACCCAGTTTGATGTGTGCACACCTGTGTACACACCGACAGATTTGATCAGGTTATTGAGGTACCTGTTCTGTAATTTTTCAACACGATAAAGTGTACTGCAACTGATTATGACTTTCTGACAAAGTGCAATACTGGAATTATGCACACTCGTGGACTATAGTATAAGAGAGATTATTGTTTCTAGTAAATTATTTATTTACAGGCTGCACAGAAAGACAAACTGGCTCTAGCAGTTCTACCCAAGGACAGTCACTCTTATGAAGGAAGAGGCAGAAACCAGAAAAGAAAATAAAAAAAAAAACCTGAGAATCACCTATTGGGAAAGCTCTAGGTTCAGTACGTGGGTGTAAATTTAGGGTCTGGTCTTTTCAGAAGCAGTGAATTAGAAACAGCAGGCGAGTCTTGTGCAATTCAGTACCTGTTTTTGCAATGTCTTGTAGCAACCTGAATTTTATCTGTAATTGTAAAGCAGACTCGCAGTCCCACAAGGAGGGCACAAAAGCTAGCTCCAGGGCTCCAGGGCAGCAGGCCAGACAACAGTAGTTTATTGTAGAACCAGCGCCAAGGGCCGTGCGCACTCAGAGCACGCTGGACCCCCGTGTAGTCATTAGAGACCTCCTACTGTCTCATACAAATATATAGGTGATTTTTGTCTATAAAGTATTGCCAGCGGATTAACTCAAAATCCCAGAAAATAGAAGCCTTAAGAGCAAATATTTTGGTGTAATAGTTGGACTGCCTAGAACAGTTTGCAAACAACTCAGCGATTATAAAGGACAGACAACTCTAGCTGAAAACCACTTACACCTGCTACCATGAGCAGGTTGACTTGCTCTGTATATTTTTAAATGGAATGTATTTGCCATATGTGCTAACATATACAATATGTTCTAAACTACTCAGAGTCTGACATACAAAAATCTGTGTCCCTACCAAAGGCAGAGACGAGGAGAATACAAGAAACAACGCAAACATTTTCTTGAACACATACTATAAAATAGTAATTTATTCACACAAACTCTCCCAGTTCTGTTTTTTTAACAATGGAGAGGTCATCTCATCCACTTCCTCGCCTACAGCCGGATCAGCCCTACATCTGTCATCCCTTAGAGACACTAGTCTAGGCATTCCAAAAGACTTCCACTGATCAATACTCTGTCTCCACAAACAATCTATTCCAGTGCTTCAATATTCTTGAAATTGGGACGTTTCCCCCTTCCCCTGTGTGTCTAACCATAACCTGTTTTCCTGCAATTTAAACTTTGCACTTCTTGCCCTATTACAGAATCACAGAATAGTCAGGGTTGGAAGGGACCTCTGGAGATCATCTACTCCAACCCCCCTGCCAGAGCAGGGTCACCTACAGCAGGTTGCACAGGACAGCGTCCAGGCGGGTTTTGAATGTCTCCAGTGTGTGAGACTCCACAACCTCTCTGGGCAGCCTGTTCCAGTGCTCGGCCACCCTCAAAATACGAGGAGGAACTTCTTTACTAAGATGGAACTTCCTATGTCCCTAGTTATGTCCCATGGATAACACAAGAGTGGTTACAAGGAAGCCAGTAGTACCCAAAATTTAGAACCATTTCTGTCTACTAAGTCAGCCAGACCATTAAGGAACACACTGAAAAGAGAGACGCAGGACAGACCTCTATGAAACCCAACATGATGTGCCACGTCAGTCTGAAAATGAACTACTGATAATTATTCTCTAAGTACAGTTACTCAACTCTTTTTGCATGTAGCCAAATGTAGTTCTACCTTGCACATAGCCTGTTTGCACGAGTCTCATGTAAGCATCAAAGCCTTCCTGGAGTCAAAATGACATTTATGGTTATCCCTTATCCACAAGTTCTATTACTCTGTCTCTTACAAAAAGAAGTTTTATTAGATTTGTCAAAACCAAACCATGTCACATTAGCTGTTTTTCAACTCGTTATCTTCCAGCTGGTTGCAAATAGCTTTGTCTGATTATTTCTTCCAGCATTTTTTATTTCAATTGACACGCTTCTAATTGCCCAACGCCTTTTAGTCCCTTTTTAAAGGGAATAAAGATACCTCTTTTTCTTTCAAGTCTGAGTTTTCAGCCATCCTGATAAAGATAACCTGTCCTTTGAAGACAGTCAGTAACAGTTCACAGGCTGAACAGTTTGAAACCATCTCACCTATTCATGTTGGTTGGGGTTTTTTTTTTTTTTTTTGTCTGGGCTGTTTTTCTGTAATCTTACTTCTTTGTTGCTAGTTTTAATTATGTTAGCTGACAGCAAAACAACTGTTTTTAAGAAAGGGCAACATACACGAGCACTGAACATTCAGCTTTCCCAGTGCTATCAGTTTTTCCTCCACCACCACCACCACTTGGTGGATATTGCCTTTCTTCTGCTAACGTACGTATGGAATTATTTCTTATTACCAAACAAAATGCACCTTGCAGGAAACATGAACAATGCACCTTGAACTTTCAGTTTTGCCCTCATTTTCATATTACTCTTACTTTCATATTCAGTAGCTGACCTACTTATTTCCTGCAGTCTTGCTCCTTGTGTTTAACACATGAATGATGAGAAGCTCGGTTTCACTAAATTGGACGTTTACTATACTGCTTTGAGACTTCAGTGTTCTTTCCAGCTAATTCCTTTCTTTCATTACACTTGTCTTCATGAGATCTTACCCACAGATTATCTGAGGTCACCATTATCTCCAAGTCCACTGCTTTTAGTTTGTCCTTCTTTCTCCTCCTCTTCTAAACACTGTGCATTTAAGATCATTTCATAGTCACTATCTCCAAAAGTTGTCTTTCATGCTCTCAGCTGTTTTTTTCTGATCTGACTGAAGCAAATTTATGTCTTCCCACTAGCTATTTTCTCCTCTTTGACACTAGAAATATGGTTACTCACAGATTCCTGCTAATATCATGCTTTCTCAGCTGATGTTCATCTTTGTGTTTTGTTATTCAATTTTTTCAACCATGCAGACATTATTGTCCAAATTCTGTGGCTTGGATAATTCTATTCGATATCTTAAAGAGGCTTAGCTTATTTGACCTTGCTGGTTTGGTAGAGTAAAACATCTGTATTTTAGGAAAGGCATGGTTTAGAGGTGTGGGAATCTCTCTTAGTTACTGACAATTACTATACTTTGCCAAAGCAGGTGAACTTTTAGATACACAAGATGGTCTAATAGGGTAATTGGTAGGTAGTTTTATTTACAGTCCATAAAAGATAACGCTTTTACCAACAAACCTGTAAGTAGATATCACACACATAAGACTACCACCTTGTGTAGTGTATTTTCAGATTTTCCACTGGCTTTAACCTCGTTTATTCTAGAACTACAAGCAAGCATAAGCTATACAAAGAAACTCCTAAACAAGCTACTTTTTTTTTTTTTTTAAACATACCAGTTACAAAAGTTATCCTGACAGATCTTTTAGAACATTTAAATCAATCTTGGCTGTGTACTAATATTTCCAGTTCTGCTTGTTTATGCCATACCTTTTTTCCATTAGTATAAAGACACCTAAGGCATTTGATTACCACCTCACTTATCTTCCTCTTTGTCCGCCCCATGACCCTATATGAATAACCCTATTTCCTCTCCTCCTACACCCCCAGTTTTTGAGCTGTTGTCTAAGTTGCTGTTATTTATATTTACCCCTGAGATTTGTCATCCACCAGGTGTTGTTTAATAGCTCTTTTAGTATGGTAAAAAAAAATAAAAATCACTGCTTTTCTTTGTATTAAGCATCAATTAAATTCTCATTGTTTGTTTCCACAACTCGATCTCTTTCTTAAAAAAGAAAAAAAGAAAAAAAAAAAGAAAAAGAAAAAGGTAGGGGATGTCAAAGAATGTACACTTTACATCAAAAGCCTCAGATGAAAGCATGAAATCAGACTAACTGAAAACTATTAGTAGTTGAAATGAGAGAATTACCTATACTGCGCCTTATTTTCCATATCTGTAGAGTTCGGATAATAACTTACTTTATAAATATTCAGAAGTCAGTGGTTGAAATGCAACATGTAGGAGTGGTGTACCACAATAAGAAAACTAACAAGTCTATATATGCAACAGAATGCATTAAAATTACAAAGTTAGTTTTAAATCATTTATGAAACCAAAGGTACAGCAAAGTGAAATACAGTCTTTTCAGCTTTCCTTATTAACGACCTCATTCCCTAGACATATAAAAATTAGTATTTATTTGTTAAACAAAAATATATCATCTTCTATGTGCAGTGTTATCTGAACACGTTAGTATACAACTGAATCGAAATTCTTGTTGCCTTACAGGCATTTGAATTTGTTGGTATTATTCTACGTTTTGGAGATAGACAAAATCCCTTTCTTTCTTCTGTCTTGATTCATGCAGAGCATAAACACAACTGAAGAAACAGATATTGCTTTCCATGTATACAATTGTATTTGTTGACATGAGCGAAATGCTAGCCACAAAAAAGAAACAAATCCCACCCCAGATAAGACAGATAGAAAACTGCACTGAATACATTCAATTGTGTGGCATTTGTCAGGCTATGTTCTAGTTTACTCTCCAGCCAGCCCTACGTTCTGTTATTCTATGATCACGTAACGAAAGACAATAGGATACTGAACATGCTACAAAACCAGTTACTGTTATTAGTGCAGTTCGGTCTGACAATCCCCAAATCAATCAGATTTTTCCTATGCATTTGATTCCAAAAAAACCCCAATAAACCAACCCAAAACCAAATATCAAAACATTACTGATTGGGAAGCACAAAGAAGAGATGCTGCAGTGGCTATTTCAGCAGTAAGCTGTTTCTTCAGAACAGAGGGTTCTCCAGTTGCCTGCCTGGAGGAACCAGGATAAACAACATTTTGAAATATTGATCATTCCCTCATCAAGTTGCTCTATACCTGCCTTTCTCATTTCTTGCACATCATCACAAAGCACCCCACACTTCAACTGCTGAACTGATTGCAGGATTACACTGTCCAACCTCATTTTCAGAAAATCCTTTGCACAAATACCAGATGAGAAGCTATTAAGATTTTACCTTACTAGTCAAGCACTTAAGACAGCTTTCCTCCTATATTTGCATTACCGTGTATCTTTTTCCATCTTATTTTCTCAAGTAAAAGGGACTATCCTAACCTTTAATTGCACTGTCTTAGTTGAAGAGGCAACAGATGGAGCAGCTTTCATGTGTCCCATTCAAAATTATTCTCCCATACTCCCCAAAGTAAAATCCACAGCACATGTTCCTCGTGCATCACTCCAAGTCCACATTAGTTACCTTGTGGTTTGGCATGTTTTTTTTTTCCCCTCCCCCAGCCCCAGGCAGATATGGTTTCTCTTAATTTGACTGTAAATCTCCTATTGATCCTTTCTGTAACTTCTCTGTAATTTACTTTAAAAAACATTGTTAGGTTAGCACCATGTGAACCTGATTCTATTATCTTACAGCAGTAATGCATTTAGCTTTGGAACTGATTCCATAGCTTTATATTTAGTAAGATCTATTTTTAGCTTGAACTACAATAGAGAAAGTCACAGAAACTACATTCTCCTATTCCCCCCGCCCCCAACAATTTATACACAAAATGTGTACTGTGGATGGCAACTTCATCATATTTATCATAATTTAAAACAGAAGGAGGTACTACAGAAAGAAGTATACCTGAAATCATAAAAATCAAACTTACTGTGAATGTACAGTACCTGCTACAAATTCTCGGGCGGGGGAGGGAATTCTTATTTTATTTTTTACGAGAAAGTAAGCGGAATGAAGCTGAAGCAAAGAAAATGGCAAGACTCTCCAATACAAAATAAAGCACCTGAAACCAAACTGATACATACAATTGTCAAAGGAATGCAATAAAAATTTGGAAAGTTTACCAAAGTATTTGTAACACTTTTCTTATTTAAACTCTTTGCGTTGTTGACTACTGAAGTTTTCATCTGTTAGAGAAGGCAGAGTGAGTTGATATTGCTTTGCTAATTTAGGGCAATTTAAAATCATGTAGGACACAATTTCTTCTATCATGGATCAACTGCACTTTACCTACAGAGCTTTTTTTCCAATGTCCTGTTGAACTCTCATGAAATAGAGTGTAAAAAAATGATAGTCAGCTTAGTGATTGTATCATGCTCACCATCACTGCAGGAGAGCTAATGTAGTTAAACCAAGATTTGTTAATTAACTGCTTTGAAATGGAAATCACACTGTAATCCCATTCTTAACAGTTTTTCCTCATGAGGTCCATTCATATCTGCCCATTACTGGCATCTCTACACTGCTGGAACTTTCCTTAATCACCTTAGAGCTTCTGAACAGTTTTCTCTTTCTTCCAGGACAACTCCATGGTTCTTCAAATAACCTTAAACAAGATGCTGCCGTGCCCCCTTCCTCTTAATCTCTTTCGTCTACTAAAATATCATGGATCTTCAGCACACAAGCTTGCATCTGTGCAGCCAGATGCTCATCTGCCCTTCTTTGCACCACTATTACCAACTTGTAGTATGTGACAAAGAAAACAAAACAGGAAAAAGACATTGTTGATGGGCTGTGGACCAGAAGTCCACTCATGTATGATCCTTTGCTCCCATTCATGCTCCCACTCCCATCAATTTAAACAACAGCATCCAAAACTGAGCCAACTTGGTCCTTGCTTTGTGTAAAGGTATCTGCAAACATGCAACACAGAGATGACTGATTGCAATTCTTTTGCCCCTTTCACTTCATCAGCTATGTAAATTTCCCCACTGGCCTTCTTTTCTTGATCTCATTTTCAGTTCCTTTCATGCTATCCCGTCACGTTTTGATGTCATCAAGTGTACCAGGAACCTGCCCACCTACATTCTGTGCAGCACCTCCTCTGCAATACCTTGGAACACCTATATATAACTCAACCCTTCTATCAACATCATCATTTTCTTACATTTTTTGCATCACACTTGCCTTTTTTCCCCCTAATTATTTCTTTTTAAGCAGTAATTCTTCAATCATGAAGTGTTTCTGCATTAGCTATTTAAAACATTCCTGCTCCTAGACAAAGATAGCAGATTTCTCACCATTCCCAGTGTATTGTAGACATCATCATGCGGAAGAAACTGAAACCTCTTCAATGCATTGCTTCACTAACACTTTCAGGAGGTGATATTTCAATACTATCTTTTCTCAGTATATTAGACACACTAAGTCCTTTCTACTTCACAATCTGCCAAATCCTTTTCATTTTTTCATTAAAAGGGAAGAAAAGAAAAGAAACTTAAACCCTTGCACAAGCTATGGACATGTGCATAGAAGACCGGAGGGAAAGGGAATAATTAACAAGTGAGACTTGCTAGGAAGGTCCATCTAACTAAACAGCTTATAGGAAGACCTGTAAAGTTTAAGACTGAGCCACACAGATTAAAGGCAAAATGTTAATGCCTATAGAAGCAGGAGACAAAAAGGTCTATGTAAGTTGTCATTATTAAAATGCCTTAGGGAAACTTTCTTATGGTAATTTAAACTGAAAAGGTTAAAACCTTAAATGGTATTATGTTCAGTCTGTATGCAGTGCTTCCATACAATGAAAAAAGAACATACAACTTGCTCTTGCAGAAACACTAACTGTTGCTATGTGACCCGCTAACTCCACAGATTTAAGGGAAAAGCCTAAAGAGAAACATGCCACAAAGTACTTAAGCTTCAGGCAATGCTCAACTTTCAAATAGCCTACAGAGCACCAGAACACAGGGTTTTCTATGAAACCTAGCGTCAGTTAAAAGTCTAAAGCATCAGTTACACGGTACACGTATACACTAGGAATCAGAAGCTCCAGAGTCAAGATGCTCTCACAACAGTGAGTTTATGAAATACCAATTTACCTTCACTGAGCTGGAAATACAAGCTGAGTTGGCAGATTCTTTTTAACCTCCTGTGCGTGCTCTTACAAAAATAGTTTCTCACCTCACCCATGAATCGGCATGATTTTCAGTCAGTGTCCTGCCTCTATCATTTCTGAGTATAAAATAAATCACATTACTGACTAATTAAAATGTAGACAAGTGTTGTATTTACTAGAAGTCTCTATACTCTACATGACAAATATGTAAGTACTTATAAATTAACAGACCCATAACCACACAAAAGTGAAAGTCTAAGAAACTGTATTCTTAATTACTTGAACTGTTGTAACTAGTAAGCTCCATAAAAGAAAAGTAGCATTTTACCACACATTTAGCATTAATACTGTAGTTGCTCACACCTTCACAGTACACCACCACACGGGAGATGGTATTAAGGTTCAGTGCAATACATTTTTTTGTACTGTTCCTTACTTCTTTCACACCGACTTGTCTTGTTCACCATTTTTCATCATTAGATCTCAAAAGATCTTTTGATCTTGCAGATATCAGCTCACTTGTAGCTGCTTCCTATAAAGGGTCATAAAAGGCTTTGTGCTGTGAAGGCTGTCTGCTATTTTTAATATTTTATGTTTCTCACTACACAGTCACTAAGTGTAAGCCTCCACAGTATGAAGATCAATCTCCTAGGGAGCTAAAGGCTGTAAAACCATCCAGTCTTTCTGATGACATCTATCGGAGTATACATTTTTTAATTAAAAAAGTACCTCAGCCACCTCATGTTGAAGGTACTTATTTTAGACACAAACTTTCTTCACCAAAAATATAACACTAAAAGCAAACTGTAATTATTCCATTATGATTGAGTACACAGTACTGTCAGTGATAAAAAGAGGCAGGTGCTCCTTATGTTTTGGCTTGGCTCTGTTTGACAGTCTTAAGTTTTTCAAAACACAGAGAGACTTAAATCCTTTCATGAATTTAGCCTTAAATCACACAGAATTGAGAGCCTGTCACTTCAACACCCAACTTCTGTGGAATCTCAAACTGAGACTAGAAACAGGCAGAAGACTACATGGGAGAGACCACCGAGAACCTCCCTTGTTAGAGCACTGCTTGCACTTCTCCTTTGGCATGCTGTAGGTGCCAAAATCTTGAAGAACCCATCGATGCACCACAGGAAGTCTACAAAAAGGTACCTAACACAAAACAACTTCCTTTTAACTGAAAATGGTTAGGGCTCCTACTAAAAGCAGAATTCAGTCTTGTACAGAGATCATACTACTCTGGGCTAGGATCCAACTGGCTTCAGGATTCTAGTCAAGCATAAGTGAAAGATGTAGGAATAGACAAAATTCTGGGCAAGTACAATAGAATGTTGCATATTTACATCTCTAAAATGTTGCTAAGAAAAATTCCCTTTAGATACAGAAAACTTTCTTCAGCTAAGGGATTTTTTTCATGTCACATTCTTAGGCATGACCTCTGAGGAAAGACTAGCAAGTTGGAATTATTTAATGTAAAGATGAGATGAAAGAGAATAAAGCAGTATTCAAGTACGTAAAAGGCTGTCCCAAAAAGGAAAGAAAGAATCTATTCTCCATGTCTCTGGAGAATACCAAAAGTAGTAACAAGCTTAGATTGTAGCAAGAAAAAAAACTCAGGTTAGACATATGGATTTTTTTTTTTCTGATAAGAATTGTGAAGCATAAGAGCAGATGAAGCAAGCATCTCTCAGAAGCAGACTTGGTTTCTTCTGCCTGGGGAAGGAGATGGTGGACTTGATTTTCTGAGGTCCCCTTCCAACCTTCTCTCTCCAGGTCAAAATCAGTCACTTGCACATTTGAACTTTACATGTGGTAAATGAATAAACACACGGGAAGCTTAACAACTTTCTTCTTTAAAGGGTCTTGTAAATGATTTCATTATGCATTCAGATCTTTCTTCACATGAAACAGGATACAGTTAGTCCTTGGCTTTGTGTCTACCATTTATAGCTCTACTAATTTAGAGAGTCTGAAAAGATCTATCTTCACACCCTCCCTGTAACCGTTGCAAAGCTACAGCTACCAAGATTGTACTGGAGCTGCAGGAGCAGAGGGAAACGCTGTGTAGCAGCCCTTTCCAGAAGAAAGGAGATGATTAGAGAAAAAGATGTAGATCACTTCCAGTCTTTGAGACTTGGGTGAAAAAAGTCAAGGCATTTCTTTTCTATAAAAAAGATTAATACTGAATTACTAATGTCTTATAGAATGAATTGATAGAAATCCCAGCAGCTTATGAGCTTCCAGTAGCCCAAGCTCAGGCACCTGTAACTGACTCCAACATGCTGCCTCTCACTATATCTTTTATTTCAATCCCTCCTAAGCTCATGGTAAAACCAGACTTTTACTAAATGCATTTCGTTGCATATATACAGAGAAGCAAGAGAAAAGTAGTGTCACATGCTACCATCTCACCCCTCCAGAACAAAATTAATACTGTTCATTTTCACAGCAGTTCTCACAGAACTTTGGGTGCTGCAAACAGCAGCAGAAACGTACACTGTGGTTAATTCCCTTGCAAGGAAAACCCAAAGTTTCCAGGATAAAGTATCAAAGACTAACCCCATGAAAGTCAGGATACTCTAATTAATCTCTGGCCTCAGCCATTAAAGTGGATTTGAAACTTTCCATTAGCTAAAGACAATGCAAAAGTAAACAGTTGGGGGTGGGGGGGAGGGTGGGAAGAAAAGGGAAAGAACTGAAGAGGAACTGGCCTTCACCTTCTCAGCTTTACTCCAAAAACCACTTAAGTTTACGTAGTTAAGAACAAGCTACTCCAAAGCAGTGAAAAACTCAGTAATTAATTGTTCAATAAAGCCTACACAAGCCACGATAATTTTAATTATATTACTGGCTTCAAAGATCATACAAGGAGTTCTAAAAAGAGCTTCTTCACACGTCATCTGTTATGGCATACAACTTGAATTCTAAACCTGTTCCTTCATCTATGCTAAATAAATGGCAAGAAAAATGGCATTTCAGTGCCGCAGATTTAAAGTCCCCCAACAACCATCACAGAACATTTGCTGAACAAACCTGTGTTTTTCTACATTGTCAGACAAACAATCCAGAACTTGAAATAAAACTTAGATAAGGGTAAAAGCTCGCTCAATCACCTGCAATTTGCAACCTTCTGATGATACAGCACTCTTGAGGGAAATGGAAGAAAAAAGAAAAAAATAAATGAGTAGCATGGAAAGCCAATACAGGTGTAGAGNTATGAGATTTCCATCATATTGCCAAACATGAAACACCAGAGGCTCGAACCTTTGGAGTTCCCTCCAAAAAGGTAAAAGTAACTTTACATAGATAACAGCTATTGGCACAAGATTTGTTGTACTTAAATGCTGTCCAAACGAATGACTCATACAAGGCGGCTTTCAATTTTAATCAACATAAACCTGTGCTTCAAACTTGCAGACAGTGTAAAACCTTACATGACCTCTCACTTTTTACAATCCAGTCTACAGATATTTGCATATTCTTAAGAACTATAAAACTACTTTACTTTTCACATCAATTAACATTATTGGTCACGTTCCATTACAATGCAAATCTGCTGCGCACAAAGAAACATAGGAACTATGTACCACAGATGCTTAGTACAGCTTCACAGAGCACTCCACTGTGAGAAACTGCAACATTATTGCCATTATTTTAAAGTTTTGGGTGTGGATGCCTCTTGTCATCTGTCCAGCTTAGTTAACTTTCTGAGATTTCCCTTTTCACATATGAGTAGCAGAGGTCAGGAGTTAGAAATAGAGGAAAAGCTGTGATTGTCTGGGAACCTGCAAAAGGAACCATGACACTGAATTTAGCACCAGCCTGCACAGGAAAAGAAATAAACATGGTGTCCCCTTAAGTTATGGGGCATAGTTTCCACTATATTCACCTTTGGTAAAGATGTAACATCAGCTTGAGCTTCTATGAAGTTCTTATACAATCATGAATTTGTTCAGCAGATTCCCCCCCCTCCGCCTGCTATTCAAATTGTTCTTTTCTTGGGTCCCTACTGATAAGGGACAACTACTTGCATGGGAATACAATTTCAGCAATGCAAGTAAGTGGAAATCTGAATTCATAGCTTCATCTTTCCCCAATAAAAATCTCTTTGATCAGACCATCTTACATTGAAGTAATTGTATTATAAATACTTTAGTAGTAAAGTTTCAGGACACTTCACAAATAAAAAACACTTGCACATCCTTGACCATAATTCAATATGTGAGAAATAAGTATGTGAAGAGTCTCACAACATTTCAAGTTTCTTGAAAAGACATGCAGAAGACAGCAAGAAACTTCTCTGTGAGGGATAGCAAAGCAGCTCCATCTGCACCAACCTGCTGGGAGATGTGGAAATTCACTATTTTATTTATTTATTTATTAATTTAATCAATTCACCCAAGCAAAAGTCAAATTTTGCTTTAAGTTTGTACTAGACCAATGCACACTAAAGGTGAGTTTAGCGCAAGCTTAAAAACGTGTTACTTAACAGACATGTTCCATCTAAATTTTCTGAAACTGACTCAGGACCTCTGGTCACAGATGTCTTTCAAACTCAAAGCAATGATTGCAAAAGAAATCAACTCTGCATGGTAAAATAGGGCTACGCTTCCAGTAACGTCCACTTGCTGGGCTGTGAATTAACCAAGCTCTGCTTTCCACCACTAATCCTAACTGTAGCACAACACATGGGAATTATGTGCCTTCCCCTATTGTCTGAAGGTGTTTAACGTCACCTCCTTCGTCTGAAAAACATAAACCAGGATCATAAGTGTAAATGTCTTTTTACAGCCTAGTTTGCACAAATTTCAGTATTATCCACAGTTTTATATCATAGTCCTCTACATCCTCATGGCCTTGGATAACTGATAAGCCACCTGTATTCCTACCAATTGCTGGAAGTATAAATTCACTGCAGCAAAACCAAAAGCAACCCCCACTCACAATCCTAGAGAGAGTACTGCAAAATTTGGGTTATTTTGATTTTGACTTTTCTATTTAAATAGGGAAGTATAGCCTAGACGACCTTTTCAATTAAAATCTTTCAGTTTAACGCATCATTTCTTCTTACTTTTGGAGTCTGTAACACTCTCTGCTGTTTCCTTTATACTTTCTGCTTCACTTCCACCTAAAATTTGAACGTGAGGCTTCAGCTCTCTCCCTTACGTTTAAGACTGCTTTCTGCTCCACTACTGCATGGGTGAGAAGTGCCTCAGAAGCAGTGCTGTAGGTAGCAGTTCTTTCTCTCAGCTGTCAGTGCAGCAACAAATGCTTGTTAAATGCATTTGTGTAGAACAGCCCTTCCAGCTCTTCAAATCTGCAAGAATTTTTTGGGCATGTTAAGATTACACATACATGAGAAATTTTTAAGAGAAGACATTCAAACAGGAGGTGAAAAGTCTTAACTCTCTGGGTCATCACTTGCACATGCATCATTATGACCATCAGGGTTGCTGAAAACCTATTTAAAAATGTTCTTCAGAAAAAGATTCACTATTTTAACTAATGAACTTTATATTGTTTACGAACTGGCATGCTACAAGGCATTAGAAAGTTTCTCTTACTATTTCTAGGACAATTAGCACGAAAATAGAACGGTGTAATCTTGTTTAGCACTTATGAAGAGAAGTCTTTCCATTTTAGGCCATAAATACATAGCTGGGTCTGGAGCAGCCATGCAAAGCAGAACAAAAATTTAACAGTGTCTTTAAAAGAAAGATCGTTCCCCTCTTCTACTGAATAAAGAAAATTAAAGTAAGATAAAAACCAACGGAGCATTGAGATGAGAGCTTTATGCTGTTTCAGTGACTTTACACAATGCAAAAGGCAATCAGCTGATTTGTTAAGTCTTCCTAGAACTCATTTCACATTACAACAGCTTTCACTTAACAGAAAGCATATATAAACACACCGGACCAGAATACTGAAGTGCTTAGTAATAAATCTTAGAAACCACGAAAAATACTAACTTATATTTTTGTTAAACATTTCTTGCATGCTTTATATAACTACTAAAGTTCAATTAACAAATGGTCAAAGTGTTTGATGGTGGGAAGGGGATTGGCAAGTTCCTCTCGTTTGTGGACAGTGATTGTATCCTACAGGCAGCAGAACAAGCTCACGGTACTGCTATCAACAACCACCTCCTGGTCCCCTGCCACAGTGCTGAAAACTTATATTCCCAGTACAGCACCTTGTCTGTAACACCTCATCTCCCTTAAATCTGAAATATGAGAATGAAGACTATCTACCACAGCTGCTTTTGAGAGCAGGAGATCAAGGTAGGTGGGCAGCAAGGGAATACACACAGGCTCCCCCACAAAAAATATCTCCTTGACTGAAGCTGTTGTACTACAACATGAGTATTTTTAGCGTAGTAATAAGAGTTCACAATTACTGCCACAAAATTTGAGATGGGAAGACTAGTACCAGATGTCGTGTCATACTTTGTTTTTCCAGTACAAAACCAAGAACCCTGTATATTGACCTAAATACTCAAACAGCCCATCATTAAACCTTCCGTTCGTAAAAAGCAGACTTATCTAAAAAGCCGAGTCTGACTTACAAGTATCTTTTATATTTCTATATTGCATTTTTATCTAAAAACATTTAACTAACTCTTGTTCTTTGGAGTAAGGGAAACATGTTTAGAACAGAGGAAGGATTCCAGCTCTTAGAGAGAACTTGCCTGTACTAAATTAGTAAGACTTCCTTGTAATAGACTTTTAACCATAAACGGGCTCTTACTCACCAGTTTAAAAGACTGCCTAAAGCTAGATGGCCAGTCTACTATTCCATTTATAGACACTTAACTTCATTCAATTTTTAGCCATCGGAAATTGAGAGGGCTTAATACTTCTGAAATTAGGACCTTAACAGCTGCTAGAAGTTACATCTTCACTTAGCAACAAACAAAAAAAATCCAGAATTAGTCTTGGTTTAGACTATTTGTTTTAAGACACTACACTGAGAACAATGTAGACATGCATCCTGTTTATTCAGCAGGCAAGGACGTAACAGCCATCAGAACTGGAAGGCTCTTTTACACCACCATGACAATATGAGCAAGCACTACAGTTCAACCTCAGTCCTTGTTTATCCAGTCTTAGTAGGCAGGGGTAAAAAAAAAAAAAAAAGAAGAAAAAAAGAGATGGGAATTTTTTTTTATACTGCAAACATCATCCAATAAACCCTTAAGTACCACACAAAGTTATGGCACTACACAATACTGAAGGACTTCAGTTTAGCTAATATTCCAGGAAACTTTTACACTGTCAACACAATCCACTGAAGCTCTGTTGCTAGCTAGATACAAGCAACAACCTGAACAAGATACAACCTTATCCTTTCTGAATTTTCCTTCATTGTGACCCAAAGGAATAAAGACCAATATATACGTGCTTGCGAAGGCTGTGCTGAAGATAACACATTGTTCTAAGTGACCTGTGGATATACACTCTCTCATACACATTAGTATCCTTACAGAAACAAAATGCTCAGTGACATACTGAAGAGACTTTGGTTTGCTAGGGAAGACTAAGTAAAAAAACATAATTCTCATTCAGCTTAGATAGCTGACAAACCTTCTAAGGGGCAGGGTAAGACCTCTTGATAAATTCCAGATCCACTCAACACTTTGGAGTACTTATAAAGTAAGTAGCAATAGAGATTTGACATAATCTGTGCATCTTGGGAGAAGCAACTGAAGGAGTTAATTGACATTTTCCTACCACATACTTTTAGACAAACATAAAACTGATGTGCTGGATCAGACCCAGAGATCCATTAGTCCAGTTTCCTCTTAGACAGAGCATGATATTGGAAGCTTTTGCAAGGGTCCTATAAGGTCTGTTTCAGGTCTATGAAGGACAACTGCCCTATCTTTATGGCACATGAAAGCAACTGACTAGGTATCTCCAAGCTGAAGTAAATTACTTTAAAGTCTTTCCAAAACACCGGTTACAACTGAGGTGTATTAATATACAAATGTAAATAAATTCACTATTAATAATAAATTTTGTGTACAAAGTAAGTATTTATTTATGTCAGCTATAAGGACAAACTTAGATTTTTCCAGGGTAGATCTGCAAGCTCTCACAGAGATAACAAGCCACGAAACAAACATGTTCTAAACCGTCGTGGACTCTTTGGAAGGAAGACCTAAGCAAAAGCCAGCATTTTTTTTATTTATTTGGGTTTTATTTTCAATAGGGTTTTCTTAATTTGTTTTTACCTTTTAAATGCTTCAGCAGGGTTCCTCTCGCATTCCCCGGGTTGCAAGAGACTTTGAATAGCAGGATCTCTTAGTTTGTCCTCATATCCCTGGATCAGTCCACTGCGGCAGATTTGTGTAACTAAACCTCTAATAAACCCTCCAACACAGAGTGTGTCAGAGTCTTGCGCCCTGCAGAAATGGAAGGCTAGAGCCTGACGATGTAAGCCTCTTTGTAGGTTTGCAGGTGAGCTTGGCCACAGTAACTCAGTACAGAGGGCCGTCTTCCCACTACCGGGCCCTCCTACCAACAATACACCCCAGGCAGCTCCTTTCCCAGAGACAACACCGGTATTATTCCCAGAATTCGCTACAAGAGATGGTTTGTTGGCAGCACTACTACTGCAGTTAGCTTTCTCCTGGAGGCAGTGCTGAAGCTTGTGGAAAACCCACTCCCTACAGTAAAAGTGCTTCCCCTGCAGCAAGCTGGTTTGAGCCATTTTACAAAGCTTCTTCTCTTGGATTTCTCATAAGCAGCAGTACACCTTCAACATCTCAGAGTAGGGAGATACGTGCTCATCTTGCACACAAGTCTTCTGCACAGAACTCGACAGAGGTTATGGTAATCAGTTAACCTTTCTCGTAAAACTTAGAAGCCTCTTCTCAGGAAGGGTGTCACTCCATTTGTATGCTTTATTATGATTAGCATAACACAATCACAGTTCAGCTGACATCGTGAAGCGGTGTTTGATACCAACGCTCAACAATACTTCTCGTATGGCTCAAAAGTTCATACAGCTCCATGGCTGCATCTGTAGTTTACGCAGTTGTGTGCGTTCCCAGTACACAGGGGAGACAATACATCTGGAAAAACTGAGGGAAAGCCAACTTTTCAGTGTATACTAAATGCCTTTCAACTCTAGGCATTAATCTCTCTGGATATACATCCAGAAAAAGCTGTCCATAATAAAGTGTTCCTTCTGTGAATTCTATAAAGAAAGTGATTTTTCTTCAGAGTACTATATACATACCACAAATGTGAGTAAGTACCACTTGCTAAGAAATGGTCAGTTTGGACAGCGAGCTCTGCAGACTTCATACATCTGGGCGAGTGTCTGAGAAGTGCTTCAGATTATGGTTTCTTATGCAGTATAGACGACAGGGAAAAAAAAAAAATGTTTACAGCTTCTTATTTCAATACATTCATAAGCATCTTCTTCAGGAACTTGGATTCTTACTGAACCTGTTCTCAGGTATCTTAATCGCAAGATGTCAGGAGAGACAACATCTTCCCCTAGAGCTCTGAAATAAAGAAGACAGCACTTTTAACCCTACATGCAAGTCATAATTCAGTCAATTGCAAATGCAGACAACAAAGACTAAAGTCAAGTGCTCTTATTCTTTATTTTTGCTTATACTAGTAAATCAAATTAATCTAAAAAGCTGCTTTAAAGAAATTTGTTACAAGGTACGATTAGACACTTATTACAAAAAACACAAACCAAACAAAAAACAGATATGACAGTGGCCTCAAAACCACAGGAGCCCTGCATTTTCTCCCGAGAAGAACTGAATATACCCCTTCATCCGAGAAACATTCTTCCTCACAAGCCTTCATCACCGAATTTTCTCTTCACCCCATTTTTATACTGCCGGCTACGGGGTTTAGGGGTGGGGTTGGGTTTTTTTTTTTGAAGTTTATTTTACAGGGGAGAGCTACCGACGGCTTTCCGCACACTTCTTTGTTCCCGGCTGGCCGGCAGCGGGGCGCCCAGCTCCCCCCCACCCCCCCGGGGTCG
>VZSZ01005511.1:519555-574952 GCA_013398815.1 Ibidorhyncha struthersii
TTTAACCAAGCACAGGCCTAATAGCTTCCCCCCCGCCGCCCCGCACCTCGTCCCGCATCGTGTTCTTAATTCACCCTGAACCGGCCCATTTCAAGCAGAATTTCATCAGGCCGACGGAGGAAGCGCGGCCTCACGAAATAACGTGCAGCAGTTTTTTAAAGTTTTTCTCCCCCTTTCACCTCGCTTCTGGCCGAAATCATTTTCTGGAGAGCGCCGGGGCTTCGCCGCCGCCAGGGCCCAGCACCCGCGTCCTACACCACAGTAATACGGTGACCTTTACGGTTTGCGGGTCCCCCAAAACCGCTGGAAACGTCGACCGTAACGTGGAAGAAAATAGGGTAGAACTTGTTCCCGGACACCTTTGGGGTCACCATGCAGAGCCCCCTCCACCCTTGAGAAGAAAGGGAGAGCTCTCCTTTATTTCGGCTGTGCTGCCATAGCGAGGAAGGGAAGGATTTTCCTTAAAATTTGCTCCCCTTGGAGCTGACAGCATTATTTATGATAAGGTGCTTTCCCATTAACTGTTGGATCAAGGTCTTCACGATTACTAAATAGCGCCCTAATTTCAGCACGGCTCTGTATGGTTTCGTATAGCAGGTAATTAAAGCATTGTGGATTACACACTGAATATATCCATATGATACAACAGAGTGATTTAGGGCCCTTCAAGGAGCGTCCCGAGATTCTTTGTGGGAGCAAAATGGAAAATTAAATAAATTCAGTTGGTACACTGAAGAGCTTAGGAAAAAAACAAGTCTGCCTGCTTCTGAAAACCAGTAGAACAAGTTTGAAGAACCTTTGGAAGGAGTGAATTACAAATTTGCAAAGCAATTGGGAGTGGGGGAGAAACAGAAATAAGATTAGTAGCGGTGTGGTTGTTTTGTTTTGGGTGGCATTTTTTAAGCTTTCTTACTTGGTTGGGGTTTTTTAACCATGCACTTTAGGCAAATAGTCTTCCCTAGGCTTTTTTTTTTTTTTTTCACTCCGAGCTGTACCACCCTTCCATTTTGAAATGTGGAAACTCAAATACTTCCAAAACTGATGCTAATGCAAGTTACAAGAGACTTTGAACTGTAAAATCTTTTGGGTGGTTTGTTTTTTTTTTTCTTTTAACAGTAAAGGAATAGAGATAGATAATATTTGGAGTGATGGAATTGATGGTCTGGTCAGCTGAGTTGGCTAGAGACAGAACAGAGATTCACAGAGGGAAAGAAATTGTTAAAAACCCACAAGAAACAACTGTAGATTCAACACCTTAAGAGACAGATGTTAGACACAAACATTAGACGATCTGGGAAAAAATGAAAAGAAAAAAAAGGATTAAGTTGGACAATGGTGAGAGACCCAGGGAAAGGTACAGCTTCCACCTTTCTGATGGCCAAGTCACAAATGAAAACCCAATCTGCATGGAAAGCTGCTGTCAGGTTTCACAACATCTGATATGAATATGCCACAGCAGGAGGAATAATAGCACGGTTTGCTAAAATCAGACATATTTAAATCTAATCATGATGGAGTTCTAGATCCTGCAATGGATCAGATGACGTTAATTTGATTTTAGCATGGGACAGAGGACACGAAATAACTACCCCCACAAAACTAACTTGCGGGTACTGTGTCTGAGCAAAGCTTCCCTTCGGGATATCACTTCTACAGCTAACATGAGGAGTATTCAGTACTTGTGGGAATGACAAGGGGAAGGAGGAGAGGGGAAGGGAGTAGAAGTAGGAAAAAAATGCAGCAGGCCTACAATATAATTATACCCTTATCACTGGTAGGATTTTTAGTCTTTCTTTCAAAAGAACGTAAAATATTGCAAGATCCAAAGTATGACCGGCCCACTTCTTTCCAGACAGATGCATCTAGGAACTAAAGGTGAAGGTTGGTAGCGGCCTTGCATTGACCCCCCTGAATTACTATTAGGAAGCAAAACCATATAGACACTTTCGATGATAAATCCCCTTTTTTTTTTAAAAAAAAAAAAATCCTCAAAAAAAAAGTTCAAAGGGTTAAATGAGATTGTCGTGAAGTAAGAGGCACAGCCGCTTAGGCTGGGCTCTTTCATCTGTACACAAAAAAGTAAGACCCTGAAGTCAACCTTCAAAAGATTTTGTTATCGAGTTTATTTGCATAGTACCTCCTATATATAACGTGACAGCTTAGATGACATCATCCTGGTGAATTATTATAGCTGAGAGTCAGATATTACTGATACAATTGTGCAATGTTGTAGTTAATGAGACAGTATCAGGATAAGAACCAAACCTTATTTTGTGGTTTTGTATAACTTAGTTTGACATAGATAGCAAACCAACCGTGATATAATTGGATGCAACCTCGCAGGCTGCAAGACTGACAGATAAGACCAAAAAGAGACACAGAGAAGATGAAGCAGATGAAAATTTCCTATCTGAAAAAGAAAACCCTCTCTCTTCTTTCAGATTCAGTGGGCTGAAGCTGGAGCAACCTTCCTGCTTAACCCGAGCCGCGTCGCAGCACCTGGTTTTAAAATACGATGGGAGGTTTCTGTTGTGCCTGGTTTTAGGTACACTTTTGTACGTACACAAATACTAGTTAAGGCCAGGAAAATGAGAAGAAACTTTTAATAAAAAGATTGCGCAAAAACTTGTAGCGTTTTGAAGTCTGCGCTGACACTGAAAACCAAAAAGCTGTTACGCTTTCTAAATGACTTGCAGCGTCTTTTTCAGAATAATAGGAAAGACTATTACGCGTTTTTTCAAGTATTTTAAGAGTTTCAATATGATGCCATTTGTATATGAAAGTAGTCAATCCTGATGGGCAAGAGAACGTAATTGATTGCAATGAGAAAGGCGGCATGAGGCTGATACTTAAAGGCATCAAAATCTGAGTCGTCACAGGGAAACCTTTGTTTGCTTTGTATGTAGTTTGGAGCGTTGTTACCCATTTGTCTCTTTTCTGTTTCTTGCGTGACTCAGAGCCGCTGTGGGTCCCGCGATCCGGGTGCACGCACGATCCAGCCGGTTTGGGGCCGGCTCTGCACGCCGAGGGAGCGGAGCTGCAGATCCTTGCAAGCTTGTAGCGTCTTTGGTAAAGCTTTTGGTAGGGAGTGATTCACATCCAAAAAGAAGTGTTTTGCAAGGGTGGGCCTGAGGCGTGATTATCTACCTAAACATGTAGTAGTCATTTTAACTACTTTTCTAACTGTAAGTTACTGATTTTCATGCGTAATTACGTATTAATTCAGATGCTTTCATTCTCTGACAAGTAAAATTAGTGAAGTTGATGGTAAATAAAGATAGTGTAAACTTAGTATAACATAAGAACATTCACATAAAAACTTTATAATTTCCCAAGCAAATGGTGGAAGTCTTATCATTAAATATTTAGGCATCTCTGATACTGATGTTTCAGGTCTCAGTCCCTAAATCTATCTAGGGTGAGATACACTTTCATCTTGGGCCTCTCGGTATGATGTAAGATGCCTCCACAAATGATCTGGAAGCCCCGTAGGTGGGGGGCTCGCATTCAGCCTGGCATCTGCTGCAATGGTCGTGCGTCCCTTTCGGCAGGGCTGCCGCTCCACTGGTTGCTTCTCAGCCTGGGGAGATGCCTGGAGTTGTTCTGTCCCACGCACACAGCTCTGCACCTCTCCTTACTGAGCTTCGCAAGGTTGCTGCTGGTCTGGTTTTGAAGTTCAACAAGCTCCCTCTGGGCTGAAGCTTGCTGTTTGCCATGCCAGCGACTTCTCCTGTGTAGCACAATACCCTCCAAAAGTTGCACTCTCTGTCATCATCCAGGCCAGCAATGAATATGCTGGAAAACATCAGCCCCCAGTACTGATCTTGGAGCCCCTGTTAGTCACTGGCTGCCACATGGACCTTGCGCTACCAGTCATCGTTCCAACCAAGTGGCGCAGCCAGTTTCCAACCCACCTGATCATCCGTTCCTCCAGGCCATAATTCCTCAGCTTCGAAATGGGATTGCTACAGGGGATGTCAGAAGCCTTGCTGGCGTCTGCTGAGCTCACATTCACCATTCGCTGATGGTCCGCGGAGTCAGTTGTGCTGGTAAAGCAGGATTTGCCTGACTACTTGGTCACATACTTGGGAACGGACTCCAAGAGGATGTGCTTCATGAGCTCCTCAGAAACGGAGGTGAGGCTGACCGCCTAGTTCTCTACATTCTTGCCTTTTTAAAGAGGAACATAANATAGATGAAGGCAGTAGTGTTCTTTTACATAAGAGTATAGCTAGGAAGTATAATAGTTCCTTTCAGCTGCTTCCTCAAGCCTTCCTCATTACCCAGTAATTTGGGTAGGAGTACTATCTATCCCATCTATTGAAACTGGATCTCTGTGAACAAAGGATGCAAGGATGATTGAGCTGAAGCAAAATTAAACAAAAGATCCTGGATAGGATAATGTGGTGGCTGGAACACTTGGCCAGGAGAGGAGGGAGCTGCATTCTCATTCTCCCTGAAAAGGAAATTGTTTCCATTTCCAGGCTGACAGCATTAATTTCTAGGTCATTACAGAACTGACACCGCAACGTATTCTGGTTGCACTTTGGTAGAAAAATGGCTACTGTGCTTTGGATTAGACAAGGCAATTACCTGCTCCTTGATAAACAAGGGCCAGGATCTGTGCCCTCTTGCAGATACAGCATCTGTCCTGTAGCCACGGAAAAGGGAAGGGAGGAGGTTTGTATCCACATCTCCTCATCCGTTGTGCAAATATGCGTGCAGTGAATACCCCGGCAATGGTGGATGGTCGTTTTGTAGCTTAAAAACAGAATTAAGACAAACTCAAAAAAGACCTGGAAAAGATCAGGGATGGGAAAAGAAGGCAGGTGGGGAGGAGCACCCGTACCACCTGGCTTAAGGCACTCATCAGCTGGCAGCTCACCCTTCTCCGCAGCACGGGAGCAGAGAGACAGGGCAGGTAGACCTACCCGAGCAGGAGCATCAGCAAGAAGTAATATGTCAAAGTACAGCCAAGCTGAGCTGCCAAAATCAGAGCAAAACGCAGCAGCAGTAGTGCAGACCGTAATGATACGAATGCCTGGTAGCTTGGCTATCTTTTGTATCACATGTAGTTACCACGGTGATGATCTCTACTACTGTGTGATACTATCATCCCAGTGTACGATTGCTCATCACCGCTACACCATCAAGAAAAATGCTTCTCCAGATGACTAGTCAAAACAGGAGCCCGGTTTAAATACTCCGATTTGCTTCTGGAGTAGCCTTTTTCTTCCTCTCTTTTGACATTGAGAGCACCATCCTCCCGATGTAGGCATCAGGATTGCGCCTTAAATGTAGCCAATGGGCTAGGAGACACTTTTATGCCTCTTGGGCAAAACCCCAGGCATTGGCTTTCAAGATTTGCTGCAGCATCTCTTTTTTTTTAAAAAAAAAATATACATACAAAAATATGCAACTGCACAGAACTAGGAAGAGATGAATCTTCTATTTAATAATTGATACACCTCTGATACTTACTGGGCATGGGTTTAGCTGGGTGTGCGGAAAATGCATTGCGATTTTTAGGCAGCTAAACAAACAAAAAAAAAATACTCCAAAACAACTGCTTTTAGCAGCTACGAAACGGGTGTTGTTGTAGTGCTCTGGCGTGCTATAGTCTGTCCAGCCTGTGTCATTCTAACCTTGAATATTGCCATGCCTATAGGGACATGAATATACTTCAGTTTCCTCCTACCAGAGTAACATGTTACCCAGTATTTGTGCAATATGAATTATCGTATAACGTTACCATTCCACTTAATAACAGTTGACAACACACAAAGCCAGTCAAAATTAATAATAAAGTATAATATGCTGGACAACAGGTGTTGCAGTTGATAACTAGGTCTATTGGATGAAGATATCTGAGGAACTGGGAAGAATTTAAATGTCATTAAATGATGGCATGAAAACGTCTATGGAGTGGAATGAGAAAATCCACAGCGGTAAGCCAAAAGAGAAAACTAAATCAAGAAAGTGACCTTTTATCTGAGTTGGATCAAAAATATATTCAGTATCCTTCTCAGACTGGGTAGGAAAAAGATAATCGGTTGCCTAAGAGTCTATTACTTGTAGTAATAATCAGAATTACTACAATAACAGAAGACTTTATGCTGACATAAGATTTTATATAATCTAACATTATTATTTGATCTCTGTGAGAAATGAATAAGCTGTAAACTTTGGGAAATTTTGTGTACAAATAGCTCAAGTACATGCTGTATATTCCTCATGTAATCCCACCGTTTTCATCAGTCAGTGTTACAGGCAGTGTCTGAATGCTTGCCCTGACCTGTGCTGGGATCTTGAGCAACTCCTGTCACCTTAACCTGCTTCTATTTCCCCATCAGTACAATAAAAATAGTAAATCTTTCCTATCTCCTTTTTTCATGCCTGGTCAAACGGCAAGCCGAAGCAAGATTTGCCAAAGTATTTTGTACCGTTTCAGTAACCCAAGGTAGCCATAAACTTGCTCTAACTGGCTAAGTTTGACTGATGTGTCGTTGAATCAGCGTCAACTATCCAGGCTAAACCATAAGTAGTAAATAACCAAAATACTTTTTGCTGTGTATGCTCTTACAAACCTCTGCCCTAAGCCTAGAGTAGCTCATAAGCTTTTGTGTGAGAAGTACCGAAATACAATAAAGAGTCAGTTTAACTCATTTTTTTCTCCGTGTAGTTTACCCCATCTCAAGATCATTTCTTCTTATTTGCAAATTCATGCATCTTAAACACTATTCTGCAATCCTTCTGCAAGCGAGCTGCCCATTTGACAGATTCCCTCCCCGGGTCAGTAGGCGCTTGCTGTTGCACCGCTGCTGTTCTGAATTTGTGCATGCTGCCCAAGTCATCCTTTTAGGAGTGAGAAAATCGCAGGATTTAATATCGCCTGTCCTTTTGAACAATCTTCCCCCAGCCTCTCCGTCTGAAGCTGGGTAGGCGTTCTACCATTCGCTGCATTAGCTGCAAGGCTGCTACGTCTACCAAATGCAAATTTGGTTTTATCTATAAGCTAAGCTTCCAGAGTTATCGGCATTTTGGAAAATAATATGGAATGCAATCATGCCTGTCTTTATTCCTTAACGTAAGGCATGCTTAAAATAGCAAATAGAGATCTCCCTTTCTTATGAGGAGACTCAAGGAACACAAAGCACACACGAAAGAGCTCAGCGAGAGCGCTGGAGCAGGCTCAGAGCTCTCTTGGTGGCCCTCTTTGGCACCATTGCTCACAGCGTCACGGAGCCGCCCCGGCCGTTGCCCTGCTCAGGCTAAGGCAAGGAAGAGGAGGGTAAAACACTGCTTCAGTATCCTCCATCGCTGCACTCGGGTCTATTTGAAAAGTCATATCCGTTGCTTGTAGAATTATGTTTATGCTTACAAAGTTAATAAATGGAAACAATCAGCATAATTCTAAAATATTGTAATATAAACTATATATTTCCTACAGGCGGGGCCACTGCAATGTTACGGACACTCAGAAAATGAAATTATTAATGACAAGTTGTAATTAACAGGGATAAAGATGCAAGCATTTTTTTTTTTAATCTGATTGACTGCATCTCTGAAATCACTTGGATAGTCCTTTTCTAACACATTTCTTAGCACAGAGCGAGATGATGAGTTTTTAGAGCATGTTTTGGATCATTTAGAGCATATTTTGGATAAGCTTGCTTAAATTAATTACAGATCTTCTGAATGTAGAAGAGGAAGCTAAAATATATTGCTAGAAACGTGCTATCAGACTTTGAAAATAAAATGAGAAAGACTAATGTTGATTGAAAAAAAAAATGCATTTTGTGTGGAAGTGAATTTAGTTTGATCATTAATGTCCTTTGATGAGCAGAATTTCTTTCACTTCCCTGAATAAGAAATTGCTTTACTTTTCATCCTTCAGACTGACTATTCTAACGGGTTTTAAAAATCCAAAATAATTCCTTTTATAAAGGGAATAAAAAGGAAAGAATCAAAGTATGTTTCCTCATGCAACACAGTAAAATAACTCAAAACTTTAGACACATACTGGAAGAGAAGACGCCTATCAAAGCAACTGACTTTTCCACGTGCTATTTTCCAACATGACAAAATTGGTGTTTTAGGGGCTAAGTTTTTGTTTGGTACATAGTAGTATAATTAATTTTTTCCGCACCTACCAAACACAGAAGTCACGTGGTTTACTTACACTTTACAAGCTGAAGGTAACTCAGGAGAGACTGAGAAAGTACATAAAGCTGTTTCAGGGCAGATACTGACTTTGGATGTTAAATGGTATTTGGAGAAATTCGCAACCCCCCCCTGCTTTCGGAAGGGCAGTGCCTGCAGAGATGTAGATAGCATCAGTGAAGACGCACATAGAGTTGCATTAAACACTGCAGTATGAAGCAGAAAATGCGGGTAGCTTTCCTCTGCAGGAGCAGCGGTCGGAGCAGGAGAATATTCTTGTCTGTGCCTGAGAAGTGTGCAGTAAGCCACTGCAACCTAAATAGTAGTAGTAGTATCGATAAGAGCAACAGCTTCCACAGATGCCCTCTTTTACAGTAGTTGGCAACAAGTTCTCTTAAATTGACAAGACACAGGCTTTTCCAAAGTAGTTTTGGATTTTGGTGTTTGTTTGGGACCAGTCAGCGTACTGGGAACCTGGAAAAGGAACGTGATGATGGCTTTGGAAGAGCTCTTCAGCAGCGTTGAGTGTGATGATACATTACTGGGGACTGACCTCTTCTCCCTAGTGACAAGTGATAGGACGAGAGGAAATGGGTTCAAGTTAAGCCAGGGGAGGTTTAGGTTGGATATTAGGAATTTTTTTTTCACTGAAAGGGTTATCCAGCATTGGAATAGGCTGCCCAGGGAGGCGGTGGATCCTCCATCCCTGGAGGTGTTTGAAAAAAGGGTAGACGTGGTACTTGGGGATATGGTTTAGAAGTGGTTTTGTCAGGTTAGGTTAAAGGTTGGACTCGATGATCTTAAAGGTCCCTTCCAACCTTAACGATTCTATGATTCTGTGATTCCTGAGTGTCTTACTATGCACTATTTACTGTCTCCTGCTGTTCACCTTGCATTACCGGCTACCCTGCCTTTGCTGCATTGCCTTAACATGCTGTAGAAATCCAAACTCCAAAGTCAAAATCCAGCCACATCTTTAAAGCTCAAAGGGTTTGGGTGCAGGTCGTTTCCACGAGTGCCTCGTCTTTGGAAGATCTCATTAACGCTCTTACGAAGCAGACGATGAAATTGAAACCTGTGAGAAGAGATGAAGATCTGGCGTAGGTAGCAGATGGTTTATGATGATGGTTTATGACTATGGATTACACTGCCCAAAAGGATTAAGGGGTATTTAGATGTAGAGCAAGACTCATCATTTTATTTTAGCATTGTCTTGAAAGCAAGTCTTAAAAAAAAAGTCTAAAAAAAAAAAAGTAATACATGCGGACTTGAGGTTAAAAGAGAAGAAAGCTTTAACTTGATGATACCAAAATAAAATTAATACTATTCTGTATTGAAAATGGCATATTAAACTAAACAGTTTGCCCGTCTGACCTATTTACCTCCTTATAGGTGAATTCCTGTGATCCCGAAGCTGCGGGAAGAATGGAAAAAAGCACAAAGTCCATTTTGTTACATAGTCATAAGCAGCAGACGAAGGGCAAAAGATAAATTGTCTTTGCTGGCTGTACCGAGTCTTAGCAAGAACACTCCAGTACCTTAGCGCTGGATATACTGAGACACATCAAGAGGTGGCACACAGGACCTTGAAGCTGAGGATTTAGCAGGAAAAAAAAAATAATAGAAGGATTTAAATGGATTAAGTGGGTGATGGGACTCAGGCAGAAGGAGTTGGAGATAACTTTAGCTCTGTAGTAAATGAGAAGAGGGAGAGATGATAAGCAGAATCCTGAAGCCTCCACAGATTAAATTATCTGGGTGGGCGGCAGGTGTGAATTACGGGGGAAGTGCAGGGACTAAGGGGATTTTTGTCTTTGCTGGTGTAAGATAAGTTCCCCTTCATGTGATACCGTCACAGTGGTGGAAACGCTTGGAGCTGTGTCTACCCATATGCGTGTTATCTAAGGAGTGGGGAATAATTCTCAGTGCGAGAAGGAACCTTTAGTGTCTCACTGGAGACTCAATGAAGTCAAGCAGAAGGGCAGCAGAAACGTCAGCCTTGACACACGTAGGAAAGAGTCAGTAGTCACCATGGCAAAGACAATCTTACTATAATGGAGAGGACTGAAAGTAGCCCAAAGAAAACGGAGCATATTCAGCATAGAGGTGTGCTACAAACGTTGGAAGAAATCAATTAGGTCTTCATGACACCGACAGGTTTTCAGTTTCATTGCCGAGAGTCTCATTTAAAAACGCTTCTGCGAGTGTTTTCAGACCGATCTGTATTTCTCAAGTGGTAAGGATCTGTTTGGTGGCTGTGGCTCCATTGTCGTATCTACCATGTTTGGCTACAGTTTTTAGGATATATTTATTTTCTTCCCCTTTGACTGCTAATCAGGGGGGTAATCACTGTTACTCTTACAGTAAATCAAAGTGAAGAGGTTAGAGCCAGGTTTATCAGAAGTTCCATCACGTTTTGTAAGAAAAAACAGAAAATAAATTCAATGACTTTCTAATTAAGAATGATAAATTATGGCCCTATATTAAGCCACTATATTCACTCCCACTAATTAGTGTCATTGCCATAATAGAAAAAAAATAATTGCTTCCTTCCTGCGACAAGCATTCCGCATTTCAGGAATCGCTGATAGAAGGTCAAGTAGACGCTTTCTGCTCTGCAACAGGAAGGTGAATAGCTGGGTGGCTGTTTTCAAGGAGTGTCAGGCTCATCCATGTTTACTCTGGCATTATATTCACAGCATTAAAGTCGGTGGAAGAGGATTAAGTGTTTTACTCCTAATTCAGAGCCTTATTACTGGAGGTAATAGCATTCATGTGTATCAACTGCTTTATAATCCTATTGACATAAACTGAAGTCGGATGCGAACGGTGTACAAGCACAGTGGTGACCGCAGCAGTTGTCCCAGCTTTACCATCCAGCGAGACCCTACGCTCTCATTCAGTAGAAATATTTTTTCCCCAGTTGTTTCATACTTACATTTTCTTCACGTGTAAGCCGTGCACCCGAACCGCGTGCGTGGGCTGGTTATGTTCTTTCGCGTTTTGTCTGCATTCTCAGCAGAAGGTTACGACCACTAAATCCCCTCCTAGCTTGTTAAGTAGCTGGCTTGATTTTTCTAAACAGTCCTTGAGATCCACCCACACCGTGGAGAGTAATTCCCTCCAAATGAAATCAAATTATGTTTAATCGGGAAATTTAATTATGCCATGGCAATAGGTATTTTTCAAATGCCATAGATTAGATGGATTAATCAGATGCACAGGAGGTAGGCGGTTGGTACTGAAAAGGCAAAATTTGTTTGCACTGTATGTACAGACGGTTCGGAAACTGCCAGCCAAATCAGAAAGGAGGGATTTGCATTGGTGCTTTTGATGAGAAGTAGATTAGTAGAAGCTGTGCAGTTAAAACAAAACTAAAACAAGCACCTTTTTAAGCCAAGCTGAAGAGTGCAAAAACAGAGTAAATTTTTAATAAATACAGCATCACTGGATGCTGACTGACAGCTTCAATATTATCTCGTTATAAATGTACAGCAATTAGTTGGGTAATTCAGCTTTGAGGAACATTATTAACTATATTAGAATTGCAATCAACTCAGGAAATCGGATTCCTAAATACGCCGAAGCCCATGCCTGTTTTTATACACGGTGTCTGGGAGGCAGAAGGGATAACGAGCCCATGCGGAGTTAGGGCGCCACAAGACAAGCATTTTAGGAACCCAGGCTCAGATTTTCCTTAGCTTATGTCTGAATTGGAACCGTTTTCCAGTTCCACAAAGGGGCGAGACCCCAGTGCAAGAGCAGTGCCTGCCCGGGAAGCAACGTGCAGCCGGAGCGGGGAGATGGCCCGGGCTGCCGCAGGGAGAGTGGCAGCAGACCTCATGGGTATGGAGACAGAGGAGCATGTGTGCGTATATAATTATCTTCATGTTCTGATTATATAGCCAGATGACTCAAACACATGTTGCTGCTGTTCCTAGGAGCATAGAAAATTTGGACCACACCAGTCGCCACAAAAAAAAAAAAAAAAAAGAATATAATGGCTGTCATCACACTGGTTTGTAAGCAAGGCACTTTGTCACCTTTATGAAAATCTACTTCATTAAGAGTAACATCAATGTGACATTTTCATTTAATCCTAATGACTGTATAATTATTAATTACAGTAGCTACAGAAGCAAAATCCCAGGGAAGCTGGAATCTCACTCGTATCGTTCTTCACAGTTGCCAAGTACTTTTGGCTTACTTTACCCAGACAAAAAAAATCACATAGCCATTATTTTTGAGAAAGAGTCATCATAAATATAGAAATTCTGCCACAGTCACTAAAGATTCTTCTATCTCAGGCTTAAATAAAAGAATTATAAACAGCATTCCTTTTTAAAAATGTTATGAAAATTCAGTTTATTCAGATCACACCTTGAAGTTGTCAATATATTGACCATACACATCCAATAATATTGTTCAGCATTGGAATAAATCCCGCAGAGTTAATAAGTAAGCATAATTCTCATTGTCAGCGAGTTACAGAATTATATTCTATTACTAATAGCATCTATGCTAAATTAAATCTGCTGTCTCCTGTTTAAGCTTTTGGTACTTCAAATATTTCATTTAAATTAGTGACATAAAACTAATTTTTTTTTTGTTTTAATCAGTTTCAGATCATTTGAGCTGTGCTCATTGCAATTAGAAAAGCCCCCTTTTAGCAAGTGAAGGGAGAAAAATTGAGATTGTCAACCACACAGTATAATTTTTTATAGTTAGTTTTTCAAAGTTATAGGGTACTTTGAGAGCAGGAAGGGTTTCTGATGCATTTCAAATTTGTCAATATTTACATCCGTTCTTGTTTTTGTTCTTTTCACTGCATTAAACAGATGATGTATTTAGAATATGAAGCAGAGGGGGTGGTGTAACACCAAGTGTTTTTCCCATACTGAAGTAGTAAGCCAGGTTACAGAAGACAAAGATAAAAGTGGGTGAAAAATGGATTAAGCTACGCTAGTCATGCTCAGTGCGGTGGTCTGAAAAGATATAAAGAAATATCATGAATTCCACTTTTTATAAAGGTTTCGCATTAAAAAATGACATTTTAAGACCTCTTTGCCGAGTTAATTTTGCAGAATGGCAGCATTCACCTGAAGTATCCTTCGGCTAACTTTCAAACTTCCACTTACACGTCTTAGATAGAGCCACAGTTCGGTGGCCTCTCTGCTTTAATCCTTACCCACTCATGGAACTGTGTGAATGAGTAGTCTCAGAGTTGTGTTGGACTGTCAGTGTCTTTAAAGCTGAACATGAGGTTCACACGTAAAGTTTTGGATCTGGCTATGTACCCTAAATAACTCTCTGCACATTTGCCTGTGGAGTAATAGCTAGCATTCGTCAGTAGATGTATGTCTGTCTGTGCCAGAGGAAGCTATGTGCAGGCAGATGTGTAATGCACGCTTATCTACCGCACAAAAATGTCCATCTGCCTATGACAACCCAGGTTATTCACTAAAGGATACCTGTACTGAAGATACCAGGGATGACTTATTAAAAACGAGATCGTTAAAGCTGAACTCTTTTTCTTTAGGTATTTAGTATATGCATCTATTCAGATTTATACATATTTATAGAATGGTTTGCGTTGGAAGGGACCTTAAAGATCACCAAGTTCCGACCCCCCCTGCCATGGGCAGGGACACCTCCCACCAGCCCAGGTTGCTCAAAGCCCCATCCAGCCTGGCCTTGAACACCTCCAGGGATGGGGCAGCCACAGCTTCTCGGGGCAACCTGGGACACTGCCTCACCACCCTCACAGTGAAAAATTTATTCCTGATATCTAATCCAAATCTCCCCTCTTCCAGTTTGAAGCCATTACCCCTCGTCCTGTCACTACACGCCCTTGTAAAAAGTAATATATGTAATACATATTAAATACATTCATACATAAAATACTATGAATCTTCATTGAATTTTGGGGCTCTTTAAAACCACTTAATATCAAATTTGTTCTGTCATGGTCTATTAACAATACAAATAGGAAAACTTTACAAACTGCTTGGTGGAGAGAAAAAAAGATTATTAACCAGCAAATCTTTGTTTAAGATGGATTCCCCTTAACATGCCCCCATCGGCATTGGAAAATTGAAGAATGTTTATGAACCAGCACTCAGTGAACACCGACACGTTTGTTAAATAGACGCTGGTAAGCACAAGTACATCCCAGCAGAAGAGGCTAAGGGTAGGCACTGCAGTAGGGCACGATACAGCGGCGCAGCACCAAGGGCGAGGACATCGTTAAAAACCACGGGACTAAAAAGGCTGTGCCCACCGTGAGGGATCTAGGCAAGCATTTTGATGAGCTATAGGGAAGCCAAACACAGGAATATGGGGAAAGGTGGATTTTATGGTCATAAAGTGACAAGCGGGTCTGCCACAAGGGCGTCTGGGCAAGAGCAGTGCGCCAAGGCTGTCGGTGTACCGGCAATCTTTGCAGTCAGAAAATTGAGAAGGGAGAAAAATTAGGAAGCCTCAGTAGGGAAATGTGAAGTCCATACTAAAGGACATGAACGGATTTGCAAAGCTCTGCTCTAACGGTGAAAAAACATGGTTAGTAATAGTAAGAAACAAGATCCTGGAATAGGGGAATTTAATTACAACACCAATTATACACTCTGTAAAGCGTTCTGGGACATGGAAGACTGGATAGCAAAAAGGAGGACAGTGTAGGCTTTAATTAAACACAGAACATGGAACTGGCCCTCTAAATCAATCATTATTTCTAGGAGGCAAGGACAAGTGCAGAGCTGTGTAAATGTGTGAACAGAATTTTGGGTAACAGCCCTGCAGATTTCTCTGAGGAAAATACTTTGACAGATGCTAAGTGGGACTACTTCTCCTTATGTTGAACCCAAAGGCAACAAAAAAAAATTAAGATTACTTCATGGTATCCAAGAAAAATCTAAAAGAAATCTTGATGTGTAAGGCTCAGGGTTTATTTTTTCCCCTAGGTCTGGAGTGAGATATTGGAAAGAAAACAGAGACTAATGGTCTGATTCAGATAGAACTCAGACACTACTTTTGGCAATTCAGGACAGTTTTCTTCACATGCAAAGACTAATTCTGCTCTTGTTACATGCTTAATCACAACTGAAGCATTGCTCCAGCTCTTCCTGCAGTTTAAACGTGTCTACATCCATAAACAGGAGCAGGAACATGCTGACTTACCTTTAGCCCAGGATCTCAGTCCACCACCTTTTGTGGTAAGTGGTCTGAAATGGCAGTCTGCCAGAAGGTCGGAAAGGACACTCGTTATCTTTACGCAAAAAGTCATATCTGAAGAGAGTTCTCAGTGATAAACCATCGCTGAGCCTTTTCAGAAGAGCTGACAAAAGCATTTATTTTTAAACTATGAAACAACAGGTTCCTGGTGATGACATTTGGAAATGCCTACCAGTGCAATGGTGGGAAAGGGAACATGGTGAAGGGTTTGTTATTTGCAAGTCAGCGCTTTGCACCTTACTGTGTCTTGGAGTAATATTTCTACTCTATTTTTCATGAACCTTGTCCTAATATAATGTGACAACAACAGTCAGAAGTCACCAGTGGTCCATGACTCGAGGACACCAACCGTGACAGGAACAGACTTTGGACGGGGAAGCAGATGAGACTAAGACAAGACAAAATAGTTCTGGTGATGACAGGAGACTGGACCAGTCCCGTGAGATACACACATCCTAAATTTATCAGAGTTGCGCGGTTAAGGCTGTAGTAATGAGAAAAACACTGACCATCAGTGAACGCAACAGAACTAGGAAATCGTGTGCATATTTTTGTCCTAAAGTCCACTGTGACTGGAACACCATAATCTTTATATCTCTTCCTAGGTCTGCTCTGGAGCAAAACCACCCTTGGATGGTGTCAGTGGTACAGCTGGTTGTGACAAAAATGCTTGCGAAAGGACAGTTCCACCTCTGAACACATGCAGCATCAGTTTTTCTCCGACAGTTGTCTCTGCACCTCTAGGATGCAATGAAAGTTGTTTGGCACTTTCTGATAGATTGTAGGGGGTCAGAGAAATAAAACTATTATTTACCCCCCCGCACACACATTTCAGTCTGGAAAGGTTATAAAAATGTGTACATTTAAAACCTTGCTAGCTCTGGACAAATTTGTGGTCGCTCATGAATAGGACGTCTTTTAGGCCTGTTAAGTGCTTAATCACATTCTTAAAAATTCAGCTATCTGTAGCAAAATGAACCTTCTTTTTCTCTCCAACGTGAGTCCTGTCCCATGCAAGTAGCTGTGTCCAGGAAGAAAACCCACCATTTATATACTGGTAGGTTAGAAGGTAACCTCTGTATTTAAGGTTTTATATGTATTATCTAACATGAGATATTGGTATGACAGTATTTGCTCACAGTTTCTTTGTTGACTCATGTCTGGTTGGCTGCTCAGTGTTGATGTGTATGTTTAATTTGTGGAAAGAAAGAATTATTTGACTGGATGTAGATTTGGGGTTAGAAAACTCCACGTTCTCCAAGAAAGCGTTCCATAACCAATGTCACTGTTGGGGAAAAAAATAATCAGGAAACCAGTCAAGTACTTCTAGGACATGCTAAAGTCTTCTTTTAAGCCTTGTTAGGTGTTACTAGTTATGGGGGTAAAAGGCTTTGAATCAAACATCTGGAAGCAAATCAGTCACAGCATTCCTGCAGCTTTTGAAGCAAAACGCAGAGTCAGAGCAGAAGGCGGGAGAGAAAGATGAAACCTCAGAGAATGAGTTACCCTCTTCCAGTCATCGGAAACTCATCCCATTTAATTTGTCCCAGTTGTGCTGGTTTGCACAAACAGTAAGTAAACCACACTGAGGGATCCCCCACAGCTGACCACTGCAGATAACCATAAATATTATGTCACATCTTGATTACAATGGTATATCTTTCAGGTCTTTATTTCTACACATCTGATGGCACAGATGATCTTGTACCTGCTATCTTCCACATTTTCCATTCTTTTTGGAAAAAAGTCCTTTCTTTCAAACCTTTTTTTCACAGTAGGGGAGGGAGCTGGAATGCAAAGCTGTCCCCTCCAGACCGGGCAATAGCTGGTATGCACTGGATCGCTCTGAAGGGGCAGACACCTACGTGCTTTAGCAAATGTGGAGTTTAATACTTTAATCAAGTAGCTAACTGCTCGTATATTAAAGCAACAGAAGGAGAAAACATGGTCTCCTATGGCTTTGCTTTCTAATAAAATGCAATAATTAAAGGTTTCCCCATCAGCTAGACCATCGTGTGTCTCCCACGTTGAAGATCTGGGGTCCAGCTCACACTGTACCCCTTCCTTCAGCACATACACTAACAGTTCATTTTGCTCGTTCCCCAGAACCTGCAAGAACATCGCATTTCTGGGGCTATTACTCTTCCATCAGATCCGATATCAAGTGGCAAATGCATTCCCATTAACAAATTGGAGACAAAGTAAGGCTGCCTGATGGCATGAGACATGTTTGTCTTAGGAGGCCTCGTTAGGAAGAAGGTACATACTTTCAGAAGTACAGTTCCTCTTTTCAAGGCAAGCAGCAAAACGTACATCCCAGTTCCAATGTAAATAAAGTATCTGAAGATAAGGCTAAAAGAATATGTAATGATGTAGTATCAAACAACCATCCACAGGTACCTGATCTACAGCCATGGATAAAAGACTGATAAACTAATTTTCTTTTAAATGCTGTAAGAATTGCTTCATTTTCTTAATTTGAAAATTAAAACCTAAGATAACTCATTTGCTCCAAAATAATTCTTTAATGAGACTTGCTGGCTTGTCAAGGGTTCCTAAGATAAATATCCTTAGATCTTTACATTTCCAGGATTTGAGAATCATACTTAAATCTTTTGATTACTTTTTCCCCTGAAGAAGTGAATCCGCTTGTTGTTGTGTAGCTTGTGAATTAAGCCTCTATTATAACTGTTAGATTTCTAACACCATCATTAGACGTGCCAGCTTTTTTTTTTTTGAAACAGTAACCGAATTTTAATTCTAATAAGTGTGTCAGATAATGACATTATGTGAAACGCAATAGGGAAATGAAGCTTGCCAAATCATTGTAAATACTTTAGCTGTCATAAGTCAGGCTTTACTAGTACAGTTATACCCAGCGGTTTTAAGGGGTAAAAGACGGGTAAAAACTACTTTCTGCCAAGGAAGAGCCCTTTCTTCCTAAGGAGAAACCCTGTACAGCGAAATGAGTAGGAATTCATAGAAATAATTACACTTTTCTGCCTTGACCCTTTGCATAACATGGGTTAAAGTATTTCAGACAACATTTTGCAGCAATTTTGTTACATTTAACTGAATAATTTTAAAATAAATCTTTTCCTTCCATTTATTTTAATGTCTACGATCTCCATTGCTAATAGCCGGGGTTTTATGAGTTTACTTGCAGGGACAGGTGATTTAATGCTATTATATCATGTAAGTCCTTTTTACAGGATGAAAAGGATCCCCAGGGAGTAAAATAAAATTCCCTTCCTTTTTTCTGGTACTCCTATCTTGTTCCTGCAGCAATATGAAGTTTCACTTTTGAAAAGTATGTCTGAGAATAGCTATGCTATGATCACATAAGAAATTAATTCAGATTACACGCTCATATGCGCTTTAGCAATTATATATTTCCAATACTTGAGCTCTTATATCTTCCTGGGGCATACTGAAAAGCCCACTGGAAAAGGAATCTAGAAAATAAAGTGTTTTGAGAATCTACCCCCCCTCCCCCCAATCAGAGAATGGATTTTCTTCTCTATCTACAGAAGCAAGTCTTGATTAAGACACATAAGTTTGATTTTAATAATCTTCCCGGCAATAAATTGCACTATATTCTACAGGTGGTTCCACTGAAGTGGATTCAAATATCATATCTTCAGTCCTAAGCGAACAGGCTGTCAGGCCTTCCCCCTGATATTAAATATGAGTACACTTATGCAAAGGAAGGCTAAAGAGTCACAACAGAATGCAAAGTAATCAGTTTGTTTTTTTTCACTAATGGCATAAGTAGTTAATATAACAGATTTTCGGATGATGTACCGTTCTGAATGGTCTCCAGCTTCAGCGGTTATACTGAATGGCTTATATGAAAGGCCCAAATTAAACATCTATTACAATGCACTTATCTTTGGTCAGTCAGTATGTCAAACAACATATTGTCCAAGTTCCTAAGCCTAGAATTTTTTTAAAAAAAGAAGTGCTTATATTACAAGTTGGAATTTTGCCATGAGTAATAAATTAAGAGCCATGCACTGTTTCAAGCAGTGTTGCAGTAATTTGCAGGAGCACATTAAAAGCAATGAAGATGCTTGAATGTTTCCTTTTGAACAACAGTAGAAAGGGAAGTTACAAAATGTAAATTAAAACACTTCTAGAAAGATCTAAATGGTTTGCATTTCTGCACCCTATTGAGAAACTGCACAACAAATCACATTCTCAATCCATTTTCAAATAATCACTAGAAGGGTTAACTCATGAAAGTCATATCCTGTGCATGATGAGAGCCAGATGCAGGTGTATTACTGACTTATTTCAAAAGAAGAATTGGGTTTTTCATATTATCTAAAGTTTTCTAAAAATGATGTAGAATTTAAAAGATACAAGTGAATCCAAAGTGGGACTGGTAAAGCTTCTTTTGCTTGTTAGTTACCTGCTTGCTCTGGAGTTTCTGTGAATCCCATTAGACACTTGTTTATACTTCTAGGTTGCCAAGTGCTCTTGCAAATCTGGTCTTTCATTGTCAGAAATGCCTGGCTGAGATTTCAGTGATTGGGCTCTTTTTAAGTGCACATTTGCTCTTTAGCAAAATTACTGTATTCAGACAGGAGGTATTACTCTCTGTGAAATTACTGCCTTTTGATTCTCAAAAAAAAACCCCACCACATGAAGAATAGTCCCCATTACTTTCCCAAAAGTCCTATCTGGCAGGTCGAAGAGACCTACTTGTGGGGCTGTAGCAGAAGCAAGGGGAGTACGCGAGCAGGAGGCAAAGCACTCCTTTATACCTCTTGTGTGCACTCGTGGATCTCGGGAATGGTGAGCCCTTGGGTTGCTGTAGCTCCGTATGCATAAAGGAGAGTCAGCCCTTCCCTGGCAGCCACCAAAAGCATCAGGTCGTCTCTTTCCTCCTAGAAATATTCTAGGCAGGGAGAGATGCAATTAGCTGAAGACAGGCTGGTTTGGTAGGTCCTCCAGGTTCAGATAGCCGAGATAAGCATCTCCGTGCTCATTCCCCACTCTCCTGCTGTAGCCTCCCCCAGCCCATGGTTTCGCCCTGCGGTGACGGTGTGGCTGGTGCCTTCCCAGGCCTGCTGCAGAGGGGTGGCAGCGTTTGGGTGGCTGGGTGCTGGTGGGAGGCACAGCTGGCTCCGTATCTGCACCTACATCGCAGGAGTCGCCAGCCGCTACTGCGCTGGCTTCCAGCTTCCTTTGATTCGGTTACCTCAAATTCAAATTAGAAGCAGCTTTCCATATGCTGACATACCACGCAGGGAGTGAGATCTTCCAGGGCAAGGACTGGTGGCAAAGACATACTATTCAAAACATGTGAGGAATGAAGTAATATGGGCTATTCCTCCCACTCCTCACAAGCTTTCATCAGAACTGCAGCCAGCTGAAGCCATTGATCTCAGGCTGCAGTCTTGGAAGGTAGTCCAAAGAGTGGGGAATTCATTTACAGAAGAATTAAAGCCTGTTTCAAACCTCAGCACTCTCCAGTCCAAGCACTTTTTACTTTTTTTTGGCAGCCTTTGCTTCCTAGAGCCACACAACCAAAATAAGCTCAGGTATTTTCGCCTGAGGAATGCAGAGGGAGACACTCATTACAGATGTTATCATGTAGTTTTACCATCTACTGAAATACAATAATTTACCATAGGGGTGGGTGTACAAGAAAGTGAATAAAATTGACGTCCACTGGTTACCCTCCTAATGAATGAGGGGAAAAGCCAAGCCATGACTGACGTGCTATGGCAGGAATGCACTATTTTGTCCTTCCACTTACTAGAAAATTCAGGTCAGTGATAACCAATCATTTGGCACCATGTTTTACCATTTATAGCAATGAATACAGTAGCTTTCAAAATCCTATTGTAGGTATCGAGCATCCCCTATATGCCTTTTAGTCCATCTGACATGATTATAGAATCATAGAATGGTTTGGGTTGGAAGGGACCTTAAAGATTATCTAGTGATCATCATCTGGAAGAGACACCTCCCACCAGCCCAGTTTGCTCAAAGCCCCATCCAACCTGGCCTTGAACACCTCCAGGGGTGGAGCAGCCACAGCTTCTCTGGGCAGCCTGGGCCAGTGCCTCACCACCCTCACAGTAAAGAATTTCTTCCTAATATTAATCTAAACCTCCCCTCTTCCAGTTTAAACCATTACCCTTATCCTATCACTACACTCCCTGATCAAGAGTCCCTCCCCAGCTTTCCTGTGGGCCCCCTTTAGGTACTGGAAGGGGCTATATGGTCTCCCTGGAGCCTTCTCTTCTCCAGGCTGAACAACCCCAACTCTCTCAGCCTGTCCTCACAGGAAAGGTGCTCCAGCCCTCTCATCATCTTTGTGGCCTTCCTCTGGACCCACTCCAACGGGTCCGTGATGTCTGGCAACTACTTTTCATTTATCTGCTTTCAACAGGACAAGCATTTCAAAGACAGTTACACAGGTACAGTCACGCGAATAAGTAACATCTCAAAAAACACAGATTATACAGCAACAAGACTGCTGCAGCAGTAAACGTGCAACATAACTCTCATGGCTCCAAAGCTCTTCTTGATCACACCCGCCTTACTCATATAAAACCCTGCGTCAGCTCTGCTGCATGAAAGAGTTCATCCACTATTTACAGAAATAACATCCCAAACCTATGAGTTCCAGGTTTAATACGCATGTTTTAAAAACCACAAAGTATTTTAATTTCTAAATCTCCATGGTTCCTTTTCAGAAAGTGTTCCTGACGATGCCCCATTGATAGTGTTTTGTATTAGGAACATCTTGAAAGAAAACAATATTTGCAATACACTTCCTGCATGTTTTTGCCTTTGTACTAATCAACCATCTGCATATTTTATCTCTCAAATTCTTTTATCATGTCTTATGGTTTATTCAGATGAACAAACGATAACATTCACCTCTGAATCTCGGTTCTTTTCTGTCAGACCTAGCAAGGCATTATACCTGCATACAGTTTTAAATAATTCTTAGCATGATTCACCAGTTCATGACATCCAGAGATCATTACTTCTTAAAACAATTTATGGCAATAAGATGATTTCGTTCTACATTAGCGAATGCGAGTCAAAGGAAAACAAAACAAAACACACACAGAAAGAAAAAGATCTTAAAGCTACATATTTTCCAGACAGAAGATTGGAAGATCTCCAGTGGAATCCTGATTTAATTCAAGTACTGGAGACAGCACAACTTGGGTTGCTGTTTCTCTCTTTCATACAAAGTAAAGCCTTCAGCCTGACCTTGGAAAAAACATCTAAAGAGGCTTTTGTCCTTTAGAACACAAATGAACAAGATTTTGTAAGTTGTGATTATTTTTCTCATTAGTCAGTCTTGCATTTAAAAATAATCAACAAAGCCATAACTTTTCCTTTGATGCTTTGGAGTGTGAAGAGTAATGATATCAACAATAATTTGATCTTGTACTTGTCAACATTTGTCTTTATGTGGTTTGAATTTGCTTTCAGCACACTCCAAGATGAGAGCCAAAGAGTCACTACCAGGAGCTGCAGAATTCAGACAATGTATGGATTCCAGAAAGCTCTTCCGCATGACACTAAATAAGTAATTTTTTCCAAAGAAGCAAATGGCACACAGCTATTCGCTTGGAAGATCTGTCAGGTTTCAAGTGGAAAAATTGGACTGTAGAGTTTATCACCCTGAGCATCAGGAAGACTTTACTCTGATTGGAGCTTTTCTTATAAGGTCTTTTTTTAAGGAGCCACCCTAATTTAGGAAGCAACACATTAGTTCCTCAAAAAAGCTTCATAAAATAAGTTGTGATGGTACTCTTCAAGATGGAATTGTCTATGGTATAAACAAAGCCATATTAAAAAGAAGGACACTAATTTACACACTATCAGCATGTATGATTCCACCACCATCTAATTAGCATTTAGTTTTACTATATCTTCACCCATCCTTCCCAAAATCCTAAACTTGAAGTCTTGCAAGCCAACCTTATGCAAACAGAAGAATTTTAAAGAAACCCTGGCTGCTTCAGAGGTGTTGCCCCCCTAAGCCTGAAAGACCTCTCAGCAGCACACTGGGATCGCATCAGGGCCTAGAGTTTGCCACTTGCTGTGAAAGAATAGCAGATTTTAGATCCAAATATGAAATACCACCGGTTCCCCTACCAATTCCAGTTGCTGGGACTTACCCACATAACGGACAGCATTAGCAGCAAGTTCCTTGTTTCCTGAAGGAGCCAAGAAGAAACGATGCACCACCCTCACATCCAGAGGGCAAACTCAGGAGCTTCCAGAGACAAGATATTCAGCACGCAGCTCCAGGAGACCCAAGCACTAATTTGGGAAGAGCCCTGGGAGCACGCACTACCATAGCACTGCTCAAACCAGGACCAGGGCAGGGGCTGGGCTGAAATACCCCCAGGGGCTGGGTGGGGGTCCCAGGTGAGGCATCTTGGCCAATTAAGGCCTATTAGTGACCTCAGGGCACCAACACTTGGTGCCAAAGCTTCATAGTATAAGGAAGGTGGTCTTTTAATTATATGAACTGTATAAACTTGATGAAGTGATCTGTTCTAATTTTTATTTTAAGTTCTGGACCGTTCTTCACACAGTGCTGTGGTCTTTGTTGCGTCTTCTGGGTCTGCTCTGACCCATCCAGGAGGCAATCACAAGAAATAAACCATATTTCCCCCGAGTTGCTCATCAGCCCTAAGTGCGTAGAAGCTGTGGAAAGGAGAGTAAACCACAAACTGTGGCTGTAACATGAATTTGGTGTCTCATCCCTATCCTTTGGAGCTCACCGAGGCTCCAAGGCAATCCCACGCATTCATTTTTGCCCCTTCCAAAATATTCTGGACTGTTCTGACCATTCTCTTCTGGAGAGTGGTTTGACCCATAGATAGCAAAGCCACTATGAGAGGTGTAAGGCAGCTCAAAATGGAAAATACTACTTTATTTATTGTTATCTGTTTATTTATCATTAGTTTTCGGGAAAACCTCTTCGTGCTCTCATGGATTAAGTAGAGGTATTCTTTGCTTCTGGCAAAATGTGTTAGGAAATTCCCTTCCAAACTTTCCACAGGTCTAAGTATCCCTCTTAAAACTGTCAGCAATTGAATTTTATAGCACAACAGAAATGCTCTTAATCTCCCTCGATTTACTGCATTGTAATTCAACTTTGTGAAAGACCCAAAAAATGATGAATATGAACAGCTTAAATTTAAGTGGAACAAATGATGGGTATATTCACACAAAAACTCTAAACTTCTAAATTTTCTTAAACAAGATGCTTACTGTCTCTATAATGTTTGGGGGGTTTTGCTTCTTGTTTTGGTAGTGCCTGTTTATGTAGCAGTGTTAACGGAGAGTTGATCATTCTGATTTTAATTACTCTTGGCATATTTTGTTTAAAATTCCACACTGCTGTTGTAAGACAGTTTTACTGTAGACACCGCTTAGTGATACTTTTCCCTGATGAAAACATCACAGTTAGGGGTCTATTAAGGTCAAATATTTCCTGCTGCAGCTTGGGAAGTTCAAGAACTTCCCATCACATTTATTAGTATTTTGTTTTCAGATAGACTTCCCACAGAAAAAAATGCAGACCTTAAAAATTAACTCATGGTATGTCATCAAACAAATCTTAAGGGATAATTTAAAGAGGAAAATTGGCCATTTCGTTTTACTTTTTTTACTTGTTAGCAGAACGTGTAATCTTTTTAGGTTAATTTATTTCCGTACTCCAGTTTCAGAGGACCATAGAATAAAATAGCATGCAGCTGGAAAAGGTGATGTGAGTTATTGAATCGAGTATCATGTTATAAATAATCCCATCATATATCTTTCATCCACTTTCACATGGTGAGGTGCATTTCTGTGCAGACGCAAGGGTGCACGGAGGGACGGTTTCGTGTAAGCTCTGCAATATGAAGTCTTTCAAGTTTCTCAATATTTTCAACAGTCTTAAGGGCCCCCGGGACCATTCATTTAATCCACGGGCCTATGAGGATACTTCACTGTATTTATAATACAGAAAGGACTTTTACTTTTGTTAAAGGAGCTCATTGCTTCTGCTTTCCAAAGCAAATCTATTTTCATTTTGGTGGACATTCTGCATTTTATATATCTCACAACAGCCATGGAAGGCATCTTGACAATGGTCCTAGTGGTTTGGTTCAGTTTAGTTTTCTCATACAAAATTTAAAAAGTAGAGTCAAAAGAAATACAGTAGCTTTTAAGTGTTGCCTGTCTTCTGTTTTATCCATTCAGATGCATCTCTGTACTACTCATTGATTGTAAGAATATCAAATGAACAGTAGAAAGGACTGAAGATGGCTGAATGACTATAAGAAACATGGAAAAACATTACTGTCATACACAGGTTCCTGCTTTTTCTTTTTTTTTGAACAAGTTTTATCTTTTTTTACATGGTACTTACCTAATTTGTGCAAAAATGTTTGATGTAGTGATGTCGGATTTGCTATATTACTGTCTTAATTTTCTTAGTATTCTCTTTCTTCTTATGGTTTGGTGACGAGAGTCACTAGCGTGCCACTCCAGTTCTATGTGCATACATGTTTTTTTCCATGAACTTTCCTCTGGACAAAATATCAGTTAAGTGGATAAAGTTATGATTACCAGAAAAGTAATTTTTATTACTAATAAATAATGTCAATAAATTCTTCATATCTGACCAAGTTTTGGGGTGTTTTTTTAAGCTTTTCCAAAGAAAGATTTATGGTCTTCAGATGTAAGAAATTTATCAAGCCTTAGTTTTGGCTGAATAAATGCATCTACTCTTATTCTGGTCAAAAAGTAAGTTCATAGTGCTTTTCCTTCTGTTCAGTTTTGGGAAGCAGAAATAGCGCCCCAGTAGAAAGAACTTAAAACTTTGGCTTTTACATTACCTTTCTTCTCTGAAGGCAGCCCACAAATATGTGCTAGCTAAACCCGTGAGTCACGGAAAATACATGAGCTAGTGAGCTCACGCCAGTGTTGTTGCCTGAGGAGTTTATAGACTGTCTTCCTTCATTAGGCACATCGTAAAATAGTTTAGCGATGTAAACAGATTTTCTACCGATGTGTCCGGAAGTCTAGTTAAGCCAGTAGGAGTCTTTCCATGGATTTCAGTGGGTTTGGGATCAGGCTATGGTAGAGAGAAACCTCTTTATTCTGATTTCTTCCATGTTTGTTTTCTATACCGTGTGGCATAATCCTCTGGGCTACACTACAAGAGAAAATAGGAAGAACAATGCATGTTTGCAGCTACTATCTGAACTAGCTTTGTAACTTAAAATTTGTTTACTGTGAAATTGTGTGGAATGAAAGTAGCTTTCCCTCCGCAGACTGTAACGACACTGTCTATTTTATCCTACTGCTGCATCATGAATTTGGTTTGTGTATTCATTTATTGAAGCAAAGGATGTTCAGAATCAAGTTTATTTTACACTCTGTATTAATTTTAGGCACTGGACCACTCAGAAATGGAAAAGACCTAACGTGCTCATCCTCATTCCTTAACAAATACTGCAGAGTCTGCATTGAGGATCGAAGGATGTAACGTCCCAGCTCTTCACTGTAAATGATAATTGAAAAAAGTAAATATTAATTATTTAAAGGCTTACGTACTATGTTTTAGGATTAAACAACTGTTCACCTTTAAAAAATCATGTATGCACATTTGTCAAAGAATAAAGAAAAACAACTAAACACTTTATTTTTAGAGTTTATTTTGACTTTTCCTTTGTTTTTTCCTTTAACATGCATGGGTGTCTGGAATGTTATATTGCTTTGGCAGGTAGTTTTACAAGTAGCTAACTGGGTATGCTTTTCATTGTTGTCTTCTATTTATATACTGTCTGCCATCCCAAAAGATCCCAGACCTGTTTTGCAAACAGCAAAAGTGAACTGCAGCTGCCCTGGGATGAAATTGGCAGACAAAAAGCACCAAGTGTAGTGCACAGCTGAGAAGGGAAATAACAATTAATGCCATTTAGAAAAATGCTGAGTCTTATAAACTATTCCGCTGGATGGGAGACGGTCTGCTGGTGGCCAAAAGACAACAAACCCAGTTGCCGGCTCCAATCTTGGGTTGTTTAACAAAATGCTTAACTAGTCTTAAAAGCAGGTCTGAAGACCCGCTGGGGGACATGGGGACGGCGACGGGGAGCCCTGCTGCGGGGGGGTGTTGGGTTACCTGGTCCTGGATTCAGAATGCGGGGTGAGATGCCAAATTCTCTGTATAACGACGTATGGCGAGTCCAGCACAGGATGCAAACCAGCCTCTGCGCTGCGCAGAGAGAAACTTCAGTCGGTTTGATGTAAAATGCTGGACGGGAGGATAGCTGAAACCTCTCCTCTCTCCTCGTCTTACCCATAGTTCTAACTTACGTGCCTTTGGGAAAGTCAGTTAGAGTCTAAAACGGCTTCACAGCTGGTGTCCCCTCTTGGCTCTGGGAACTAACTCAGCGTTTCATTTGGAAATGCTCTGGTGAGGTGGGAACCACAGGAGGGCCATAGTCACTGAGATACAGCTTAGACTGTCCTACAGGAGATGGGGAACGTTCTTTATTCTTCAGCTTGAAGGTAGAAGAAAATAGCTTGCTATTTGTGGGGCAGAAGATGAGGGGAACCATGGCTGGAGGCACACGTCTGGAGGAGGGAAGGGCTGGAGTCTGATCTCTACTGCCACGATACTTTATGCCTTTCTCATTTTAAAAAAAGAAAGCCCACAACTATAGGGCTTCATATTTCTGGATAGGTAAACAGATAGATCCTATCTTGTAGATTTTTCTTTCTTAGAGTCTGTCACTGAGAATCTTATTCTTTCCTCTGTATCTTTATCCACTTGGAAGGCAAGTTCCTCGGCCAAGCCAGTCATTTAGGTTCTGTCTAAAGCTGTATGAGCTTCCTCAGTAAAGAAAAATGTCCAGGAGAGATGTATTTCACTTAGGCAATTATCTTTGGATGGGAAAAAATATCCTTTGGAGGCACTTCTCTGCATGCCCTTCTGTTGGCTCTGAGAAGGAGCCCAGAAAGCGAGACGTCTATCAAGACCCCTGTGCCAGCTGATGGTTCCCCTCTCTGGAGACCAGTGGAATCTCAGCTATTTCTCTGCACTTCCTTTTTACAAGTTGGTTGGGTTTGTGTTGTTTTATTATTATTATTATTTTTATTTTTCTGCCTTTCAGAATGTATTTCAAAGCAATTTCCTAGCAGCATGACATCTTTGTGGAATGTACGGTGATCTTCAGCAGTTTCCTTCTACATTCAGAAGAGGCTGACATATCTCAGCTGGATTTGAAACTAGACCTAGATAATGATATTCTGTATAAAAATCTGTTTTCTTGTGGCTCATTTGTCTGTTCACGTTTGGGTAAGCAAGTGTTTTTTTTTTCAGCTGAGGTTATGCAAAAATATTGTGATGAGAAATGCAATTTAGAAACAAAGTCTTCACACCAGCAGCATTATTCATTAGAAGTCCCCTCTGAATCTTATTTTTCCTAACTACACTCAGGTGATTTGAATAATTAAAAAGCTTGGCATAACTTAAACTTCTACATACAAAAAGTCTTGAGGAAATTCAGTCAAACCAACTGGTGAATAGAAACAACGTTTTGTAAATGACTTCATCCATATTATGTCGAGAATTATAATTTTGAGTAAATATAGTAACCCATTATTTAGAAAGTTGAAATGCATCCATTGGATATTTCTTGATCAATATTAGAGTCATAGCTTTTTGCAGGAACAAAAAGATCAGTTTTTTTAGATGCTTATAACTGGCCAATGTGATCAGCTTTGAAAAGCTACATCCACATCATCTGTTAGATATGTTGTTAGGTGTAAGCTACTTACTGACTGCAGCATTTGGCTTTACCTCTAAACATAGCACTGCATAGCCAATATGTTTCTACTGCTTTGGAAAATTCATTTAAAACAAGGCAGTTGCTAAAGCTGAAAAAAAAATCAATTCTCTGACCAACAAATCAATTATACTGTAACTGGAAGTGTTAACAATGAAAGAGATCCCTCAATTACAAAAGAGAGATTAAAATGATAATAATATGGACTGCAAGACTAAGAGATTTCCATTTGCTTATGTAGTTACAATACTTACATTTACGTACAATAATTTAAGAATGCAAAATTCTCAGGGACAAGATCAGAGGCCAATTTAGTGATAATTTGGCTAGTTCCTAGAAAAATATACCGGATACACAGTTATCAATAGATAATTGTAAAAGCCTAACTAGTGTACGTTTAAGCAGACGTCACAACGGTGTCCTCGATTACAGCTTTTTATGACTTCTGAAATCATAATAACAATTCAGAAAACCCAGAATTTTAAGTTGATTCACTATGACAAGAAAGAATGGGCTGAAACTGGTACAAGTCCCAGCAGGCAGCAAGGAAACCTTACCAATAGCAGAGTTTTGGAAGCACTGAAACAGGCCACCTGGGCAGGATTATAGTCCTCATCACTGAACATCTTGAAGAAGAGGTTGGATGAACATCTAATGTAATGGATATGAACCTAATTGGCCTTCCTCAGATGGACAAGGTGGCCTCCGAAATGCCTTTCACTCCAACGATGGTGTTGCACAGGAATTACACGTAGCTACTCGCTACCCGTAATGTTTAGCTCCAGGTCTGAATCCGGACTCGCACAGTGGTTTAAAGATGTTCAGATATCATGTTAGGTAAGGTGTCATCTCTGATAAAGACAGGATTCTCCGTGTTACAGACTGAATTTAAGTAGCCCTGACTTGGCCCGCCCATCAGTGGGCTTAGTTCCAGTAATAAAAAAGTAAGGGTGTATTAAGTTGATTAACATTGGTGTGTATTAGTTTGCACGTGAGGTTCTCTGTTCTGCTTACTCTAATGAACCGATCAAAGGTACACATTGCTTTGAATTGTACTCGTGAAATATGAGTCCCCGTCTGGAAAGTTTAGAATGAGCCAAAATATGTGTGGTTGCGTGCACCTTTGACTTCAGTTCAAAGCAAAAAGGCAAGGAAAGGCCAGGTGATTTCTGACATGAATCGGTAAGCTCCAGCGGCAAAATGTGCTGGAAAGAAATTTCCATCTCAAACCCGTCCCTCAGCCCGTACTCCCACTGAATCGAGCAAGAGTACTTGTATAGGGAGTAAGGGCGGCAGAATCCCGCTCCCTAACTTCTCTTTGTGTGTTCGTTTCTCCGATAGAAAAAACAGACACAGTACATGCATTAATGAGTTGGAACTAATTAATAAGTGCCTAAATTTTCATTCAGGCATCATGTCCGTGTATCTATTGCAGATAGACAAGTAATCCACCTACCTAACTTCGAGCTTGCTAAAACTCCCACTTGTTAGAAAGCAAGATTTGGGATATTTTTTTAATTAATAAGCTATGAAGGCTACAGCAGAAGTAACTATTGCCATAAGCCATCGTTTAATTCTCTTTCAAAGGAAAGTGGTAACTTATTTGAAGTAAAATAAGCAGAATGGTAGACTGCTGTGGAAGAGGTGGCCATCCATCCGTTGGTTGCATGGATTTCCCGTAACAACTACGATTTGAACGCATCGGCCCGAGAGTTAGCGGCAGGCGGTTCGCCAGCCCGCCGCAATTACTAACCAAGCTCCGTGACCTATTGGCACCCTGCCTAATTATGTTTTTGATAACAAGCTGTAGATATATTTAGAAGTGTAAGTGCAATACAAAGAGATAGTAAGCTTGTTTCACACCCTCTTATAAATGGGAAAATAATTAGATCCAGGATACTGTCACATACCATGCTGTGTGGCTCATTTCAAAAGCACTGTGTTACAGGAAAGTAGGATTGTCTGATTGACTCTGGAAAATTGTGTTCAATCCCCAGGCTCTTGGAAACGTAATTTCCTTTTTTTATATGAGAAGTTTTAGCCCTAACTGTGGGGAATTTTTACCCATTTGGGGAATTACGCTGTTTCTACTTGGTGGAGAAATATGAGCACCTTGGTTTCTTAGAGGAAAAAATAGTGGTCTACCACAAACGTGAGTAGCTTTAATCATTCTGATGTTACGAGAAGGAAAGTCTAATCAATGAATATTTATTGATTCTTCAAACCTAAGTGTCACACCAAATACCTGTCTGCGTGAAACAATCTTGGATACCAGTCCTTATGGACTCATCCTCATTTTCCTATTGCACGTGACCAGTGCCATGCTTCATTGCTGAGCTGGGCGGCTTTGTGGGTCAAAGAAATCTGCAGCTTTAGAGACTTGTTACTTAAATGTATAGAGTGGGTATGAGCTGCCATTTCTCCTGAGGGATGGAGAGTAGCTGGAGATATTGCACTTTTTTTTTTTCTTTTTTACAAAGCTAACAGGTGTAGTGCTGCTCATGATAGCTTCTGAGATCATTTTGTCCCCTTGGACAGAACCAAGGCTGACTGTGAAAATACCTGGGAAATTACTCCCTGAAATTCGGAGGTAATGATTGATTGTGGAGTAAGGCCTGAGAGGGGTCCTGTAATGGAAAAAATAAATAAAGAAAATAATGTGCTCTGATTAAAAAAAAAAAAAAGAGGAAGGAAAAATTTACTAAAAGCATCCATAGCTATTAGCACCCTGCTCTAAAGTCAGAGTGACTTGTCCAGGGACTGTGACGATCTGCAGAGTTAGAGTATCCAGTCCTTGATCAGCTGAATTATACTGACAAAAACCGCCTAGATAACGATATGTAATAATCCTTTTCGGCATGGAGATTTAACCAGAAATGAGAGCTTTCAAATGCTTATAGTGTCATTATCTGTGCCCAGAAATCATCTTGAGGAAAAAGACACACGAATCCCTACGAAAGGCATTTGGAAGCAAAAGAATTGAAAAGCAATTTCGCATTGCTAAATTCTACAGAAAAATGCTTTACCGTATATTCAGCAACGATGTGTGACTTGCACACGTTGCATATGCAGTAGATACACTGGTCACAAGCAAATCTCCTCGTTATCATGTTTGCTGCTGGATCAATAAAAAAGATGTGAAGAACAGACAGGCTACTATAAACAAGCATTCTCCCAGGGAGCGTAAGAATGTGACGTTGATGGTATGAAATAATCCCGTCGGCCAGCTTGTGTCAAGCGCCCGGGTCTCGCTCTTCCTCATCCCTGCACCTGGCGAGCTCGAAAACACTGAGGCCTTGAAACCCACACTCCATAGCTGGCTGTAAAGTAAATGTTTTCACAAATCCAGACACCAGGGTCTTCTAAAAGTGCAGTCTTCCCAAACATTAGAAGAGAACTTAGTCCTGTGTCGCTCAAACCAGCACAGAGAGCTTTTGCTTTCTGGTACAGCCATACCAGCATGAGCACGTGCAAATTTTTGCACGTGCAGAATTGCTCGTGCATCCATTGGAAGTCTTTCTGCGACAATGTAGGGACAGTGGTGGCAATATTGATGGCAGTGGGACAATGGGAACTTGCAATAGCAGAGAATCTGCAAAAAACACTCCAAAATCGATAATCATGCATTAGCTCATGCAGTTATATTTTCAGCTTGCGCGGTCTTGCAATTTCATATGTTCATAGGACATCGGCATTGTTACTGTATCTCCAGAGAGGGGCTTAGCTAGCAAACTTATACAATTTAAACCTTCCACTCAGCAGTTCTTTAAGATCATTTTTATGGTGAAATGTGAGCACAGGTTCCCTTTTATTTTTGTGTTGCTGGCTTCTGTGGGAATGCATAGCATTTTATTAAGGAGATTAATGCCTCGGGAAACTGCGTATAAGAACTCAAGTTGGCAGATATTTAAATAAGTTAACCGAAAAATAGGTTCAAAAATACTGCCAGGCGTAGACTTTGTGCTATAATACCCCTGCATTGCATGTATTATTTTTATTACGCTGGACTTTTTCTGGCCTGAATTCCAGAAGAACTCTGCTCCTCAAGTTACATCAGCCCTACAAAGTTGCACACTGTGGAACTTCGTCTATACCTTTCCATCCATAGGTCTTTTGTGATGGTGACCTGCAGAGCCATCAAGAAAACGGTGATTTGATCGGATCACCTATCCCAGTTCTAAAAATCCTAACAGAGCTAAATACAGGACCAGCTCTCATACAAGAAAACCAAACCGGCAATCATTCCTGATCTCCCTATCAATTATGCTATGCATTTCTGGATGCCTCCCGCAAACATTTTATATTGGCCCCTGATTCCCCATCTTACTCCTACCTGGCAGAGCCAAAAAATAAATGCCTGTAACTAAATCATATACATATTTATAAAAGGGTCTTTATCAAGATTAAGGAGCTGTTTGAGTATATTAGAAGATGCTTTGCCATATCCCTTGAGTAAAGCTGATGTCTTTTTATTCTAATAGTCCCGCTGAAATTCAACAGTGTCTTGGAAGGGAAGATTTTTTATTTGTTTTCATTCACTGATGGCAATAGGTAATTCAGAAACAGAGAGATTGCCATACAGAATCAGGGTATCAGACTACAGCCAGATACATGAGAACATGTAGAAAACGTCTGAGAGGGTTTATGAGTGTTTGGGAGGCTCTCGTCTTAGTCATACTGCTATTTGGAGATTGCCATAAACTTTGAAGTGCTTGTATTTTTTTGCACTGCTTAAAAAAAACAGCCAAATCTCTGCTATCAAAATTTGCAATATTTGTTTAACCTATGTCGCTATCAGTCCACGGTGCCAGATTCAACTTTCCAATATACTCTTTTATGCAATTTGAATTTTCTGCTTTCCATTTTCATAAACTGTCATAGCTTTGAATAATCACAGGAAAAAGAAGTTTCTCGTGTACTTCTTTACCTACTCCCCTTACTTCAAATGTTTCTATTATTGTGTCCAGTGTTGTTAAACTTCCTCAAGGGAAACAGTCCCAAAGGCTTTAAAGTCATACTGAACAAGGTTTTTTTCCATGCCACTGACCATTCTTATTGCCCTGCTCAGAACATCTTACATGTTTCATCTGCAATAGCTTTTCTAAAATGGCTTAATGAATATTCTACTCATCTTTTTAGCTGAAGCCTTACTCTGAATTCTGATCTCATTATTTTTCCCTGTGTACTTCATCGTCTGGCCCATTTGTTAAATTATTTCACTTTTGATTGGGCACTTCCATGTATAGGAAGGAAAGGATACTCGTGTGTCATTAACCACAGCTGTACAGTGATTATCAGGTCCCTTTCTTAAACTGAAGCTTTTGGACTTAGGCAAGTAAACATTTCCCTCTGGCACTGAAATTCGTTACTTCTCGTGTAATAACTTTCCGTCATCATCAAGTAGTCTTGCTTGGCTGCTCACCTTCCGTTCACATGAGCAGTAAATGTATTAAGCATTGAATTGAATACAGAGCTTTGTACTACCACCTTCTGATTCCTGAAAATACTTTGCCTTTACTGTGATAAACACTTCAGGACAGGATTTTTTGGTAAACCTGAGCAGATTGTGTCAACCAGTTCTTTTATGATTTATTTGCTTTTTCCAGTTTGAAGCTTCTGATAAAAAGTGAGATGCTTTTTTCCTTGCAAAGACCATTGGTTTAGCTCACTTCTGCTACGACACCAGGCAATTTGTTATTCTGTTTTATAAGTAACATTTCAAACAGATTTTCAAAGGTACAGATGTAAGGGTTACCCACGCTAATGCTTTTGATTACCTCTAAATTCTTTTTTTAAACGTTAGCTCTCCATCAGTCCGCCGAAACAGTAGTTGCTTTTAATGACGGATTGCGTACCTTTGCAAGCAGCTCATCGTCTTTATTTCTGAACTCCTTCAGAACTCATAAATGTATGGCATCTGGGTATCCAGAGTGATAGCAGAAGACAGCTTGAAAAAATAAAAGTGAGCCTTGTCTGTAAATCAGTCTGGCAAAGCGCCACCGCGTCAGTAGTTCTGGAAAGCCAGGCTTTTAGAAACCTCGCAGTTCGAATTTTTCTTCCCCCAGCATGTGCCAGACAGTCATAGCTGCTAAACTGGGCTTTATTCTAACCCATAATCCGATAATATGTATGTTATTATAGAACAGAATTTTTATATATATTCATTAGCAGTTAAATCTATGTATAGGGGAGTGTGTGTGTGTATATATATAAAAAAAGAGAAAGTAGAGGGAGGAATATATTCTATACATCTTTAGATCTCCACTTCTGTAATACTGGTCATCTTCTGAGAGGAAGTGTAAGTATTTTTATCCCTGAAATGGAAATGAACATTTTAGCTTTGCATGTTTCTGGGAGGAACCTTTTATTCTTCAAGTTAAGAAACCCCCCAAACCAAAAACCAACCAACCAAACACACACACCCCAAAACAAACAAACAAACACAAAAATCCCCTGTCAAATAACGTGTATTTCCTGCTTTTAGTGACAGTAGGTGCTCAGTTTGAGAAAGTCTCTCTGTGTAGAGACACAGAGTTTTTTAAAGAAAAGGTCAATATAAGATCACAATACAAACACCACTGTGCCCCGCGCATTGTTTTGCACATTAGGAAAAAATGTGATTTTCCCCATTAATTAAACACACGTGGTTTATTTTCTTTCCCTAAGCTTTCTTACATTCACAGATGCAGTTTCAAGGACCTGAAGCTGTTTTTTATCCCCCTTTTCACTTTTCTCCTCCCGTATCATTGCAGAACATGGGGTGACCATGTACTTTCCACCGGGAGGGGGGTGGCAGTTCCCACGTCGGTGGGGAAGGTGGCTGAGGACAGAATCACTGCACTCACCAGCGAGGAGTGACAGTGCCATTTCTGCAGTGAGCTGCTGATGACATTTCTACCCTTAAAGTACTGTAATTTCACCACTCTCTCTATAGCTGAGGGTTTCCTGAAGCTCCCAGGGGACTCCAAATTATATCAGGAGCCCAGAAGACCTGAGAGAGGATATTCAGAGGGCAAGGGCTGTGAAAAGTCTAGGTGCTGGCAGCACTTATTTAAAAATAAGTAAAGAGTAAACAAGTACAGCATGTGCATGGCAAAAGTGGTGAAAAATCATTCAAGAATGCAGAAATGTGCTTAAAGATACACTTTGTGCAAGGCAGTGCAAAACCTGAAAGCAATACCTGAATTAGGGGACCGCAGTTTTCTGCCAGAATATTTTTTTCTAGCGGAAAAAGATGCTTCCACTAGAAATTCCCATTATTTCTGTTAAACTACCATCTTCTTCTCAAAAATACTAGCTACTAGTCTAGAGACTCACTTTGAGTGGGGTCAGCATTAAACTGAAGAGGAGAGATGATTGTTCCAGCTGCCTCCTGCTTTGGAACCAACAAAACGTCAAAATATTGAAATTTCCCGAGGCTCACAAGTTTTAATTTCTCTCTTTTTTACAGGAAGCGGCTCTATGCGGTCAACCAGATGTCTGCAGGCATGCATGGTATGATCACATGGTGATTAGAAGGTCACATTTTTCTCATGTTTCCAAGGCAGAACTTCCAAGTCTTTCATATGTGCGCACAGCTCCAAGAGCTCCCGGGTTAACCTGTAGGTGATTTTGTGGTTGCTATATTCCATTTGGAAGAAGGGATAATTCATCGCTCTGCCTACTCGAGAACGAACTTTTGGCCAAGCATCTGCGCTCGAGCAGGAAACGGTCTTTTGCTGAGAATATGTAGGGGATGCATTCAGGGGACGGGTTTGGAAGGATGCAATGCAGCACGCAACGAGGAGCAGACGGCAGCCCGAGGCTTCGGTGCCAAAAAAATTGCAGTTTGTACAACAAGGTCAGTTCAAGGCTGAATTTAAGTGCTCTCTAAATGCAGATAATTTAAACAAAGCTGCTATAAAGCCCTACATTTCAGAACAGAAATCAAAAGTTAGTAGATGAAGACCATTAGGTTTTTAAGGCTTTGCAGTAAAGCTTGTGGACTGTTTAGACAGAGTATTTTACCAAAGTTTAAGAGACTGAATCTTGCATAACAAGTTAAATTGAAAAGGACAGGGAGATGTGCTGTCTTCACCTTGTCTGAATTAGAACCGATATTAATGATTGCAATAAATTACCCCTAAGTAAACAGCTTTATTTCTGCCAAAGTTTGAACTTTATTCATATTCATATACCAGGTTTAAATAATAAGACCCCCCCTCCCCTGAAATGCCAGACCCTTTTCTTGAGCGACCACAGAGCTTGTTTATGCCTTTGCAGTGGGAATGGCAGGTCACAGGGCAAAGCGTTGCCTGAGCTATTTCCGATCTAGCCCTGAAGCCTGTGACGGAGATGTTAAAAACCTTCAGAGAAACACCATTTATTTTAGACAGCAGTTTACGAGGCCAAGGCTTAGCTGGAAGCTGCTAACCGTCGCCTCCAACAGCTACTCACACGTCTAGTGAAAGTGCACTTCTTCCTAGTGCTGGCGATGCTGTGGGACACTGACCGTGAGAGGCAGGAGCCAGTTCCCATCCCAGGAAAATTCTGCAGTGAGCAGATTATTGAGAATACCTTCTTGTCCTGCATCTGGCTTCCTAACCAGAGCTTCCCGCGGGGTGTGCTGTGGGGAACGAGCCACGAGGACCGCGCTTCACGGCGATCGGGGCTAATGCCCCATGGGGCTGCTTTTCCTCTTTGCAAACAAGAGGGACCTGGACAGGCTTAAGAGGTGGGCCTGTGCCAACCTCATGGAGTTCAACACGGCCAAGTGTAAGGTCCTGCACATGGGTTAGGTCAATCCCAAGCACAAATACAGGCTGGGCAGAGAATGGATTGAGAGCAGCTCTGAGGAGAAGAACTTGGGGTGCTGGTGGATGAGAAGCTCAACATGAGCCAGCAACATGTGCTCGCAGCCAGAAAGCCAACCACATCCTGGGCTGCAACAAAAGCAGCGTGGCCAGCAGGGTGAGGGAGGTGATTCTGCACCTCCACTCTGCTCTGGTGAGACCCCACCTAGAATATTGCATCCAGCTGCGGGGCCCTCAACATAAGAAGGACATAGACCTGTTGGAGTGGGTCCAGAGGAGGGCCACAAAGATGATCAGAGGGCTGGAGCACCTCTCCTGTGAGGACAGGCTGAGAGAGTTGGGGTTCCATATGCCAACTATCCCCAATTGGATTCAGGTGTACAGTATTTTTCAACATAAAGCGCTGAAAAAGATACATATCAAAATGGATGATTTTGATACGGAGGTACTTGTACTTTAGTAACATTGCAAATCCCTCAGGTGGGATTTGAGAGCTCGATACCAAGCGCTATACACAGACATGCTAAATGGGACTTGCAGCTAAGCAGACAAAGATAAGTAGGAAATAAACATAAAAGATGGGGAAAAGAATATGAGTTTTCTCTCAATATGGATAGGCAATTAAGCCCCGGTGAACCTGGCCTAGATTTTCAGAAAGCATGTAGGAATGCGAGGAGGAAATCTGGACTGCCCAAACTGGAGACAAAGGCACCTTATTTTGGGGGATGCTGATTCTCAGTGTTTCCCAGAAAATCAAGGTCCGTTAAATTCTCTCCAGTTGGGCAACCTCGTCTGGAGGAAGCTGAAATCATTCACTACTTCTGACAGCCTTCCCCAAAGCAATTTGCTCATGGAAACACAAACCCCCTTGCGATATTCAGGAACCAAACTTTCATCCCCTAAGTGTGCAGCCAGTTTCTTAACCACGGACTATCCTTCATCCCTGCCAGAAAGCAGTCCGCTGCAGGAAATCAAACAAAGTCTAGTTAATTTTTTCCCTTTAATTCCAGGGTACCCAAAGTGTTGCTGTACAGCTGCATAAAACTAAAATTTGATCCTCGGCTGCTTTTTTCCTGTAACCACAGAGCCACAAGATTGAAGACTTGCTCCTGAACTCAGCCACAACATAGCTAGCTACCAAAGGAAAAGTAAAGAGTGAGCAAATGTAACAATGCTTTAAATAGATTGTGCCTGTATTTTTAGGTATGGTGCTCCATAACTCTGCTGGTAAGAACTAATACAGTCTTGGAGCACCGCGTCTTTCTGTTTGTCTTGTCTACGATGCCCCGAAGCTACCTACAAAGTTTCAGTTTTAAAATTAAATGGTGCTTAAAGTGAATTGAAAAGAGATGAGTCATAAAAGATGGATGTGTTCCTAAGAAAAAGCGTCTTTCCAGGGTGTTTAACCATTTCTGTCCTGCAGTTCCCCAGTATCCAACGGACTGGGGAGTTCTGCTAGGAAGCTGACAAGAAACTCTTTATGACTTTTGCAACAGAGCTGTGGCACTAAACTGTAAAAACAAGTCTCCAGGGGCAGAGATCAGAACCCCCTGTGTAGCAAAGTGGTGGTGTTATTCCACGTTTCACATCTCCTCGGGATTACTCCAGTGCCACCGTTCGACAACAAGCAAGGAAACACGGAAAGGTCGTGGCTGTAGGATCTCGTCCCTTGAGTTTACCCTAGAAAATGACAACAGTGAAGTTATTTAATTGCCTTTTTTTTTCTTTTTTTGACATCATCTTTGATTTTTGTTGAGCTATGGATACAAGCCTGGCTCATGGTTGTGTGTTATCGTTGTGAGGGCCGTTTGCTTTTTGTTTCTCCGCTTGTTTGGCGTGGCTTGCAGTCTTTAGCAGTTAACAAGGCTATTAGAGGTGCCTTGGAGAAAGCAGTCACCAGACATTTCTATGGGGTTATGAATGCACTCAGTGTCTGAACATGCTCCTTGGCTTCTACATAATAAACCTGAAGAAAAATAAAAACTCTGTGTTACTATAGTAACCTATATTGATATATACTGGGTAGATAGTTTTCTTTATGAATGACAGATGCAGGACACTGGTAGCTTAGCCTTCGTCACACTGCCTGATTGTGCATATGCCATACTGTACATTTCTGTCAGCAGTACTTCACGTTTAAAAAATAAATATTTTAGTGCAACATGGCTGGTTTCTGCTTTTGTTTCTTTTTCTTTTGGGTTTTTTTTGAGTTCACATAACTCAAAGCACTGTTTAGAAAAAAAAGAAAACCAAATACAGTTGAGACTTACCCATGGCAACTAAAGCCAGCATAAATATATGTCTATTTTTAAACCATAATACTGAGCAGCTCCGCAACATATGCTCTTCTGGTTAGACTCAGTAATAACCATCCATGTGTCGCAACTGTCCTTTCACTCCTCCCTAGCCAAATAATATACGAGGTGTTGTACGGTTTGCCTGTGCGGTTGTGTAAATGAGAGGGAGCGCAGGAGTGGGAGCTGGACCAACTCCAGGGATGCTCGAGCCCTGCGGCGTTCGGTGGAGCAGAACAGGGGGGGCTGAGGAGGCGCCCTGCCGCTCGCTTCGGCTGCACTTTCGGACCACGGGTCTGAGCGCTGAGTTGCCGCGTCTCAGCTGGGGAGCCCGCAGGGGGGCTGTGACCTGCTGCTTCTCGGCACGAGGCTTGTGCTACGATGGACACGGCCGCGGCGTGTCAGGGTGTCCGTCTCTCTATGTGTCTGCCTGTCCGCCTCAGGCGTTGATTCAATGAAGCACGTGCAGACTCAAGTACAGCTAACATCAAAATGTTAAGTGAAAGTACTGAGAAGGGGAGTTTAGAGATGAACCACAAGAGAGAGAAAAGGTGCTTTGAGTACAAACCCTTCAGTATATTAACTGCTTTGTGCAGGTTCTCAAAGCCAGTGCTTTATTTCTTTGCTGTTTTGAGGCTGACATGTTCCACCTGATGCTTAGGACACCACTTAGCTCCTGGAAAAACAGCCGTCTAAAACTGCACCAATGTCTGAGTTTGGGTGGGTTTTTTTTGCATGGCGGAGAGGGGTGAAGGAAAGAGAAGAGTGCCATTCAGCTCGTTCCTCTGGAGAGTTTATCTTCCTGGAATTTGTTGGTTCACCTTTCATCAGAAACAACGAGAAAGTTGCATGTAATGCTAAAAATGGCCTTGACACTAGTCAGCAGTCACTGTCAGAAGTAACAGGTGACAATTGTTGTTGTCAATATACATGTTTAACTACAAGAGCCATCTTACCGTGGAAGGAGTCACGGATGAAGTGAAGGTGGGTCTCTAGAAACGTTGAAACGCGTGTAGGATGAAGCACAGTAATTTAACTAGTATAATTGGTGCCCCAAATTGTGTCAAAACAATCAGCTGGAATGAGTGGAGCTTACAGTGTTCGGCGATGTTAGGTATGACTTGTGTGCTGCTTCCAGTCGACCTCCAGCTCGTGGCATCGCTGCCGACTGTCACAGCATCCTTTCTCCACGTAAGGATGCTGAACAGAGAGTAAATACCTTTACTGATACTAAGCAGGCAACAGAAGGGCTTGGTGTTTTCAAATTGAGCTCATGGATGAGCTGTGCTTCATTTGTGTTCTTGATGGCCTTTTTTTTTTTTTAAAGTTAAAGCTTGAGAAGAAAAAAATGAAAGGGAGTTCAGAGAGAAAACCACAACAGAAGGAAAAGGTAAATAAATAAAAGCCCTGCTTAATTTAAGGCCCTGACTTTGTAATATCATGACATAGCATACCTCAGTATCCCACATCAGAGAACTTACGTATCTTTTTGGGGTAGCTGTTCCAATGGATATAACATGGAGCTGAGGTAAGGTTTTAAACAGGAATTATTTCTTTTTTGTGGTTTTATTTTGAAATTTTGTTTTATTTTAACATAGTTTTCCTATTTAGTTTTTTTTTCTGGTTTGTTTTTCCAGCAACTAGCATGAGACACCTTCTTGTCACAGTAAAGATATTGCATGTATTTGCTTTTCTAAGCATAAAAAAGAAACGTAGAATTGAATTACAATCAAACAACATCCTCTTTAACTAGTATGTTAGGTCATAATACAGATATTATTTTAAGTAATTAAAATTCCTGCCATTTACAGTGTCAGATTCAATTAAACTCACAGGAACACACAAAGTACAAGTTTGTTATGATATAGTATAGACATTTGCATTACAAATTTTGCTTTACATGATGAAGATTATTACTGCTGTTTATGTATGCTATGAAAAACAGTAATCCTCTTTTTCAAACACTTTTGAATTGTTTCTCCCCTTAAAGGAAAACAATGAAGTCTTAGTGCTCTGTATTTGAGAAAGCCCAGACAAAATAAGACCTTGTTCTTATAAACACGCGAATGTTTAACTTTATGCACATGAGCGTACCCATAGGGTCTTAAGAAACTACTCATAAATGTAAAACTAACCGTGGATAGATGAGTTTATAGGACAGGTCCTTGCCATTAGGATAAATTAAGTAATAAAAAAGATGGATCAAAGAAGTTCTTGTTAAAATCTCCTTAATCTGAACCAGAAAAGCAACAATGAAATTAAAAATAGATTATGTTTTTAAAGAAGAGTGGAGAATTGACTGTTATACTCATGAAAATATACATAAGCACATGTATATCTATAAAAATATATATAAAATTCTAGCCTAAGACAAGTAAATGGCTGGATAGTAAAAAGCATAATCCTAAAAAAAGGTCTGAATTAATATTGACTGCGTATCTGCTACCAAAACTATAAAACTAAGTAGAATTAATTCTCTCTGCACAGTTAATAGTTAAGGAGGAAAAAAATATAGTTTGTCCTCTTAGGTGCTGAAGCAGCAGTCTGTTTTATATACCAATACAAAGAAAATTGATAGGAGGAGGGGGAAGCGCATTGCTTTTATATCACAATAATTTCCAATAATTGCTGTAATTTTCTGGCTGCCTTGCAAATGCCAACTGAAATCTGTACAGCACATGAAACATAATGGAAGGTAATTTAAAATGCAATGCATATCATAATCATTGTTCAAGCACGCAGTTAAAAAATTGCATGGACAAGTATATATTTTATTGTAGCATGTAATCTATCAAACAGAAGATAAGCTGTATAATAGAGGTGACTGCTATTCCTTTCAAGAATTTGTTAAATATCTGACTGTTTTTATACAGCAGCGGTACCCAGCGTCTGAAGGGCTGTGTGCATTACAGAAAACTTGCTAAGTGCTTTAAATTCCAGAGAGCACAAGGCAGCCCTGAATATCCCTGATGAGCAGGTTAAAATGTGTCTTATATCCAACTGCTACACGGACATGAGCTCTTAACTTGAGCAAACTTCCAAAACAGTCTTTTTTTTTTCCGGAACCAGGCAATGTGATATGCTTACTGATAACTTTAGTGTAGCCAGTGGCGTTTCCCCTTAGCTTCAATGCCTTGCTGGCCTGAATACATGAAACTTTGCCGTGCTCGCTGTTTCCCATCAAATCCTCTATAGAATGGAGGTGTCAAATAAACCTTTATTGTTAAGTACCTGGGAAACATGGTAGAGTAAAAGCAATCATCCGTGGGTGATGTGGGAAGCCAGGCTACTGGCATTTTTGGCAGTGACTGTTATTTTTGATGCTCATCTCAAAATTAAGATGACGAAGAAGACAAAATTCTCATAATCACATGCAAAAATATTCGGCTGTGTCACACAAACTGTCATGCTTTAAGCCGTTCCCAAACACCGAGCTTGTCAAAAATTCTTGTCAGGTAGTTTAAAGTTACTGTGCAGTAGTGGTTCCTGAAAAATGAGGATTTTTAATAACTCAAAAGAGCAGAATTTGCAAAGTCATTTTCTCTAAAAGGGGTAGTTTTTACCAACTGTCACTTTTGGCGGTCTGTTTTTGCTACAGACATAGTAATGGCCTGAAATGGAGTGCAAGAAAGAAACTGATGGGAGACTCTCAAGGCAGAAATAATTAGTTCAGAACAAGGCAAGAGTTCCTGCACCAATAAGAATTGCTGATTGTGTTTGAATTACTGAAAACCATATCTTTTTTTTTTTTTTGTTAGTGAATCAATGGTTATTATTAGTTGTTGTACAGTTATTTGAACAATTGTAATTGTACGGCAGTTACTGCAGGTTCTTCCTGTACAAAATAGTTTTAAAACAGTTTGTACACTCGCTGGTGCCACTGTGATTATTTTTTTTTCACTTAGACATGGAAAGCATACTTTTGGTTGTGTATCTGGTGAAGTTTGAAGCCTCCATAATTTCATTAGTTTCTCAAACAGATAAAACTAATGACAAGCGTATCCCGAGCACTCCAAACTGCGTAAGAAATGAGCTGAGAAAAAATACTGTCGTGAGTCTTTGTCTTCTTGTAGTTTGGAAGTTAAAAAGAACTCCTGGCTGCCTAAAACCAAATAGGTGTTGTTACTGTATGAGCCTATGGAGCAGAGCTCTGAAGTCACAAAAGCTTTAACTAGTCAGTTGGTGTATTAAACTTCATTGCTCGTGCTCTGAATCAGAATTTAAAATCTAGATGGCAATTCCTTACATTTTCTGCGTGAAGTATGTGACATCTCTTGCTCGGGGTCAAGAGATAATCTGTTAGCTGGTATGTTCAACTCTGATCTTTCAGCAGCAACAAAAATTAACTTCAGAAAATACTCTCAGAAAGAACAATTTTCAGCCCAATCCACCCAACCAGAGCAGAATAGAGAATGTGGGTTATTTGTTAAAAAACGCACCTCTCCGTTTCCACATGGACGTTTGCTGCATACAAGGAATGTGTAAAATGCTGTCTCACGGTGAAACAATTAATTTTGTAGTATTAATTCTCTCCCTGTCTGACTGCTGACGGTAGAGCACTGTCTAAACACAAAAATAAAATGTTCTGTATTCCCAAAGTGTTTACACTTTAAAAATAGCAAAAAATTCTCTCTCACACAGCACAAGAAATAGAAATCTTAATGGGCATAGCACTAATAAAACATGCTGGGGCAAAATTTTTCTTTCCCTCTGCACCCATGTGGGATTGATTATGGATCCAACTGTCTGTCTGCAGACCGTTCCGACTTCTTCGAAACTGCGGGAACCAAGGGGGCATACAGGTAGTCCAACTGAAGGGGAGACTAAACCCATTATATTTTTCTTTTGTGCTGGCATTGCTGACATCTAATGTCGCTTCAATGTCACTTTTTCAGGCAGCGTTGTAAGAGAATGGCTAAACAATAAGAGATATGAGGTCATAGGCAGCTGAACGCAGATGCTCTTTATGGCTACGCTGTAAGCGAGTGCAAGGTCCGATGTCTTCTTAGTACGGGAAAGGGGCTGGTAAAATCAGTCCATGATTTTGGTTGCTGATGCTCGTTGCCAGTTGAATTCTGTGGTCTGTTCCAGCCTCATCCCAACTCCTGAAACAATAAAACTTCATCTCTGCCTCTTCTTTCCTCCTGCCTTCAAATCCCAAATCTATTTCTGTGTCATCTTGGTCTCTGCTGCCCACACAGGCTGCTCTCTGCTCGCCCATCAGCTGCCTCTGCCCCCCTCATCCTTCGTTCTTATGAATAGTTTCATAGGCTGTTATTGACCAGAAAGTACAACCGGCAGGTAAAAAAAAGGTAGAAAAAAGAGGGAGAGTCAAATTGACTGTCAATGTAGGCTGCAAATGGGAGAGAAATTGGTGAAAGTGTAATTGATCAGTTTAGGGGAACAGGCGACTATATGGGTGTGAATGAAAGAGGGAAGAGCTGATATTTGAGAATTGCAGTTGAGGGTTGTCACATCCGAGTACAGCCTGGGGTCCTTTTCACAGTTCATTGCATGACTCCTGTGTTATTGTAGATCACTTAGGGAGCAATTAATGAACTTAAATGTAGATCCTAGGTAGCCAAGACGTCTGCAGGAGGTTGGCAAATATAACCATGAAGGCGGAACGTAACCCTGGGAAACCCAGGACTCCTGGAGCAAAATAGTACTGGATGCCTACATTTAGACAATCAAAGCACCCTTGCTGCCTCTGTCATCCCACTTATAAACCAGGGATAACGGTCCTTCTCTATCACAAAAGAATATTATGAGGTCACTTGACTACTTTATGTGGGGTGTTCAAATGAGTTTTACCCATAAATATTCTGGTCCTTCTGCAGTGAAGCTGTCCGAAAAATATCTGCTCATTTCTCTGCAGTCCATGACAACAAAATCTGTCTGTGTCATAACCTCTTCCAACTTCTAATGGGCATTTTGTCATCGGTGCTGTGCAGGGGCTGCTGTTGGCTAGAAGCAAGGCATCTCTAGATCCTGTTGTCGGGTGTCTCTCATCTTCCATGTGAATCGTCACATCAGCAAACCTCTGTGTTTTCAGCCCATAATTTCTGCAAGCAGAGGGGGAAGGATTTGGGGCTGACCTCATGTCCTAGGTGGGAGGCACCAGGCTGGAGTGCTGGGCTCCTACTTGTGGCTTTTCCACCAAAAAGCTGTGGAATCTTTAGTAATATAACCTACTTCTCTGGGATAGTTTTTCCACTTGAGAAGTTACATTTTGTTTGACTTGTTCAATTAGGTGGTGAATGCTTCATGGCAGGGGAACTGTCTCTTGCTATGCTTTGATTTATCTCGGTGCAATGAGACCCTAATCCCATTTGTTGGGATATTGCGTGACTACCGTGTAATATAAATGCAATATTCATCCTCAGATGTGTTTGGTTTAGTCGAGGGATAGTAACTGCCACCTACTGTATCAAATTTTGGCCCTGTGAAAATCAGTGGCCCACAAGACAACCCAGGCAAATTCTGACACCTAACATGCTTTGTAGTACCACAGGCTTGACTATACGTTAAAGTACTTATCATCCTGATTTATTCTCCTTCAGTAATTCTCAAGTTGAGATCATGCAGTGGCTAAAAGATATCAAAATTCTTGATATATAACCCCAGAAATATTAGCTCATTATTGGCATTAACATATAAATTAACACTCCAGGTTAAAGAGTCAAATAAAGCGCCAATGCCCCTTGAAATAGAACTTAAGGGCCTCCAATCAGTAATAAAATAACTCTCATAACACAGGTTTTTGTCAGGTTTCTAAATGGCTGTATAGGAGAACCACGAATGAGTAAAAATTTCCAAGGTGGTGTTGCCGCTGAGCTAACATCTGTCTTTTTAAAGCCTGCTTTGAAATATGTTGGCTGCCCTTTAGCGTGTAGGACCCTAATTCGACAAGGTGGACGGTGCACAGCCCTTTGGCTCCCCGCTCACGCACACTCCGGTGTTCAGGAAGTGCTGGAAAATGAATTCTGAGTAGGGTAAAGTTCTAATAGCAATGTGGTGACCAGATATGCTGTATGCTTGCACCAGACTTCCTCAGCTTTAAGATCTCATAACAATCAAACAGAAACAAAAAGTGCCTGAGGGAGCCAGTTTAGGTTGACTTGTCCGTAATGTGTTGGCCAAACAGAGCAGTAGCCTGAAATGAAGACAGTCCTCGCTGGAGTGCTGGATCCTGCTTGTACCAAGGAGATACAGGAGCATCTTTCTGCCAGCGCCCCCGTAGCCGTTTCCCCACGTGCACTGGATCCATGTCGGATGGTCGCTCTGCTGCCAGACATCCTGAAACGTCTCCTGAAGGGAAACCGTGCCAGGCAATTCCCAAACTACCAGGGTGGAGAAATTAATTCGGCCTCGTAGAACCATCTCTTGCTTGAACATATTTCTATCCAGGAGGACTGTGAAGTGCTGGGTCTTGCCTCTCCCAAATGAAGAGGGACGAGGTCACACGGGTCAGTGCCACGGTCCTCAGTGACCCCCGGGGGGGTTTATAACCATTTCTTCAGTTGCTACAGGGACTGTTAAGCATAATCTCTAATGACGAAACACAAGCCGTCTATTCATATCGGCTAGGGACAAAAGACATGTTAATTTTAAATATCCCCGTTTGCTACAAGGGCTGTGGCTGGCATGGAATCAGAGTGAGCCGTGTCCCTAACACAGCCTTCTGCCATTGACTGGCAGTGGATAAACCTGCTGAAACCAATCGTTAAGCATCATCTTACTCAGCATGATGCTCTGAGGAATTCTCGATGCAGCAGCCAGCAATTCATTCTACTTACAAAGAAGTGGACGTTTAGAAAAATAATTCACGATAAGGCTTGTTTAATCATAAGCTTCTTTAAAAACCCAGAGGCAAGCCTCTTTGGTAGGAGAGCTGTTCCTGCTTTGGTGCGTTGGAACAGTATCTTTAAAATCCACTGGTGTATACAGCCTTTGTGAAAGGTGCCAGGCTGATAAAATTTAGTCTCTATAACTTTATAAAAAACTTAGTACAGACTAAGCAATTTTTTCAGTAGCGTGCCTCATGCCTGAACCAAAAAGTCATCTTCAGGGTGAGAAAACAGGTTAGTGCCTGCCCTTGGTTTCTCCTCTGGAAAAAATTCATTACCAACTTTTTCCAATTTCTGGGTGGATTTTTTTTTTATGATGCTGTCGTGGATATATAAGGACACCATTTCTGGATGCCTAACAACAGTCAACTAAGCCAAAATGGGATATATGAGAGCAGAATGACATTACACATGATAAAGCAGTGGCACATAACCATTTTGCAGACAGCATTAAAATTTCAGTCGTGTCCTGTGACTGGAAAAAGAGAGAAGAATTTTTAACAGATCCAGAAATGAGCATGATTAAAGACACAGGGGTCTCCTATGTTGGAAGTAATTTAGAACATTAATATTAATTACATTTGGAGAGGAGGAGAAATATAAACTAAAGGATGATATCAAAAAAGTGAGTCATGAACTATTCTGCTTAATAGGAAGCTATTAAATTTACGCCATTAATTCAGAAGAGATACGGGAAATATTTCTTTATATAGCATATCACACTACAATGTATCACTCTAATGTATGTAAACTGGGCAAATATCTTAGCAGAGCTAAATGAATTATCATTGATTTGATTAAGAATGAATGTTGCTTTTACATTAGCTGGGTTAAAACAATATTACGCAAGCCACAAATCACCACATTTCACACATAGAGATTGTTTTCCAAAGTAAACAAAAAAAAACACCCCAAACCAACCAACCAACCAAAAAAACCCCACCCAAAATCTCTAACCCAGTCCTCACCAAGTTCTTCTATATTTATACCTTGGTATAACACTGAGGAGTTGTTATCCTACATACCTTCATACTGCAGACGGGTGAGAAAAGCTAGTGTATTCCGATCAGTATCTTAACCTTGCAGTGAAACCTGCGTCCTAGGGGACCAGTTCTGGCCAGGCTGATATGAATGGGAGTTTTACCTTTCCATAAGCGAGAGGGAGTAGGATCCAGTTGGGAACTGGGTGGAGGCTGCAAAACAATGACCACATGTTCCCTCTTGTTGGCAGCTGCCAGCTAGGGTCAAGGGGAAAGCAAGAGAAGCTGAATGGGTGATGCTGACAGGTAGTTTCTTTTTTAGTCAGTTGAACAGTTGAGTTAGAAAAGACACTGGCAAGTCATCTGTAGGCATCTAGTTCAATAACGCGCCCAAGATTTTCTTTCATTTGGATTTGAAATCAAATGCAGGAACTGAATATAATTTGCCGGAATGTCTCTAAGGAACATCTTCATAACCGCATATAGGCCATGCAAAACTTAGAGTGTGGAATACTCTAGATAATGCAACAGAATATATTTATGGCTAACAAACTGAATTTTACCAAAATTGACTATGCAGAAATGAGCATTTCTTATTGGGAAGCTTTAATTGATCATAGGTAGACTTGCAAGAGGAGTGTTGGAAGTCATTGTGCCTAGGGGTCACTTAAAATGGGCACAAACTGAAAAAAGGCACGAACAAAACAACGGACACATCCCTCCACTGCTGGGACGTGGAGTAGGTGACCCAACAGTTCTGTTCCGCCTCTCATTGCTGTGACTTGTTCTCTGCAATGGCTTCACGTTGGCAGCGATTACGCTGAGCTTCATTTTCATCATCTGTCTTCTGTGACAGTAATTTTTGACTACATACTACAATGACCTGATTTTGAGCTGAAAGACTACTGCTTGTTTTTTTGGGGGGGTTGCTTTTTTTTTAGGGGGCTATTAGTGTCTAGCCCAACTTCATGCATTTTGAAATTACCAACTCGCTCATCAGTCTGAACCCTCTCCTTAGATGTTTCTTTCTTTGACTCTCATTCATTTCAGCATGTTTTATGACCTCGTTACTGTTTATATTTCAAAGTGTATTATATCCAGCTTCCACATAAGAGAAAAAATTAGAAAAGTCAAGCCACCCTCAAATCTATCTATATGAAGAAATTCACAGAAGCTAATACTCCACGGAGGCAGTTTGTTACTTGGATATTAGTGCGCTATCCTTATTGATTTCTTTGATGTTATTTATAGCCTTTTTATGAACCAGGGTTTAAATAAAAATATAGTTATGTTTCATTTTCACTACACGATTGTTACTTCAGAACTTTAGCATAATTACCTAGGAATAATTAATCTCCAGCTGAGATATGTTAAGCCTGAGTGAAAAGGAAAAGATGCCTGATTGCTACCTTTTTTGCTTTTCTCATCTGAGGATTGTCTGGAGTCTAGGGTGGCCTCTGGAATAATTATGCACTGCCTTGGGGCTGTTGTAAATTGGGCTTACCTGCCTGCATCTTCAGGGACTGTGCGCAGAGCGAGAAGCTGTGAAGGATGGATAGAGGTCGAGCTATAAGCCCTTCTGCCTGGCTGCCACCCTCTGCTAGAGCCAAGCTGAGATGATGTAGGTAGACCTCATCTGTTCAGGGAATTCCCCCGTGTTGGGCAGACCCTTAGAAAATTGGAGTATACTGGAGTTTGAGGTCTACAGAGCTATAGAAAGGCTATTCCTACGAGGTTAAAAGCTTGAGGTCTTAGCCACAGTGAAAGTGGTTTAATTAGACCTTATATATAAATTGTTGAGTAAGCTGTGATACTCTGTAGTGCTTAACGACAGCCAAAATGAGAAGAGATGACCCCAAAGTCAGAGGTGGAAGAGCTCAGCTAGTCCCTGCCTTGCCCAGGCGGTGTTTGTTCACCAGAAGTAATCTGAGTGACTGGGGTTCTAGCGCTCTTGTACCGCCTGGCAGGCTTCACATTTAGGAGATACCATAATATTCAAGTTCATAGGGTTACACTGAACGAGTGTGCCCGGGGATCTCTGTGCATCCTGAAAGCCACAAAGTTATGTTGTCAAATTTTCTTCATGCTGTGCTGGAACAGTAGTGGGAAGTTCTATGGTGGGTTTAAGCTAAAACGGCTGGAAAAATTTCCATCTAGGAGTTTTGGGGACAAGGTTTCCTACTGATGCTGTTTTCAGAATGCTTGCTTTTCCTTAATGACTTTTCCTCGTGAAGAAAAAATATCAGCTTTTGAAATCTGAACATATTTTGGCTGAAAAGTAATAAATCTCCTCTGCAACAATAGATTTAGGAAGGTTTTGTGTTTTTTTTTTTTAATTTCAGAATGAAAATTAGAAAGTTCCTTCAAAGATGGTGCTTTTCAGGAGACTGAGGCAGGATGCCATCACCCGGGAGAAACGAAGATAATCCTTAAAATCCGTGTTGAAAGCAACTACTGTTTGTTTGTCTTGTCCAGTTAATTTTAATCCAGATCAGTTTCCTGATCCAATTGAGTGGCCGCCACAAATGTTTATGCTAATAAATGCTAATTCATCTCAGAAATGGGAGCCTGGGGGAGGGACCACTTTGTTCAGAAGCAGTTGTTTTCCTATTATTTTAGAAATGCTGCATTTATTATGTATTACGATTTTTGTGCCACGTGGAGTACATCATCAGTTTATATTCTTACTTTGTTGCCTGAAATGACCAAGTTGTCTGTAAAACTATTTTGTGAGACAGTAAGAATATGGATTACTAGAGATGAGCAAGTCATCCAAGAGATAAACATCTTTAATTAGTCTTGCCTGTTTGTTCACAGATAGCCTGTAAATTAATATTCACAGTTGACTATCATGATCTTTTAATCAATAGATTGTTCATGAATAAATCTGCTGTGAATATTTGGTACTTTACAGCCGAACTAATGCTTGAGTTGTGTAACTGAGATTGTCAGATAGGATACAGTATATTTCCTGCAATTTAGTGACATTAATTAAATGTATTATCACAAGAGATTGGGGGAAAAAAAAATCTCTCAGGAAAGGTAGCAGGAAAGAAAGGATGCTTCTCTTATCAAAAGTTGTTTTATGACAGAGAGATAGATGAGCAGATCGATGGATCTATCTCAGAGAAATACACAGCTTCTCACAGAGGTCCAGCTCTTTTTAAAAAATGCTTATACCGTCAGTAAAGCCTGTTACCTTGAGGGCTCTGCTTTATTTTAGTAATTTCAACAAGAAGCTGTTAAATTACACAAAATAGGGAAGTTACTTGTTAACTTTTCTGGTTAAAATGTTTACCAGTCTCCACTTGGTAGAATGTCCAGGGACATCTTGGGCTTTTAAAGTATCTTCAGATTGCGTGATGCTAGTTATGTTTTTCCTCTCTCCGCATTCACAGAAAATAAACATATGCAGGTGGTTTTGATGCCATTTATTCAAATTAACATCTAAATTTTTGAACAACCTCTTTATCTGAGCTCAGGTAAGAGATTATGGGAATCGTGTTCTCTTTCTAGTCTTCGCAGTCAAACATTTCATAAAGCGTCTTTGATACTGCAAGTTACCATCCCAATCACTGGCAAAAAATAAATGAGTGTGTTTTTGTGATCCAGGCTGAGAAATACATGCTCAGTGGCTTGTCTTGCTGGCTTAGTAAAACACCTCTTCTTCCTGGAAATGTTTATAGTCTTGTACAACTAAAAGACTGAACCATGCAGTAAAGGGAACGTCTGGTATTTGTATTAAGTCAAGGTTTTGTTCAGAATCTCACAGGAATAATTCGGAGTTTTTTGATAATTGATGCTGTGGTTGTCTTATTAAGATGTCTGTTCTTGCCTTCATTTTGCGTTATTCTTGATATGACACATCTCATTAGATACTATTTTGCTGGCATTAATGAGAACACTACGCTGAATTCTGAAGCTGCTGCCTTTGTCACAGCTTCTCTTGTAATATTAATGGCAGTTAAAAATAACTAGTTCTGTTTTATCTGTTTCCTCTGCATCACCTCCTGTGTGTGCTGGCTGCATTTTTATTTGTGTCTGTGGCAGACTGTATAGGTCTCCTATAGCGATGAATTCACCCACTGGATATTCTGCTCTTTCAAATAAAACCTTCAGTTGTTCACTGCTGAGTGTGCGGTGGAGATTTTTCTTTCATTATTTATGAAAAACAATCACGCCGGTGTTTTCCACTCTCTTCTCTCTGGTAAAAGAGTCATTTTGTTATTACAGGCCCAGAACAAGCTTTAGTAAATTGAGGTTTGGTTTAAGTAGAACCGAGTCTCGTTTGCTTTGTTGGGAAATCTGGGCAGCGGGGCTTTTCTAGCGCCAAGGTCCCCAGAGAATGTTTTTCCAGACTATCTACACAAATGTTTCTAGACCTCAAACTGGCCATGGGATGTGGCAGAAACGTTCGCGCTCGTGTCCGGCCTGGGATCAGGATCAGCTGTCATCTCCCGTCGTGGGTCGGGAACCATGTGAAATTTCACAGCCAGGGGCATCTCCTGGGCAGTTGGAGTTCAGCTGAGGTTGTTGGAGGCAAGCGTTTCCCAGTATTACCTCCAGAAACACTTCCATAATTGTCAGGGTGCCATTTAGTGACAGATAAACAAACTGGCAGCAAGGCTCCTCACCTCCCAAGCCTTACAGTTCGCAGAGAAACCGGCAGTCACCAGAAAGGATGTATGAAATGCATGTAAATGAGTCATTTTCATAATGTATTTCTGCACGCAGAACTGAAACGATAAAATGTATGTTGGAAGCCTAGCTATAATATAACTCTCTGTAATCCTTTTTGGGAGGGAGGAGACACACCATCTGTAAGCAGAGGTGTGTTGTGGCAGAACTGGTGCAACTTAGCAGCTTTCTTTGTGTTAGGGCTCCTCTAACCAGAGCAGCTCCAGTAACGGCCACAGGATGTACTATGCTGAACTGGGCAAGACCCTTTAAGTCTTTCTGCAGTTTGTATTTCGAAAACCTCATGATTATTTTGTGAGTATGCATTACCGTTGAAAGACAATATATTTAGAGACAACGTCTACTTTGTTTTGCTCCTTCAGCCAGAAGCACACTGGATAGCCTCGGTGTGTGTCCCTAATCTACAGCTGTAGATGTCTGCAAAACCATTTGAATATTTCATTTTGCTTTTTCAGACTAAAGCCTGAAGTTGTATTTTCCCCTCTTATATCTTTCCTTTCCTCCCTCAAAATACCCTTCCTATAATTTTTTCTAGAGCAGAATTTTTTTAATTGTTCCGCTAGAGTTTTTTTGCTTCATGTTTCAGCAAAGGAAGCCCTTAGCGGCATACGCAGTTCATTAAACCCTTTAATTCTGTCTGCTATCGTGCTGCACACAGCTTCACATTGCCATTTGTGGAATAATCAGCACTGAAGCAAACTAAAGGAGGAGGGGGAAGGGTGAGCTAAAGTCTGACACCGGTGACAGAAGACAAGATCAAATATAAATAGATGTGAATTACCACTGTGGCATCACTATCGGAGAAGCGTGTCATTTTTTTTTGTTGCAGAAGGCACTNATAATTAATATGAACATTACACACATACATACATATATATGTATATATAAATATAAATGCAAATATATATAAAGTTATATAACACACACATATAAAAACTCCTTAATATATATAAACTCCTTAATCCCATGCACTATAGAAAATTTATATCAGTTGGAGATGGAAACACCAAAACCATTTTGGTGACACAGACTAAAGCTGAAAAAGAACATACCGCAATTAAAATGGGGGTGGTCTCAGAAAAGAAAATTGTATTCATCTTCTACAGAGACTGAATGTATAAACATTAGGCAGAGACAGGAAAAAAGCTCTGCATGCTGAAAGGAGCTCAAGTTTATATGAGAAATTTTAATTAGAGAGCAAATTCAATGTTTCAGTAGGCTGCAATTGCAATTTTGGAATTTTCTTGCTTCAGCAATTCCAAATATAGCCCTCAAGACATCCAGTTTCTCTATAATAAGCTTATGTTGAAAGCTAACAACGAATACATATAGTAAAGCCACAGAGCATCTAGGAATGGAGCCTAATAATCAGCATCTCACCAAGTCGCCCCAAATCCCTCTCTCTTTTCCTTTGGCTTTCTCTGTCTCCGTGGGATAACCAGGAGGGCTGGGGCAAAGGGGAGAGCCTCGAAGCCATCACGTGGGCAATTCCCAAATGGTTGGTGTCGTATAAGGGGAAAGTGGTCTGACGGGGAAGGATGGGGTGGTGTTTGAG
>VZSZ01005511.1:574972-618851 GCA_013398815.1 Ibidorhyncha struthersii
CTGCCTGCCCTCCTGCGGTGTGTGACAGAGCTGAGGGTCCTTTAGTAAGGGCAGTTGTGCTCTGGGTGTTTTAACCGGTATGTTTTAATGCACTGCGCTATGAATTCTTACGTGCTTAGGACTTCAGAAGAGTCTTTGTTACCGTGCACTTAAAATAAACCCCAAGCATTCTCCCAGTCACAAAATGATTTTCCTATTGAAAGCAAACGTTCAGGTCTGCGTAAGCACGTACCCAGCCTGACCCGCGGCGCCGTGAAGCCCTCCCTGCGCCCTTCAGCAGCACCGAGCCCCCGCGGGAGCTCTCCCAGAGCCTCCCTCCGTGATAAGGGGATGAATCCAGCCTCCGCATCAGCCCTCCCTTCTGCGCCAAAAGGTGCACACAGGAAAAAAAGACATAGATGAAACTTCTGTGCAGCCCCGTAAGCCTCAGTCATATTTTTTGCCTCTGGGGACTGGTGTTTTTGACGTAACTTAAGGCAGCCCAGCTGTAGTTTGAAGACCAACAAAGGGCAAAGCCAGCTCACATTCTGCTCCTGTCCCCCCGTCCTGCATGGGCACCGAGATACTGGTGCTGGGGGAACAGATGACGGGGCAGAGGGAAATGTTCTCTTTCCCAGTTTTCCCAAAAGGTCTGTTCAAGAAAAGCAGCATATTTACCCTGAGACGGTATATGCAAAATTTGCAATATGTTTTTCGCTTTGCACAGTGAAGTCGCTATTAGGAAAGCAAATGTAATTAATGGCTCATTTTCATAAGAGGTAATTTGCAGCAAAGAGACGATGTTATTTCAAAATTCATGAAGACTTCACTTCTGTGCATCTCTTAAAAAGTGCACTTGTGTCTGATGAACCCCCTTCTCAAAAGCAGGTGACAAGAGAGCGCTCGATTTTGCAGCAAAGCTTATGTTAAAATGCTTTTTTTTTGGTCATAGTAAGCATTACTCCTTCAGTCTGGGTTTCCCGTGGATGGGAACTCGTAGTCTGACTCCTTGGTTATGCAGGGCAAAGTCACTGGTCCCTCCTGAGCGTTCCGTGGCAGTCTGGGTGCTGCAGCTCCAGTGCGGTGATGGGCATGGTGAGCTGGACTAGGCTGGATAAAGGATGAGACGAAAAGAAGAAGAAAGAGGAGATAGTCAGTTATCTGAGGTCTGCTGGAAGCTGGTACCATCTGTCTAGAATGGTGGTGTGAGCTGTGCCTGGGGGCTGATCCCAGATTTCATTAATGGGCACACCTTCTCAAGCAGATGTTGTGGCGCAACCCCGTGGGAAGGGGATGGGGGTTAGTTCAGCCCAGAGACAAAAAAAGGTTACAAGGGGGATCTAATTACTGTCTTCAGCTTCCTAATGTGGAGGTTATAGAAAAGATGTAGCCAGTCTTTTCTCAAGCGTGCACTGCAAAAGGATGAGAAGCAACAGTGGGCCATGGTGCAGCAAGGATATTCCAGCTGGATGTCAGGAGGACAATTTTCATAGTGGCAGTGATCAAGCACTGCAAGGGGGCACCCGGAGAGAATGTGGGATCTCCATCCTTGGGAGACTTTCAAAACTCTTCTGGACAGGTCCTGAGTGACCTGATCTAACTTCAAAGTTGGCCCTGCTTTGAGCAGGGGGTTGGACCAACCGAGCTGCAGCAGTCCCTGCCAACCTGAACTATTTAATAATTTTGTTATTTTAAACACCATGGGGCTACATGTCCCTTCCTTCTGCCAGGGTCATGCCCAGTTTTCTGCATTAGAGGGAATAACATCGCTACACATCCTTATCTCTCAGGCGGTGGAGAAGAAAGAACAGTGTACCAAAGAGACAATACCTTTCGCACAGCTATCACACTGGCATGCTATAGCACCCTTCCACCTCATTTCAGGAGCAATAAATGTTGTTACAAAAGTAGCCTGCCTTTTTTTCCTTATCCACAGCCAGCCTGTCAACACCATATTTAATTTACGTTGCTCTGAACGTAGCGTTTCATCTTAATGAGTTCTCTTCCCTCATATCTACTCTTTATACTTTATGGGAGAAATGATTTTGAACCATTGCCATTTTCTCTCCACGACCGCTGGCTGTCGGTGTCTGTTGTCGCTTAAATGGTGTGGGACAAGGTAAATTTCAATCCAACCCAGCAAATGGCTGTCATCAATGCATTACAGCCTCAAAGTCATTTAGGGGATTCAGAGCAGCATAACAACAAGCAATGTTTAGGATAAGAATCAAGAGGAAAATAAGTTAAGAATAGCACATGTTTTGTGAAGCCACCGAATGTGACCATGCGTAGGTCACCCCACTTTCTTGTGCACCAGCTCCGCTAACAGAGGAGAGGGATTTTAAATATACTATCGACCAGGATGCTGCATACCTATTGCACAGACTGGCTGTCACTTTATAGACTGTATGCCCATATTGTATATGGATTGCATTTTGCATGGAATGTGGTAAGCTCTGTGGGGTTATTTCTTATTTAAACCGGCAGGAGAAGGCCAGGAAACCTCTAGAGCACCCAGCAATTTATCGACTGGTACATTCTTTTGGAAGAGGGCCACTGCTTGTGTGATTCATCTGCACAGCCCAGACACAACGTGAGGTGCGATTGTTCTGCTGCACTGGGCAGGACTAGGGAAGGCTGATACAGCAGCGTACATGTACAGCAAGGGAAGCATTTTAACACACTGGTTTCCTAGACTGAGAAAGATGGAAGAGTTATTGTCAAACAGAATTACTTTTTAATCTGGAATGGTACACATAGTGTCCAACATAATTTGAAACAATTTAATTATGGCTTTTTTCCCTCCCCCTCTGACTCGAAGCACAACCATAAAAAAGAGAAAAAAAAAGGCTGAATGAAGTTTAAAAGCTTATTTAATGTAGACAATTCCTGTCAGCGGCTTCCTGAGTCTTCATCTTCTCCCATGTGTATGAGTTAGAGTACTAATATTTTTGTAACCTTGCCTCTGGTTACTGTACCTCCAGTGCAGCTTTCCACCATCGCTTTGAATTCACTATAGCGAGATGAATGCGCTTCCATGGAATATAAAAAGCAATTAATACCCAGCCAGGTCAGTAGGGCACTGACACATTACATTCAGATTTACTTTGGGGACCCTCCAGGAGAGGTTTGGGACTGAAGCAACGTATATCTGGATAAGGAACTGCCAGTGCAGAGAAAGAGGGCATGGCTCTGCCTCTGGCTAGGGCTGGAAGTCAGCTCTGCAGAGCTAACCGTAAGCACGCTATTTGGGCATGCGTTTCTCATCCCATCGTGGTGCACATATGCAAGATGTACAGGCATGGACATGCTCTGGGACTCTCCTAAATTTAGAGTTTGGCAGACTTTAAATTTCTCTTCTGCGCGCTGCACTATATTTAGAAGCTGTGCCTCCAATAGCAACTCCTTTCCCCTCTATTCCCTGCTTTTATACCTTTTGAGACATATTTATACTTTGGTCTGTACTACCTATTGACTAAACACGTGGAGGTATACTGCTTTCACGGTATTTTTTACAGCAAACTAAATCTTCAGGTATGAAACTACAACGTGCTGTTATAACCACAAGCATAAATATATCATCGAGACCTTCTTTTGGTGTTTGGTCCATTAATCCATTGCAAAGACCAAGAGGTCTTTGAAACAACAACTATGGACTTTGACTTTCCAGTTAACGTAGCTTAGGTAGGACACTTCTGCATGTCCAGGTTGTTTTTCTCAATACTGCTCCTCACGTACTAATGGCAAAAAATGGCACTAATGGCCAGCTGAAGTCCATCCCAAATCCATGCTTTCCCGAGTGCCACAGCTATTTACTCGATCCAGTGACAGCAGAAAGTGTTAAGGCCACCGAGAAGAGAGCGGGGGGAGCAGCTTCAAGCCATTTCCCAGGACTGATTCTGGTGCCTCTGGTTGCAAGTCCACTCCTCTCGCATCATGCTTTTGGTTGCAAGTCCACTCCTCTCGCATCATGCTTTTCCCTTCCCCGGGACTTGAGCTGTTTCCTCTGCTTAGATGTGAAATGATTTGACAGATTTTGACTGGAAATACTGCCATTCACAGATATATTTTGCGGGACTACTAAAGAGTTTTGTTTAGTTTAATTCTTTTAACCGAGTCAAAGGACCACCTTTACATTTTTAACCTCATTTAAAGGCCGTCAGGGAAACTTGGCCCACATACTTCTAGAGCACCCTGGAGCTCCTTACGGCATCTGTTTGTCTTAGGAAGACAGGTAACAACCGCTGGGAAAGTCTGTGCATGCCACAGGAGAGCGCCGGGCATGTTTCTGAGGAGCCCCTACCCTGCACGCTGGGAACGCCCCAGGTCCCCTCCAAAAACCAGTGTGCCAGGGGAGTCTGCACAGCCAGACTCTGGTTCTTCTTTTAAGCTTGAGGAGACTGAGCTGGGGCGGTTCTGCAGGCAGGCATCTGTCTGGTGTGGCCGAGGAACTCTACTTTCCCCCTCTCTTCTTCTCTCTGGGATTATCTCATCGGGGAATAATAAAGAGGAGGGTGCCAGCGGGCTGTTGTTACATGGTTCGGGCATGTTGCTCAGCCTTGTGCCTCAGGTACCTGCGAAGGGTGCCAAGCCCTTACTAATGTTCATCTCAGATTAGGTACTGTTAGCGTGAAATAGCTGATTAAAGTTATACCTCATTCCTTTCTCATTCAACATTTCCTTCCCTGAGGAAAGGAGTCTGTGTTGATATACGACTCAATGGGAAAAGCTACTCTTCTTTTCCTTAGATATCTTAAAATATTTAGTTCATTTTTCTCCTCTCATTTTTCTTCTCCTTCAAGCTCCCAGGGCTCCCACAACACGCGTAGCTCTTATCTGCTTCCACGGGGACCCAGAAACCCTTTAAACAGCGGTCAGAGTATTAAGAACTCACAGCAGAGCAGAGGAGGGCAATTTAACACAGCAAACAGATCAGGCCGGAAATCTGTGAAAAACTGACTTGCCTTTTTTTCTTCTGCTGCCGCTAGTCCGTCTTTCTGCCTTCCTTTCTCTCGCCCACACAAAAGCTGGCCGTATGCGTGGTGCCCATTTTGGAGGATGATGTGGAAGAGTTCTGGAGGATAAACACCAGGTAGAGATGTAATCTTAAAGCAAGTTATTTAGAACTTAAAGCAAAGCCTTAGTCCTTCGCACAGGAGAAACAGCATCCGTAGGCTTTGTCAGAGCAGCTTTCATCGCAGTCAGGGGACACCACTGCAGAAGTGGGTGCTGCTGCCTCCGGGTTGGTATTTTCTCCTACCCAGGAGCGCCCAGAGGTCCCAGCTGGTCCTTCTCCCAGTCACTCGTGCACCGCCTGGGAAACACAAATAAACCTGCAGGTTTTCAGGCTGGGGCACGGCGAGAAGTTCCCTTGCTTACAGCTGACATGGGAAATGGAGCTTCTGCTTTTCTCGAGCAATGCATGTCCTTGTACACAGGGGAGAGGCTTGCAAGGAGGGCTGATAGCAGAAAAGGTATCTGAGCTTGCTTCGAGAGAGGTGAGAGGACCTGCCGGCCTTGTGTCACGGCTCTCCCACCAGCACTGCCGAGCCAGGTAGTAGCGCGGTGGGACACTCAGTGTCTAGCAGGCTTCTCAGCTCTCCCCAGTCCAACCAGCACCTGAAAATTACTTCAGCTGCCACCCTCCTTGCTTTTGAGGAGATGACCTTGATGAGACAGGGGAAGCGCAGGCTCCATGCTTGCTACTGAAAAGCTGTGGCTGAGGGTGGTCCGGAGGGCACGCTGCACATGTTCCAAGGAGAGAATGAAGGATTTATTTTCTTCTGTCTCTAGCCCAGAAGTTTCACAACTAATAAATTAAATGAATACTTCCAAAAATGAAAAATAAAAATCTCTGGCCCGCAGAGCTCTGAAAAAGAATCACATAATCTTTCAAAAGATTTTTTTTCATAGTCATTTATTCAGATAGCACCCAATAAAAATGCAAAGCTGGATTGTTTTGAGTGGTGGGAAAAGTTTTAGCTTAGAATAACATTAAACAATCAAAACACAGTAAAAGATAAATACCTGGAGTGCAATTACATTTTACCAAATGCAGACATGGTCATATATATATATATATATATATATCTGACACCTACAGCAGTTTGGAATGGTATGATCCTGTAATATTTCCCAGATAATTAAATACAGCTAAGATTTGTGCACTACACAGCAACCTGAGTCCAATTGCTGCTGGTGTACTCCTGGATGCTAGGGGGGTGTGTTTTCACAATGAATGCGTTACTGAATAATCAGCTGCCGGTCAGCGGCCAATAGATATCTGAAGATGAAGATAGAAAGAAGTGAACAGAATGCCAACTTAAATTGGCACTTAAGTGATCATCTCTAAAGTTTTTTCTCCTTAGAATAAAGGAGATAAGGAAAAGAAAAATAGATAGGATAATTTATACCTTTGAGATTTACTTTTTCAGGGAGTCTTCAAATTCAGAGGGGAAAAAACCCCAAACCCTGGATGGGTCTTTCAGTTCTTCAAAGACCGAAGTCCTGATACCACAAAACACATAGACCTGGACATGAAATGACGTGAAATTAGGGTCTCTGCATTCTGCCTAGGTCCACAACCTGACATTCTGAAAACTCTTTATTGTCTGGGAAGGGGAATCTCTCTGGTTAGAGGATAGTTTATGCATTCAATGTGTAGGACCCACTCTATCTGAATTGCCCTTTGAGCGAGGACTGTGTTTCAGGTCTTCCTGGTTTATCCGCTAGGTAAGAGCTCTAATGACTTAGGTGCAGAGTCATGCTTTCTCTGGGAAGAATAAGGAGCAAAGACAGGAAGCAATGCACTTACATTATAGTAAGGGAGATTAAACAATAGCAAACCCTTTTAAAAGATAAGGCTGGTAAAGCACTGGAACAGACTGCCTCAGGAAGTTGGGAGACCTCCAACATGAACAATCGTGGAGAGCATCTGCTGGAAACACTGTTGGCATATTTGGTCCTGCCCCAGGGTGGGCCGTGAGAGGGTGTGGAGAAAGGTAGCTTGGTACGTTAATAAAAGTTGTCCCAAAGAAGTGGTCTGTGTAAAGTTTGTTGTGTGCTTTGTCACTGTTGTTTGTAGACTCTTTGTTGTGCAGGCTTTGCATTACTAAGGTTCAAAGAAAATTGCTTGAAACAATGGATTGTACTTTCAGATTCTGTTACAAAATTGTTCCTCCACTCTTAAGTGTTGTCTCAATATGTTTATATTAGTGTGTTGTACATTGAGAGATTGCACCTCTAAATACACTCAAACGTTACTCCTGAAATATACGTTCATTTCCCCAGAAAGTGGTTGTCATCAAAGGTGCAATTTTTGACAATGATTTCCACAAAGTGGCTATATTCTATACTGAAGCCTGATGCAAGCTGCTAACTTGGTTGACACAGGCTGTCAAATTGCTACCAAATGTTTAGTTACGACTGAGCTGTGCTGAATTAGATGCTGTGAGCTAGAGGTAAAAAGCTCTTTCCAATCCCCCCCTCTGTCTTCCAGAAGACAGGCAAAAAGCACAGAGTGCTTCAGAGCGAGCCAGGAGATTTTTCTGTTAAAAATATTTCTCAGGAAGTGTGGAGATGACACCATCATTTCTGTGAGAACACATCTTATCCTGTGAGAACACATCTTATCCTGACATTTCCTAAAACTTTTCCATAAAGCTCCTATTAGGAAGGTGGAGATGAATGAAAGTGAGGAGTAAGGCAGGAACCTGTTGACAGATGAAAGCATTAACTACAGAGGAAAACTACACAGGCTCTGCTGTGTTGGCCCATGGAAAGAGAAGGGATGTGTCTCTCTCTCTTCTTTTTAGCCTGTGGACATTTACTACCCTTTGGTTGGATTTCAGTGCTCCACCTTACAAGGGTGGAACTTCATTGGCTTCCGTTAAATTATTACTGGTTTAGATATTGTTATGCTTTTGGTGACCCTCCAAATTCAGTTTAAACCACTGGGTTTTACATGGCTTCTGCTCAAACCCATTAACTGGCACCCATTCAGGTGAAACTTGGTCAAAGCTTGACATCACCTTAGCGTACATTTGTGAATTTGCAAAATATGAATGTTGGGTGATACATGTCCTCATCATTTCCATTACTTCCTAATGGTAGATGTATAACAAGCCAAATCTTCCATATATACATCAAAATAAATGTATTAAATCAATTTATATTTGATGCTCTACTCTTACATTTTTTCAGACTATGCATGGTCTGCATGCATTTTAAGGCACAGGAGCATTGTGCCTATGTCCTGAGAGTGCTTATGGACCGAATAGAGGTCAACAGCTGCTTAGCAAACAGCTTTTGCCATTTTTCTCCAGTGAACAATGTTCAGTTAGCTAGAGTTTTCCAGAAATAATGAAACTAAGCTAGATATGTTTGAGACTTCAGAGCTCTATAGGAAGAGAACATTTGGCAAAAAAATGGAGGTGAGACAGCTGAAATGTGCTTGAGGAGCCTGCCTTCTTGATTCCTCTTTGACTCTTCGTGCTTACATCAAAGATTGTACCCATCATGAAATGCACAACATCAAAAACCGCAACAGCAGAACAACCACCCTGGATATTTGGAGGATTACACCCTATTGTTTATTCAGTATGTTGCAACTCTTTTTTCCAAAAGGACTTGGGAATCTTTATGGGAAGTTCAGTAATTTGGTGGATTAATAACCCTTCTCAGAGATTCCTTGACATGTGTAGGAATATAGGAAGGACAAAACTAAAATCCTAGAAGCATAAATGTTTATGGTTTCAGTCACGGTGGGATAAGAGAATTTCTACTATGTCGTATGAAATACATAGTACTGCAGATTAAGGAAAATGGCGTCTATCAGCTCCGCTCCTGCTTGGACTGAATATGGCCAAGAACCTGCTTCGACTTGGATGAAAAGCCAGCAATACGCGAGCAGGAAGGTGGTGGAGGAGAAGGACGGTGAGGCTGTAAACAAGGAGGAAATGCTAATAAAGTCCAGAAATATGACTCGAAGGAAGCAGATGTGGGGGAGAGGTTCTATTAAGGAGAGAGAGAAAAAAAAAAAAAAAAGGAAAGGAAAATGCTGATGGGGGGTCCAGAATGAGAGCACAGGATCTTGAATGGCTGTCCAAGCGACGGGGCTGCCTGACAGCTTTTTGGGGTAAGTTCAGAACCTTCTGCCACTGCAAATTGTAGCAGTTTTCTTGCTTATTTCTCCTGCTGTATGATTGCTAATTTAGATATTTTTTTCTCTAGTCTGCTTTGAAAAGCTATGGAATACATCAGCCTTGTTTGAAGAGGAGGATTATCACAAGGATTTCCCTGAAGCACTGCAGTTCTCCACGTGGTGCTAATAATCCTTCCGCAACATGCAACCTTGCAAAGTATTTCAGGAGCGCATACCATTAATATGGCAAAGTTAGCAAATATACAAAGAGAACAAATATCTTTTCCTTTCCCCTCTTCCTTTTTTTCCCAACTCTTGCTTTAAAGACGGGTCAAGAATTTTGCAGGTGGGGTTATAACCTTAATGTGAAGCTTTAATCTAGAATATAACGTATGGAAATATGCTTTTAACATGTGTATGTGGAGACTGTTTTGATCAGAGGAAGTATTCTTCTGCCCTGGGGTTTTTGTTTGTTGCTTCGACTGAAGAAAATGAGGCTGTTAATTTTGAAAGCTTTAAATGACGGCCTAAGCCAAACCTAACTTGATGAGGAAAAACTTTGTGCTGCCGCTAACCTATCTCCCACAGAATTTAATAACACAAATAATTGCTGGGATAATACAAAATGCAAGCAGGCAGCAGCATCCTTGTCAGCTGTTTTTATGAAGAAGTCAGAAAGCCTTGGAAGGAGAACAGCAGAGATGGTCCTGCTCTGTACGAGGCAAGGGATTTAAGCCTTGCTTTTCCTCAGTTCATACCAGCAGCTGGTTTTGTTTCCAAAAGCCAAAAATTTTAGTTTCAGACATCTGATTTCTAGGTACTCGGAGCCTTTAATGGAAGTCTCATCCTTTTGATGGAAGCTATGGTGCTTTGAAAAGTGTAACTCAGACATGTCTAATGCCGCTCTGCTTTTATGGTAAACTAAATAAAGATGATCTGGTTTAACACTCACTTTCCTTCTGCTTAGTTGTTTGCACCCAATATTAAAAAAATGTTAGTTTTGTACGACTGCGCTTCCCTGGACCTATGAAGGATCACTGTGGCTTTTGCACACTCTGTTTTACTAGTAAGAGACACAGCTGCAGGTGATCTGGACATTTTATTCGGCATATACTAAGTTCAAATCCGTTGCTTTTTTTTTCCCCCATGCTTAGTCAAATTTTTGGCTGTGTCAGAGCTTGGCTTGTGGGTTGAAGAGTATGTGCCTGGCATGCTGGGGAGTGCTGGGGGAAGGGGGTACAGCTGAGAAACATATGGCTTCAAACCACCTTTTTGCTTTCCTTATCCTCAAGAATTGCAGGGGCTGTAAGTTTAGAGCACCCCCCAGGGCTTCTTTAAATTGCATCCAGCTGCAGTGGCCCCTAATGGGAATAGTCCATCACAGCGGTCAGCAACATCAACACCGCTCCCAGCCGCAGTTCCAAAATACGTGGGCTGTTGGCTGCATTATGGCCATCCCCAGTGGCTGTAGGTATTATTATTTCTCCAAACATATTGCTGAATGTTGTGCTATCGTAATAAAAATGAAACGAGAGAGTACTGCGAGCACCCCATATTGGTGAACCCTGCAAGGTGACACAAAGTGACAAACTACAGCATAATCACAGTGTTGTAAAGAGACCTCACTTCATAAAAGGGCTTTAACAGTGTTTACGGTGCACTCCAGAATATATTCTTAACACGATTAAGGTCACCCAAGTGATATGTGTATGACAGAAAGCAGCAAGCAAACCTATTGTGTGGTGTGTCAATAACAATTAAATAACATGGGGGTTATTCAATCATTTTCAAGAACAAGTTAACAATCAGGGAGCAGTCGCTCATTAAGCCGCTTACAGACTTGAAATAACACCTTCTTAGCCTACTGTAAACATGGATTATTTTTTTTTTTTCTAAACTGTTGTAAAACATGAACAGTAACATGAGTAACATGAGTATGATAACTCAGGAAAGACGTAATAAATGCTGTACGTAAACTGAAAAGGAGCAAATTGAAAAAGCTTGGGTTGTTGAAGCACCATCACCTAAATCTAGCACGGGATCTGAATTAAAGATGTTACAGCATGAAAGGTCAAAATCCAACAGCTTCTCGAAAGACTTATGGAATAAGTTCCTTATGGAATATGAATTCTCTTGCGGAAGCCTGGAACCTCTTTCCCTCCATCACTTCCTCCCCCAAATCCTAGGAATATTAAGAAATGCACAAACCGAATGACCTGTGTAGAAAGAATGAAGCTGTTATAAAGAGATGATGGTCAGCAGATGGGGGACAGTCATTCTTATTGTTGCTTCCCCCTCACTGTAGATCTAGGGATGAAATCACGATCCCATTAAAGTCAAAGTGAATGTAGCCAAAGAAATGATGGGTCAGGTTTTTCACCATTGACCTCTGCATGCCAAAACTTGAGAATCTCTCTTGACAAACCCAAATAGGTCTACATACTTTCATTATTCCTGAGCTTGCAGAGGTTCCCATAGCTCAGGCAATTCTCTTCACGGTCCACGTCTTTGAAGGCATCTGTCCATAATAGACCCTGTGCCTGCCCCTGTAATCCCATTCCCTGCTTGTATGACTGGTCACCCACCTTCCACACAGCGCCTGTCGAAGGGCAGAGTGAGCGTACCCTGACGTAACAAGGGTTGGTTCAGTCCCCAGTCTTTTCCCATCTCACTTGCCTCAAAACCAGTCTAATTTTAAACTCTTCCTCCCCCAGAATTCATTACTCATCCCACCAGACCTCTGGCTCACAAGACATTTTCTGCCTCCCGAGTCCTGGCTGGAGGCTATATCAGGAGGCATATGGATGAGTAAAAGGACAATTAAGAATTCATCTCTGTAATAAATTATTTCACATTGGTAGGCTTGACAGATACACTTTTTCCGGCTACTGCTGAGTTGAAATTCATTTGAAAAGTGCTTTTGATCATCAGAAGTTGCAAGTGATTAAAAGCAAATAACCTAACGACACACTGATTTATACACAGAACAACTGAAATGGAAATACAATAATATAATCAACGGTCCCTGGGGTAACACAAACTAATCCTGAACGAGTGTTGCCTGTAAATGTCACACATGGCCCTTTCACAGGTTTCAGGGTGCAGGGAGAAACTCTGAGGCTCCAATATAGGCAGACTCCTTGAGGTTTCTTCTGCAGAAAATCCCTGATTTCATACCGGAGCCTCAGCAACCGTGAGCAGGTTTTACCCGCGGTCTCACGTCTGTCTGGGCAGCTGTGGGGGGGATCTACCAGGCATCAGTCCTTCACTGCATCATGAGAAGTCACAGGGTTTTCCGCGTACTCAGTGCGTTCCCTGTGGACTATCCCAAGGCCTGTGCTGCTGCTGAAGGTTTCCAGGCTTGCGCAGTAATTCACTTGTATTAAAACAGACCTTTTTCAAGATAACAGCCTGACCTCATGCCTCATGTTTGCGGGGGGGCGGGGGGGTAGCTGCACCAGNGTTGCTTGCATGTAAACAATACTATTATAGCGGGTATAAAATAGTCATGCTTCTGACATTAAACACTCACCACCATTTCTGAGGAAGACCCACCAGTCCCTGTGAAGCGTTAAGTCCCTTAATCCAGTCAGGCTCAGCTGAAATACAATATCACGGGGTGTTGATACCACTGAAGAGGAGGCACAGAGATGATCAGCACGTTGGAAAGAAAATCTGATAAGCAACCTATGGGAGTGATCCCTGACTCCCCCCAGAGAGCTTCCCATCCATATTGTGCCTGATTTGGAAGGTGGACTTCAAAATGGGCCTCCTGTGTCTTAGATAAATGCCTGCCTGAATCACCAGGGGATTTGCTTACTGGCTTTCCAGCTCTCTTTCTGCCTCTCGCATTTTTTTCACAAGATGCTTTTGGAAGGTAAAGTGAAATGATATGTGACATTATGGAAAAAAAAAAAAGTTTCCCACCCAATACTCAGGGATGAGAGAGTGCAGCTGATGGGAAATAGCTGAATAAATATATCTTCTTTGATCTGCATATTTCTGTGCCCTTTCTGTGTTTGTGCTTCTTCAGCAAATGGGGTTGAAAACACTCTGGATGTTTTATTTATTTATGTTTTTTAATATTTACACTGCAAACACAACATGAAAGCATTTTGTTTGAGACTACAGTCATTCCAGGAATACCAAATTCAGCCTGGTTCACCTAAATTGTAAGCTTTAAGCCCAACAGGCGAGACCAGCTCAGATTTGACTCTCCAGCGTATTCTTCAATCGCTAATTGAAGTGAGAGCGGACTTCAACCCTGTTTTTTTAAATTGCTTATGATTTCAAAAACTCATCAAGAATTAGTGCAAAGTTTTGCTTTTGCTGATGAGCCTCATTTTGTGGAGTTTCCTGTAAAATGAAATGAAATGAAACAAAAAATATATCTTCAGCGGTTCAGCTCACAGTATCACACTCAGCCATGGTCTGATTAAACATTAGTTAAGTGGTTTTCTTTTCCTTACCTTGGTTTCTAACTTACCTTGGTTTAACCTTTGTTCTAGACAATGCACAACTGTGTGAGACATGGTTCCCTGTACCTCCTCTGACAGTGTTTCAGGGCTCAGGAGGTCTGACCAGTCTTTCCACTTCTTCTTTGAGTTGCTCTGGCATCCCGCTGCTCGGTGCTGTCGTGCCCTGTTTTTGTCTGTGCCTGGAAAATCACTCAGGCTTCTGACTTTGGAAATACCTCCTTGTGAGAAAGAAAAGGACTGCCAAATTTGTGGAGAATCCAGACTCTTAGCTCAAGTTAAAGAGCTGAGGAGCGGTCTCCCCAGACTTGAATTGCTGTCAGAGGTCAGGCTGGGACTTGCAGGCTTTTGTATATTTTCACCCAGCCGGGTGATTTCATAATTGAAACACTGAAGAGTAGGAAGTCACAGTGATGCTACGGGTGAAAGAACCAAGGCAGGTTGATAGATGAGGGTGGTTACCGAAGCGGGCTGAGGGAGACGTACAGTCTATCCACATTGACGCAATGTTCCCATTTAAAACCCAGAGTAAAGTCACTCTTGAGGATAAAGCAATAAAGATGGAGACCAAGAATGAGACTCTGAGCACCTCTGGAGTGGGTGTGAAGGGCACAGGATGTGGAGGCGTTTGCAGAAACGAGAAATCACAGAAGGACCGGAGTTTGGGTTCAGCCCAGAGAAGATGCTTCAAAATGGAAGTTATTGTTAAGCATACTCAGAGATCGGAGCAAGGCAAAAGGAAAGTTGTGTGTTCCCTGAAATGAAGCAAGTCACTGGCTGCCTTGAGGAGGCTTCACAGGGAGCAGAAGGTGGAGGAAATCAAAGAGGAAATGCTATTTCAATGTCCCCGGTTCATTTTTATATACGGTACAAGAATCAGTCACTTACATTGTTAAATGCACTAAAAGTTAAAGTTTCAGCTTCTTTTTCTTCAAAAAGGTGATTCATGGAGTTCTGCGGTGCCAAGATAAACTCTTTTATTCTCCTCCATCGAGCGTTTCACTTTTGCTGGAGTGTACCCTGCAGGAAACCAGAGTTATTGGGACTGCTGGGATTTCTCTGTTAGGATCAATCCATTTCTATTACTTCTTTCTGTCAACTTTAATTGTTTTTCCCTTTTCTGTGTTACTTAAATAACACAAGCTATAAAAAAGAGAGCACAACACTATGATCGGAAAGGGAAAAACAATGTATTTCCTGCATACCCCGTAGGAAATACCAGTCACTGCAGCTCTTAATTACCGAGAGGCACATAGTGTTCTCCTGACTGCAGCATCTGCCTCTGTCAAGAGCTCCCCATAAAGAAGAAAACACGTCTTCCTGGTCGAAGGCGATCAAACGGAAGTAATCCACCCCAAATTATTTACTGCTGTGCACAAGGAAATAGACATGCAGCGAAACAAGAATAATAGTGCATAGTGTCAAAATAGAAAATGCTGGAAAGTGAGTTTTCGAATCGATTAAATATTTGTACAGGATGTTGAATTTCACATTAGAGTGTCAGCTAAGTTTTCTGAATCAACAGAAATGTTTTCTTAATTAGGTTAGAGATATAACAAAGAAAGGGTGCCGTGGTATAAGGTATAATGATAAACAGGCTACTTCATATAGTAATGTGACGTGCCAGGCTCACCATCCATAAATGCACGACTAGCTATTTCCTGAGGATTATAAACCCAGACTACTGTTTAACGAACGTCCTGCTTTCTGTGAAAAAAAGTAACAGAAGCAATAAAATTTATCTCTCCTAGTTAAGTAAGACAGATGTTCTCTCGCGGAAGGCTGAGCTTTCCGAGGCCGTGCATGCTTGTGGGTGTATGTATATCTACGTGTTTGTATATGATGCCATGGTTAGCTGCTGGATTACCTCCTACAGAACCAGTCACGCAAAAGGGTGGAAAGACTGATATGAAACAAAGCCGAGGTTGTACGTTACTTCAATATTACAAATAAGATCATTTTATATAATGGATTATGAACCTTCATATCCCGATCATTGACTCTTACAGTCCCAGCTAGGATCAACGCTCTGCTTTATGTATAAATGATTAGATATTCCCTGGGTTAGAAAGAACGAGCTCCTTTCTGCCATACCAGATGGGTGCTCTAATTGCTGGCCCTCGGGGCCAGTCACTTGCTTTCCATCTTTGACTCTTGTGGGAGCTTTGCGAGAGTGGTCAAATATTCGATAAGTGAAAAAGAGACAGCCCACAGCCTGACCAGCAAGGTAGTCGGCGGAGAGCTGGGGAGGGGATCAGGTCGAGAGGGGTAAGGTTGGGTTTTCCACTGGCCTTTTGTAGAAACGTGAATTTTGACAGATTACTGTGTCCAGCCCAGGATGATATTCTTCTCAAAGCAAAAGAGAGTCGCCCCGGAGAAGCCACTTATTTCTCACTACCAATCAAGTGAGCGGCCAAGGCACTTCTCTGCCGGATTTAGGACAGCCTGTGAGTCTCAGGAGCTACCTGACTTGTTTTGCTGTTTTCTTTGAACAGAAATTCCCTGCTGGACCTGAGAAATCTGTCATACAATGTCTGTTTCTGTATAATTAATTGAAATTGCTGTTGGCCACCTTCTCTGAAGATGTACAGAACATCTTCAATTAACCTTTATAAATTCTTTACTACTATTTTGTTATAATATGAATATACAGGGGGTGGCACTTGATTTCTGTTATTTTATGAAGAATACATTATTCTAATACAGCTGTGTATAGGATGATGCATTGAGCTGTATTTTTTCAGGCTTATAAATATCTCTATATTGACACACAGCTAGTTACAGCATTTTTGCATGTCCTCCACATTATGTTTTGTTGCAAATTACAGATCGCTATCTTGTGTCTCTAAGCAAATCATTTGTAGTAATAAACACTCTGCCATCTATTTATAATAGATGGTAGGAACAAGCTGGCTTGCTAATCCTGTGCTAAAATCCTTAGTTATTTTGCTCCAGAATTCACCCTCAGCCGCGGCTCTCACAATTTCTGCTCATATCTCAGCTGCTCTCAGACTGCTACCTGACATGTTATTTGTTTGTCCTAATCAGACTCGTATGTATTTAAAGTTATTCAATAGAATTTTCTATGCTTAAGTTGTGTATAAATGCTCAGGTTTGAATTACATTGAAAAAAGTAATAATTAATATCTGAAAACAGCCCCAAATCTGTTTTCTTTTTTCCCCATGTGCGAGGTCATTAAAGCAAGACGTTTAAAGACAGGTTCGTTCAGCACAGATCTGCCGTACATCCGTGGTCTGAGGCTAAAGCCTTTGTGAACCCTATTGGACGGTTGTGAATTCTGGGAGCCTGAAGCCTTTCCCGTGCCCTGATTCCGGGGAAATTAAAGCACAGATCAGTGCTTGGAGGGAAGCCGCAGTGTCTTTCAGTTGGGGGAACAGGACTGCAGGGTGGCACTGGTTCATGGCGCAAGCAGCTAGGTCGGTCACACATTTCTCAGAGTTCACCGCTAGAATGGATTTTAATTCCCTTTCCTTGTTTCTGGAAGAGGGTCTGCTGGGGATGACAGCTGTTTTACTGGGCTCTACCTGTCCCACCTCTCATTTCTGTTTGTATCAGTTTGGTTAGCATAAACTCAGTTATTTACAAAACAGTTCTTATTTTGCAAACACTTTACAAAGTACTTTACAAATATTTTACAAGTACTTTACAAAAGTTTGCTTCCAGTCTTCTATTTGTGCTGATGTTTTTTCCTCACAAACCAAATAATCACTTATAGTGGCTGTGATTATACACTAAAAAACATGTCTGTCTTTTCCTGAGAGGTATTTTAGGTACCAAACTCAACCCACGTGGCAGCCTTCTCTCTTTAGGGATGCTGACTGTGCACAAATGGCTGCTCTCTTTCTAGGGGCTTCAGGCAGAACCCTACTGATGGGTCAAAAGAAGAAAAATACTTGATGAGAAACACCCACCTGTAGATAAGTATAAAATCATAGAAAAAATTAGGTTGGAAGGGAATTCTGGAGGTCTTCTAGCTCAGCCACACATTCAAAGCAGGAGCGGCTTGAAAGTTACATCACATAGAAAAGTTTCCATTTCTAAATGTTCATCTAATTAGACATAAATTAAAGAGTGCAGCCTTTGAGAGGATGTATTCGGTTTCGTCTTCCAGTAAAAGGTTTATCCACCTCCCCTCCTAGCCTCCTGCCGGAGGGCAAGCAGAGTGTCCCTCCCAGCATGGATCAGCTGGATTCTGCACCCCCTTTTCTCTCAGGGCCGTTATCACTTTCTGTGGCACTACGTTGGCATTTGTGACGTGTTCAATTTAAAAATAATAAATGTGCCGTTTACTTTCAATATGACAGTCAATTCATCTTCAGCAACACTGTTTTGAGCACCTATAAGAAATTCCCGCGATGGTGCTGCTGTGTCCTCCTTGTCTGGAGCGTCTTTGCTGGTGGCTGCAAACTGTTGAAAAGTGCTGTTAGTCTCAGTTCTCACATCTTAGCTTCAATTAATTTTCGCAATAAATGGGTATCATTGTCCCACTTCTGGGAGGCTCCAGACTGAGCTCCGTGTGACCTCAATCTCCTAATCTGAGAAAGATCGCTGAATTTTCCCTGCAGGTCCGGGAATCGGCAGCTGTAAAATGAATTTTTAAAAGTGCCTTCTTCCCCACCACCTGCTCAGTAATGCCGTTTTAGCAGCCATAGCAAACTACTGGAGGTGCTGGCATGTAGATCTGGTTTCTACAACACTGTCAGGTCAACCAAGGAACTGCCACGGTGTTTCAGCATCTTTCATGGCCAGAAAAGGAGGACTGCTGCTGTCAGTAATGTCTGGGTGATTTCACTTTTGCCTCTAGCAACTATCTTGCAAGCTGTCTGCAGAAGCAATAGTGAGGGAAAATCAGAGTATCGTCATTCCCGAGTCTGGGTTTGGGTTTTCAGGTTGGCAAGTATTTAAACTAGCAGTGTTCCACAGATAACGAGGGGTAACCCTTATAATTAGCATTTCACTCTGTAAGAAGCGATGAGCTACGCGCCCCATATTCCCAGAGTTCAGAGGAACTTCAAGTTTCAGCCTGGCAAGTCGATATCTCCAACAGATTAAGAAAAGCACGCCAGCTGGCAACTAGGGCTTTGGGTCCTGGTCACAGCAACATCTGCTCTCCTTATCGCCTGCTTCAGCTGTCGTGTAACCGTGCATGGCTTTCTCTCAGTTCAGCAATCGTTCAAGCGTATAATAAATAGAAATCAGTGCGCTGGAACCTGCTGCGTGGGCTGATTCCTTGTCAAGAAGTCGTTGAGTCACATCAAGCCACTGAAGATTTCTTTCCTGACAATGGTCCGGACAGTGACTAAATCACACAGCGTCTTTTTGGGTGTGTGTCCTTACTAGTGATAAGCGGAACAACAGAAAGGGAGCCACAGGAAAGCCTCTGCCTTGTCTCCTGTTCGCTATTTCATGCATCCTGTTGCTATTTTTATTGTCAGTATGAGACACCTGTTGTTATTGTTGGATTTGGGGTTTTTTTTTGTTTGTTTGCTTGTTTTGTCTTGTTTTTAAATCTGTCCAGTGCCGCACCTTGTTCTTCTTATACTGGGTGTAAGATTTGGGAGAAAACAGTAATTTAGGTGCTGGAGGTGCGCACAAAATTACAGCCGATCAAAGCACTAATACTCTTTTTCTTTTCTATTTAAAATATTATTATCCAAACAGGCAAAGGAGATAAATCTGAGAAGAAAAAAAAAAAAAAAAAGCTTTTTTTTTCCAGTGAAAAATAGAAAATAAAAAACTGTTGCCAAGTTCTAGAGCAAAACTGCAGTGCAGCACGTCTGACTGTCCAGACTCGCATCCCAGCTCTGTTTTCCTCCTGGGACATTTGTTTTTTTGTGAAAAAGACCCTCAGAAATACGAGCTGTAAAAGGGACAGGGGAATTCACTCAGTTTCCTGATCAGGATGTTTGAAAACCCAGACGATGGAAGTATCAAATGTAACTACTGACTGCGTTATCCTTTGTAGCCTATATATATATGGCTGATAATATAATGAAACATATTTCCCCTTATATGAGCCATATAAGAACTACCTGAACAACTTCTTCTATGGAGAAAATGAAAAATCTTTTTCTAAAAAGTGGTTCAGCTGGATTCAAATATGTTTTTCAGATTTCCTTTTGGCCTGAAAAAAAGTAATTTGTTTTAGTCTACTTCTGAAAAAAAAAAAAAAGATATTATGGTATTAAATTATGACCGTAAGTTTTCTGCTAATACAGTTAGGACAAAATGTACCAATACTGAAAGTGATGCATAATAACATTTTACCTCAAATATGTCAAAGTTTAATTCCTTGACTTTGCTACTTAAATAATGTCACCTGACTTATCAAGCATCACTTTTGTAGGAACTTTCTAGACAAGCCTTGAGGAACTGGTTCAACCCTATTTTTGCCCACATCAGTTTCCCACTGGTTGTCCCATCTCTTCCGCCGCAGATATTGCAGAACTGCTTTGCTTCTTTCGGATTTGTTTTTCCAGTAGTTTCATTAGTAGCGTGGGAATCAGCTAAAATGACTAAGCCTCTGCAAACGGGCTGCTCTCACCGTTTTGCCACACGCCACACAGCCCTCCTTCCTTCTAGAAAGGAATGAGCAGGCTCAGTGTGAGAAACTTGTTAAACGGAGGGTCAGCAAATCTGACCTAAAGCATTTAAGGAGAATTTTTGATTCATTATTATCATTCATACAGGCAGTAATTACAACTGTTCATCATTTACACAGTGCTTGTGGAATCACTCATGATTTTAGGGTAGCACTTAGAAGGAGCGTAAGCCGTGGGATAAGGATATGGATAACAATGGAATTTCAGGGAAGACTTAAACAAATCCTCCAAGTGGGCTTAGAGTTGCATGACCTTCAAGGACTTTACCTTCTGCTGACCTTAAACTCATTGTCCCTAAAGGGATAACTGCAGAGGCCACTAGCAAATCTGGTGGCATCAGACTTTTACAGTTAGAGTCACTACTAGTCACTGAGGAATTAAGTAATTCGGTCAGCTCACTCAACCTTGTCTTTGATTTCCATTTGTCATGAATTTGGGCTTTATGGCAATAAGTCTGTGGCAAAAAAAGTTTACATTTGCATTGAGGTTTTAGGGCAACACAGAGAAAACAGGAATAAAATAAAATCCTTGAGACAGCGATGGTTTAATATATCTCTAAAATCAAAACACACTGAAACGAATGCTAAATAATTCTGGATGGAGGATGCACCTGGAGAAGCTTTTTAGATTTTAGCATTTTTCTTAAAAAAAAAAAAAAACAAAACAAAACCCAAACTAGAGAGCGGCAGTATATTCCTACAGTTAGAACTGCTGTGGTCAGCACTGGAGGAAGCCAGTCTGAACAATATTTCAGTGGAAGACGGCTGGAAACAAGCGCTTCCCTTGCACATTTCCACTTGTGCTTCTGTAGGCAGTAGCCAAGACCAGGCAACTGGTACTACTTTGTCCCGGGCTAACGCGGTTGCCCATGCAACACCGCTATAGCGTTGTGTGAAGTAGCCTAGGTTACTCGGCGCGTACGTGAGGACACGTGTATAGAGCTACCGTGTTATCTGCTCTTTCACCATGAAACAGCCCTGAGCGCATGCCGCAAGGGCAACGGGGCTCACCCGACACAGGGATGGATGTGGTATAGATGATAGACTAGATTAAGATAGATAGAGAAAATATTCGTTGCTGGCAGGCCAGGCGGCAAATGGACTTAGAAACACCTATATATGACACATACCCGCTTACGTCTCTCCTCAGATTGTTGTTCCAATGATAGAAGCTGCTTGTATTTGAGACTGGGGGCGGATAAGGCTAAAACAATGTTCAAAAAACACATCCCAAAAGGCCCTTCATGCGGTTTTTCCTTTTCCTCGGGAAAGGGAAAATATGGCTTCTCCAGAGGCATTACATCAATGGTGCTAAACATGATACGCTAATGAGTCACGTATGACAACCTTTCCCCGGGCAGCCACGCAGACATTAAACAGACACCTCTTGCATCCATCAGCTTTGGTTCCCTGATTAGCCTAGGGTGCATGAAAGTATCAGAGATTTGAGCCACAGCCAAAACATGTTAGTCAACGAGTGGCCAGTTTTTAAGGAGCTCCTCCAAAAACATGCTGCTATATTATGTGGAGATGGTACATACAGATTTTGTACCTGTAAATGCTTCTCTTATCAGAGTAGAAAAGCTGCAGAAGCACTGTAAATGTAAATACATTCACAACTTTTTGTGGCCAGCATCCCTTCGCGAGGGCAAAACTTACAGAGCGAATGGTACGAGGATGGTTTCTGTTTTCAGATGTTATTTGGTTGCATGGGCTGCCGTACCCATCTACGCTGATCACCAGAGTAATACCTGTACTAGAATCCCGTTCTGGGATTCCTGCTACTGAGCATGTCGTGTAAAAAGATATTCAGCTTTACTCTTCATCTGCCCACTTGAGGTTAAGAGTCTAAGAAAGATATCTAAGGAAATGTCTAAGATTTCTGACAGTGCCGTGAAACTCAAATACCAGACTTAAAAGTATAAAGTGTATGTGTTATGATCCTTGACTTTGTCTTTCATATGTCTTCACTTCCCAAGATATAAAGCCACTGTACAGACATTTTAGCAAAACTGTTAAAAAGATGTGTGTGACTGAAGAGCTGAGCATGTGCTATATTGCATAATACCGTACAATTTCTCCTTTTTTTTGGGAAAATCATTGGCACGCTTGAAAAAATACGAGATTTTTTCTTGTACTGTGGATAGAAACTGTTTCAGATTTGTCATTACAGAACCTGAAAGTTGTGCTGTAAACACTGTTTTTGCATATGTTTTTTTCAGTAGGGCGGGACCACCTTGGCCATAGACTTAAGATACTGAACAAAGTGCCTGACTGAAAAATGCACAATCTTCACTTTTTGAAATGAAAACATAAAAAAACAGTGATGCAGCTATTTGATATGAAATCCAACTTCTAGAATAGATCTGGAAGCGCAAAACTTCATCAGCAGAAGTAGGAAAAAGTGATTTGTGTGTGTGTGTGTGCGCGTGTTCCATATGTGTGTCCCACAACTAACTTAATAAATTAAACACAAATAGCATCGAATAAGTAGAAAAATGCTAAGAATGTCTTTAGTGCTATACTGCACTCTTGGCTGTCTTCACAATGGAAGAATTCTCATTAATTCTCATTATGTGAGATGAGTTAATGTAATTAACAGTAATGCTGTGTCGTGATACCCTAAGGATATATGGAGGCAGTTTGAAAGGAGAGGTAAGAGAGTATTTTGAGTGAAGCGATACAGCTGCAAAAACCAGACAAGCCTTTTTCACACAGAAAATCTTCCTCAGGCCTAAAGAGAAAAATCAACAAAATTGGGCCATTTTTTCTAACTTCCAGAAAGGCTCCTATGCCCAGAAGTTCATCTGTTTTTTCACCTGTTTTAGCTGGCCGAATGAAAGTTGTTACCTCTCCCTACCAGTTTTACCAGGCCTACAACAGCTAGGCACTGAACGCAGATATTGCTGTTACCAACCACAAGAAGGGGGGGAAAAAAAAGTATTTCTTGCTATGAAATCTCCATTCTCATATCTTCACTGTCAGGTATGGACTGCGTCGTAACTCCCACCTTATTAAAGAGAAGGAATCGAAGTAAAGAGATAATAGACTCAGGTTTCTATCTGCCAAGGCCCACTCATTCAGATGATACTGTAGCAGAGTTAGTAAATACTTCACAGTAAAAATATTTCCAAACAGTAGATTATCTTTTCTGGCTGGCCATCCTTATGGATATGCATTGCTTATCACCTGCTCAGCTGAGAGCGCCTGCTGTGAAAAACAGTTTATACATTATTCAGGCTTAGTCGACTGATGGAATAGATTGACCTTGTCTCCTGTGAAAAGAAGCAACTTTTTCTTTCTGGTGGCTTGCAGAAGAATAATGGCTGTGATGATAATGAATAGCTTATTCATATTTGAGATGTGAAATTCCAACAGCATGCTAATTAGAGAAGGTCAGAGCACATGGGAATACAAAGCGAACCTCTTAACCTTGAAGAATGATTAAGGAACTTTTATCTTTTGTTAAGAAATTCTAATCAGCCTTGGAACGGGCTGCTTGATGTTCTCCTCTGCACACCATCCCCCAAATCCTTTCCTAAGTCACAGCTACTTCTTCGCCTTGCTGGAGTGCAGCTGGACCCAAGGGCCTCATGTGCTCTCAGGTGGCCCGAGAGCCCCTCGGACAGCTTAAATATTTGTGAAAATGAACCAGATCACCGAAGAAATACCTCGGTGGCCCTGGGAAGAGAGACACTAGGAAAAGCAAAGAAAGGACTTAAAGTCCTGGCGCACTGGGCATCAACTCTGGTGTTCTCAGCATGTTCTGCATCCCGTATGGGGCAGAGCTGTTTGTATGAGGAAGCCCAGCCCAGAGCTGGAGTCCTTTCCCAGCCTGGGGAGGACAAGATAATGCGTTATCACTGGCAACAAACTCTCCCCTCCTAAGGGTGATGGAGCAGGGTTGAACTGGCTCCCTCCAGGATATAACTCTGAGCTGCAACCATCGGGGCAGAAATGTTGCCATCCATTTGGGGGAAGCCCCAAAGCCATCCAGCTCATGACAGATAAGAGCAATTATAATTTTTAATTGCCAGCGTCACCTGCTTTGACTTGTTTATTAGTTATGCCAAAAGAAAAGTTATTCTCCCTGAAATGCTCCAGCAGATATTATACTTGGTGGCTTATTTAGCTTTTAATTGAAAGGTATGCAAAGGTTTGAAGAGGTCTTTTATTCAAGAGTCAGAGTCCCATATATGACTGTCTACATAGTAATTTCATATTTTCAGTCTAAGGCTATATCATTTTCAAAAGCTGAAACAAATCTGCTATTTTGGAATTGTCTGAGCATGAAAATTGTAATCTTTACACTCCGGGAGGTCTGATCCAACCCCCATTAAAACTGATGGGAAAACTGTTGATTTTAGTGGGAGCTGGACTGGGTCCTCACAAAATGCCTCTTACATCTTTTTGTATTTCGATGGCTCAAAAGTGTCATGGATTTAAGTTTCAGAGACAGCAAATGGTATATATAGCGCTCAGTCTTGATGCAGTAATGTAAAGGGGCCAGTTTGGAAATGACTGGCATGCGAAATCAGGAGCTACGAGCTTGTGAGGGAGGAGTGAGGAAGGTTTTATTTCTTTTTTCCTAGGCTATTAAAGAGGCTGAAGGGGGGAACTGAGGAGGCCCGTTAAATGGTACTGGATGTGGGAGATGGCAGTAGGAGAAGGAGGCACCCCATCCCTGGAGGGGTGGGTGGAAGGAGGGAGGTACACATTTCCCATCCTCTCTGTGTTTTCTGCCTCTAAATCAGGTGTGGGGTGGTGGTGGGTGGGTTATGGTGGGAGCGACTACTGGTTAATTCCGTCAATAAGTGAAATAAGTTACCTGTTGGCTGCAGAAAGTGCAGAGGTTAATTAAAATTATAATTGCCGTAGCCTCGGCAAGCAGGTCACAGCTTTCAATCGAGCGCATGGCTGCGGGCCGGTTGTTTATGTCCCTGCTATGGGCTTGTGTGAGCAGCGGACAGAAACGCCTGACCAGCGGGTCCCCTCAGGTAGTCTCCGGTAGGGAGACAAGCTGACTGCCTACAGCAAGAACTGAAGAAAATTGGTTTGTGACCCACTGTAAAAGGATCATCATAAAGGGAATAGAGGGGAGCCGGGTCAGCCGGCAAACGTCGTCTTTGCAGCAGGCTGTTCGCTCTAGACTGCACAAAATTGTTTCTCCTTTCTCTGAAGGTTGGCCCCAGCCAGAGGGAAGAGGAGCGGGGCAAGCAGCAAAGGTAGGGATGCCAGACACACCGTTCCCTAGCTGTTTCTCCATCGACTGGGAGATCCTTGGGACCTATAGCTATGAATGAGTTAATGTTGCCTTAAACAGACTTAATTTTCACAGGATGCATTGCTTCCCTCTCCCCACACTTACAACACTGCAACTGAAAATCTGGGCCCGTGATTGTACATCTGTGTGAGCCCACTCACCGTCTCAGCCTTGAGCTTGCTTTTAATGGCTGTGAAAGCCATCACTGGCAGGGCACCGTCACTTGGAGACGTGGCGATGGGAAAGATGCTGAGAAATCTCAGGTCACTCCTGGGTAATAAGTGAGGAATATTTCACTATGTAAAAACCTGAGCTCTTCTTCCCTCTCACATACTAGACGATGCGCTGTCCCTTGCCACCTGGATCCCGACTGGATTAACCTGGTCTTAGGTCTGACCTTCTCAGAAATTAAAATGGTTTGGAGAAGTAAACAAATTTCACTGCCATAGAGGTTATTTATCCATATCAGAAGTATTTTTGGCAGAGTTAAGTGAAGAAGTTCACGTTTTTCCTTTCAGCAGAAAGGAAAAAAAAGTTATAATGTTGAGAGCCATTCAGAAAGAACAAAAGGACATTTAAGAAAAACAGCAAGCTTTTGAATTGCACTTTCAAAGTGGCCTGAGCCAGGCATAGAGGCTGCTGAGCTTTGTTACTCGTGGACAGAAAAAAACAAGAGGATCACAGAATGGTGTTGAATCACAGTACCGTTGTGGCTGTGTCACAACATTGATTTTCACCTGAAGGGTACAGGGTAGTGCACAAAGGTTTGGTCAAAAAAGGAAAAGTCTATCATTTAGGTGCACAAAGAATAGTAGCAAACAACTGTGTTTGAATGTGGGGGTGTAAGTACAGAAAAATGAAGGAAACGTTATGTAAATTTCAAGTTTGGAAGCAAGTGGGAGAACACATACTAACCCATGGGATGAGTATATTCTGGAGTGTGGTTTTGATTAAATTTTGGTTTACATTAAAAAAGAAATTACTCTGCTACTGCTAAAAACAAAAGACATCCAGTAAAACAGTACTGATTATCTATTGCACCTCCATAAAAATAACTATTCTTAAGTGGTGAAATTTGATAACAGCTTCAAGCTTTGTTACCGGCATACTATAATTATATATTTTTGCTATAATTCATTTACTGACCAGCTGGCAACGAAAGATGTTATTTTGAGCAAAATGAAAAGCTCTTTGATTGAACAGAGTGGTTTGGAATAAAACGTTCCTCCCACAATAGGTCGAGAACCTTCCTGAGGGTCAAGGTCTAATCGCAGTAAACAGTTGCTTAGACACCCAAGGGCATGAAGTATCATCATGGGACCCAGTTTCTCCTCGTGAAAGATCCTTGGTCTCTGCAGCATCCTAAGGAGGGGGAAAAAAAAAGGTATACACAGCCTATGTTTGCCATGCAGATGTTACGGTATTAACAACAGGTCATTTACAGCCCCCAAGCGAATGTCAAAGCTTTTGTTTGCATGCAGTGAGCACTCGACATCAGTGCAGCTGCCAAAAGCAATCTGTAAGGAGCTAGGAACGTCACTGACACCCAGTGCGATGCCGGCACCGGGATCAATACCCACGCGGCGGCTTTCGTGGCTCCACGCTTGCATTAGAGCCTCCTTCTGTGACTTTCCTTTGCTGTAAACAGAAGTAGAGGAAAGCATATTGTTTTTGCAAGTCATATCACAAAACCTTTCTCCTTGGAGCAACAAAATGAGTCAATCGATATGTTGCTTTTCCCCTGCCTGGTGAATGCTCGCTCTTCAATATTTAATAGGCTCCTGGCAGTTGTGCATCTGGTGTCCTCAGCCAGGAGACCGTGACCGCCAGGCTCCTTTCCCCTCCCGGCGTCTCTCGTGTTGCGGGACGGCATCCACCGGCAATTCCCTTCTGACAAACCTCTCTTTTGCTGCCTGCTTTGGGTTCACCCATGCCTCTCGTTTCCCTCAAACCCTGGCTGCTGCCAGATGAGGGGTCCCAGGCTGTTCAGATGCGACCTTTCCCCGCCACGTTGTACAGAGGTTTCAGTAGCTGTTTCATGGGGCTGAAAGCCCAGCCGTGGTCCCCCCATGCCAGCCTCAGCAGCCAAACCCCCTTCAGACGTAATTGTTCCCAAGCCACAGATGTTTGCCTGTAACTGGTGGGGTCATGAGTTGAACTGTGAACATGGAAACAAATAGTAAAAAAAAAAAAAAAGAGATTTGGACGGAGAGGAGGTTCTTGAGCCAGTTTTACTGCTGAGGCCAATGCCTCATGCAACTTCTGTACCAGCACGTTCGGTGGAAAAAATCCTATTGACATAACTGGCTACAGATCAAGTCTTACGTATTCAGAGGAAACAAAATGCATTTTATGTGATCTTAGTAAATTCCTCAGGTACCTGGGCTGAGTTGTTCTTGTAATATTTTACTAATAAAACCTCTGTGCATATTTCTCAGAAAAAATATAATATCAATGCTAGCACATATACCAATTAGCTGTGGAGTTTGTTCACCATATATGCATGTTTATGAGAAAGATTTATGATATGCTTAGGAATTCCCTTAAAGAAATTATGTGCAAAACCCCCACATTACTCTCAAGTGAAAAGCATAAAAGCTACAGAGTATGCATACACGCTCCAGACATGTTTAATTTTACTGAAATCAATGGACTAACTGTGGATTCGCAGCAGTGTAACTTAACAAAATTCAATGCGTGTAGCTTATACAGTCTGTGATATATTCTGGAATACTTCAGAACAAAAGACGTTGAATTATCTCCGCTGCATGGAAAATGTGTGCTTGAAAACTGTTTTTCTAGGGAGCCGCAGAGAAAACAACGTACCTGTCCACCTGGAACTAGGAGCTAACCTGAGATTCATCAGTTATCTCAATCCTCTACACAGCGACAATATTGGATGTGTATGAGGATGGATTTATTGCCACTGATGAGATCTCAGCCAGAGCATCGTCCAAGTTCAGGCAACAGATGGTTCTCAAAGGGGCTTCCCCTGAGAAAGCAGTATGTATAAGTAAACAGTGCCTATGTGTGTATATATGTTTATCCCCACACACGCATATATACACATATATCTCATTTAATGTTGGGATTTTTAACACTTGTGAGTCTCTGAATTTTAAATAAACTGTGGACTAATGGGTTGATGGATAAAACATACCTACGCAATCGCAATAAAATTTTGCCTTTTTCTTGTACCCAAGCTGGTCTGACACAGCAGCTTTTCCCATCAGTTTCCCCCCTCATTTGCCTAGTTTTCCGGTAGAAAGGAGAAACTGCTTTTGACCTGTATAACTTTGCATGTCTTTTCTGGCCCATTGGTCACGTGGTTCCTTCAGTCTGGTACGTAGCTGGTAGCTACACCATCCTCCCACACTGCTACGCTGAGATTTCTCCATGCCTATTTTTCTCTAACCTCAGTGACAACAGCCTCCATTGGTCTCTGCCACTTCTGTTTGGAATATTTTTCCCAGAAATGCTCCAAATCTAAAGTGCTGACATGAAACTGCTTTAAGAACATCAGCTCCTGCCTCTGTCCTCTGTCATATTACCTGTAACTCCATTCATCCTGAATTACTGCTGCCGTAAGTCTCATGCAACTACTTAGGGTATTTGCTCCATAGTTTATAAAAGTAATCCCATGCTTTAGCATGTGCCCATACTATGCTGATTTTAACTGTGCATATAAGCTCTATTTTTAAGCCAATGGCTTTTAATGCCATTAAAATGTGCTGGCTCTTCAGCTCTTCCAATTTTGTTGTGTCTGAAGTGGAATTGTTCTGGTCAGCCTTCTCTTCTGCCCTGGACCAGGCGCTTTAGCTCCTAACCATTTGGACTTTCTCTGTCTGAACTTCGATATTTACCATACATTTGTTTTGGCAGGGTGAAGTCATTCAGTCATGTGCAATACTCAGGGGAAAAACATGTAAGAGGAGAATTGTGCAGAAGTTACAAATTAAGCTTGAAAGCAAACCTTGAAACTTTTTCATCCTTTTGTTGCCCCTGCAGGACATTACAAACACAACCTACAGTCGGGTGCTTGCTCCCAAAGACTTTACCTCCTCTGAATAACCCCCATCCACATGAGACTGACTGCGATCTTGTTGTGTGGGTCGGCAGAGCCGCTGTCTGCTCCGTTCCCTCTAGCTCTCAGCTGTGCTGGAGCTGATAAACACCATTTCAGCTGAAACGGCGTGGCCGCTGGAGACAGATTATGCGATTCCTAGTACTGTGCTGGAATATTGCTCAATTCTCGGTGCTCTTCACATCGTTTATGTGCCACCCTGGCGTTACTTGGCGGCAGAAGCGGGTTGAAATAGCCGGATGAGTTCACAAATACCTGAGCAGTGGCTCCGTGTGCAGAATAGTATATAGCCCCAAACTCCATGTCCAGGTGCAGTTCAGTCACGGCAGTCATCATTGCTCTTTGCATTGCTCATGGGCAGCATCCAAGAGCTGAGATTAAATTATTACTGTATTATTTGGTTCTGGACCATTGTTTCTATAATATGGGAACAGCCTGCAAGGAATTATATGATTGCTGGGTTTTAGCTGTACATAAAACTGATGGGTGGGTGGTCTAGCAGCAGCAAAGAAGGGTTTTATGTGCTTTTCTTGCTACTGGAGAGCAGAGGGGCTGTTTTGGACTCTGTAATGCTGCTAGTTGAAATGGAGGTGGGGGGTTTGGTGTTGCCTGCCTGATGAGTTTTCAAGGTATAGTGCAGCTAGTTTTGTATTTAAAGAAAACTGGAAGATATTTCCACATTTTTCTGGATTTTTTCTTTATTAAATATTAATTCTCCCACCAAACCAACCTGCCTAAGCCACACCATAAAAGACCGTTTCTTCAACCGAAGAGCTGCCTAAGAGCAACATCAGCTGCCCTGTCCCTGTCTGACTGCGCTTGATACCAAGACCAAATGAGATAAGAGAAGTAGGTGTCCTCTCCGGGTGCTCAGTGCCAGAAGGGTTGAGGGTGGGTGGGCAGCCTGGGTGAGATGTCTCCAGCTTAGGACAAGTGAAGGAATCAATCTCACATTGCATGGGTGGCTGTTGTGGTGTCCCCAGGAAGCATTTTCTTTTCTCCAGCAAATCCATTTGTAATTGCAAGCTCCCTCAATTGTCTCTTCTTTGTGAGTTTTGGACCAAACATTTATTTTGATTATATTTCACTTAAATGACATCTCAATATAAAGGAGATAAGAACACTTTGTACTTGTTGGTACCTTGTCCGTGGTGGGAGAGGGAGAGAGAGAGGTGATGAGGTGTCAATGATATTTGGGTTTGTTTTCCAGTCAAGGGGTATACAGGTTTGTAGAAAGCACACTGAAAAAAAATCTTTCTGGGGAATTGTTACAAAATATGACAACAATGAGTTTAAACTTTTAATGGGAAAAAATAAAGTTGCACCGTGTTATCATTATTTGACAGAGAAAAGCAAAAAAGATGTCATCTGTACCTCGCAAATCATTAGAGAAGTAGTGCTGCATTTTCTTTTCCCATCTGTTACTGTCTGCACTGTTCCACCTTTACGGTAAATCAAAACCTGATCCTATGGAAAAAGAATTGGGTGGATGTGAGGAGAAAAAGAAAAGTTTTCCTTCCTTTCCCTGAGGTTGTGTGTGGTCAGATAGGCACGGCGTGGCTCAGCGGTAGAGGTGGACCTGGTGACAATCTGGCAGCCCTCGTTGTTACGTTGACACGGTGTTGACCATAGATATGTTTACTCTACAAAAAGGAAGGTGCTGATGGAAAACCGAGTTACATCAAACCCCTGCTCATCATCCTTACCGCAGACATCAAAGGCTGCCTTTCCACCTGGAGGGGGAAGAGCTCGCCCCTCTGAAGGGCAGCTCTGCCAGCTGCCCCCTGCCTGCCCCGACTGGTTCTCACGTCTCCCCTGCCTTTCCGCACACCCACACATGCTTCAGAAGCGTCTTGACCTGAGACGTGGGGGGATACCCTCTGCTCTCCCTGGCTCTGACTCACCTGGGATCAGGCCAGACCAGTTCTCAGGTGTGGACAATCCTCCCCATGGGACCAGACAAGCAACATCGTATGATTTAATTTCGGCCATAACACAGACCTCTGGGCTGTTTGCGTTATCTCTCCATGCTGTCAAAACTCAACGTATCTTTTCCCAAAAGTCTCAAGGCTGTAATTTTCAATCCCTTTCCAAACCTACTTGTACTGTCTGCTGCATTTATTCTCCAGTAAAAATGAATGACCCATATGTTAACAACAGTTGAGCAACCATTCTCACGCACAGTAATTACTTCTTGTTTCTTTGAAGCCACCCACTACAGCAGCTGGGACCGGTCTTAGCTCTGCTGCCTCGGCAGAGGGTGGAGTAAGACTACAAAGCTGAGATATTGGCATTCCTCTGCTCAGCGTGTTGCAGGTGTGACTGCATCGTGTATACCACATCCTACATCTCGCATGTTCTAGGTTGTCCATGCCCAGCGAGTGCCACGCTAGAGCTCTGTGCAGGTCACAAGTTTCCGCATTTCCCTCACCCCTGATATTAGGGCAACAGTATTTGCTTGATGCAAATGGAAAATACATCTCTTCTCAGCATTGGTAATAAGATGGAGCTTCTTTAAAATGAAGAGTTTCCGACCGTTAATCACTTTATAATGGCTGTGGAGTTGTCGCTTGGGAGATCCAGTTGCCAATTTGCAACTGTCTTTATTATCTCGGTATCTATGGAGCCCAGTTAGTTTGGCTCTTTGGCACTTTCTTGACAGTTTGGAAAGAATATCCCACTGTGCAAGGAGAGACTTTGCATAGGTGCTGACACACAGTGAATATCCTTTTTTAATCTTGGTACCTACAAATCATTAAGGGCTTTGGTGCTAAGGCTGTGAAAACTGGGAAACAGAGAACTTGGTTTATAATTAAAAATCTCTTTTTATTTCCAACCAGCATCACGTGCCAAGCACTGAATAATCACTATAGTACCGATGATTATTTTTTGGGTATTGTTTCTATTAGAAATAAAATTTCTCCTGGGTAATCAGCACTCTGCTATCACCTCTTGCTTCCTATGATACTGCAAACCCCTATTTGTGCTACTGATGTCACTCTTGCAGGAATGAATGCTGTGCGCCAGATAACAGCAAATGTTTCCAAAGTCTGTTAGAAAGGGAGAAAGTATCCCGCTTTACATATCCGTGTCAAGCTCTCGATAGTCATCAGCAGCCTACAGAAAGAAATTCAGAACCAGTATCAGAAGGGGGAAAAGCGTTCAATACAGCGTTTTACATTTAATACATTATCGCTTACTTCAATTGAAGTAAAGATTTTTGTAAGCTCAGATAAAAGTGAATTCTGTCCTCTGCTGTGCTGCGGTCTTCTTTCACTGCAAGGAAACTCTTCCTGCAGCGTTTTATCTTCTGGTTTAAATCATTTTCCCATAAGATAGACGTGTAATAAATTCTACTCTGAACACATGGATAACAATGTGACCAGCGTTCCTGCAAATCCATCCAAGAGCTGCTCTCAGCCTGGCAAAACATCCTCAAAAGCTCTGAGTGCTTATTGACTTAAGAGGGAAAGGATTTGGCCCTGAGATGATCCTCGGGTGGACATTTTCGTGGCAATGCATCGGCAGGCTCTTGATAGGTTAGAAGAGAGATTTCCCACAGTGTGGATATTCCAGGGTCTGCCACTCTTGGCAAACAACATATTTATTAACAAAACACTGTTTTTCGGGATAATGTCCAGCACTTTGACCTTTCTCCTTCTCTCTTATGCAGTCATTTTTCATCTCCTTTTCTTCTTGCCAAGCTGAAGATACTTTCATGGATTTTCTAATTCTGTGTAACGACTGACCAGCACAACAGAAATTGCAGTCAATGCAGCCTTTGGGAACGTAAAGGCATCTTCTGGATAAATAAACCAAAAATAACACACAACTCACAAGAAGGCTCCGGAGGCAGCTGGAATCTAAAACTGCAGAGAAATGCAGAGGGGAGGGGCCGGGCGGACACGCTATGAAAATAACCAGTAGCTTTTTTTTCACTCATACCACTCCTGTGTCTGATGTGAACTTCTCACAGAGGGAGGTATGTGATAAGCGGGCACCAAGGACAATTTTCTCTATAAAACAGAAATCCAGCACTTTTCACATACCACCAACTAAATCATGCCTATGGAGTGATGTTGTAAACTAGATTTCTTTTTGCTTTGGGTCTGTTTTTCTCCCCGGCCTCTCTCTCCCACATGTCCACACATGCACGCTGACAGCCCAGGCCCTGGCTCAGCTGCTCTTGGACAGGAGCACATCTCACAGCTTGGGATTTGGGATTCTCACAGCAGGCTTTGCCCCTGCCAAGAATTCCTTGGGGCTGACTGTAAGCGTTGCTGACCGAAGTGGCACGGAAAACCCAGAAGTGTCTGGGAGCACATTAATCTTTTGCCAGAAGGGACGAGGAGGCCCTGCCAATTGCCTATTGAGTTACAGGCATGTGCCATCTTCTGTTGCGGTCCCGCTGCTGTTGAGCGGGCAGGACAAAGCCGGATCCAAAGAGGCAGTTGTCGCGGAGTCGGGCTGCGGATGCTCTGGCGGAGATGGCTGCCATGACAGATGGAAGAGCATGTCTTCCAGATATATCCCAGTCTTTCTACATCTTTGCTTTTTCCATTTCTGAGCACCATCCTTTTATTTTCCAAGTCGAGTCAGTTCAGAATTAGTAAAAGATGAGAAATCTTTCTGTTAGAGTTGCTCCAGAAGCAGAGCAGGTTTTCACAGGTCGGTGTGGATGCTTGTTTCACACTGAACTGGCATGTCCCGAGTACACCTCTCTGCAAACACTTTTTCCTGTGTGCATACAGACCAGTAACAATACCAGTCTCTATCCTACTGGAAAACTGCTCTGCCTTCCTCCCACAAGGGCAGAAAGGCATGTGAAAGCCACATTTATTATACAGATGCAAAAAAAAAGAAAAAAAAAGGAAAAAAGTTTCTAGATACTGAAGTGATATTTCAGCCATGAAAACGCTTCTGTAATGAGTTTACTTCTGGGTTATATCTTAGCTGTCAGTAGATATGTGAAATCGTACTCTCCCTACTTCACATCCATCACCCCCTTTCCTGCAGTTATTTCACTGCTTTTCTAGGTGGAAGTCTTCCCCCCCCACCCCTCTCCCCTTTTTTTTTGCTCTCTTTTCAGTTTCAACAGCCCAGTCAAGAAATGCACTCACCAGTAAGGGAGATCACCCTTTGAACGGCATCATTGTATTTCATTTAGAATTACAGTAACATTTATAGTCTCCATGAACTAGGAACTAAAAGTAGTAAGTTTAATAAATAACTAATAACTATACTGTATTCTGTTAAAATAACATAAATGATAAACAATAGCTACAAGTAACTGCTAAAAAGCATATTTTCCCCTGTGTTAAGATTACACCACATATAGAAAGAGAAGAATCCTGTAAGATGTTAACTGTGCTAACCTATAATATTAAAATGTGATAGAAAAATTGCAAAAAGAGTCAGGTGAATAAAAATGTAAAATAGTAGTTCAAAATTGTCCTTTTGCTCTGATCTTTTTTAATGTTGGTTTGGTTGTGCTTTTTTTAAAATCATACCTCATGCCTGACAATTTTCAAGGAAAAGCAGTGCTCATAAAGGAGAAAGCCTGGGACAGGCAGCTGTGGCATTTGAATCAACTTTATCATGTAGGGACCAAACTCTGTTTCCTTTCTCTTGTGAAGAAACGTTTCCGATAGCAGAAAGACTGATTTATATAGAAACAGCCATAGAGTAGACACCAACCTGCTTCTTTTCCCCCACCCTTATTTCGTTATAACAAGAGTAATTACTACATTTCGACGTTAGTGTAAGTAGCAATTTGAGTCCTGCGCCTTATGATTTGAGAAGGTGGAGAACGGGATTTGGAAAACATAACTGCTGGCAAAATTAATGCTGATTGTTGCTAATATTATTTTACGTGCTTTAGGGCTTGGGGTGCTGTTTCCTTTACTCTTTGTATCTGATACACAGGCACGCGTGGCACTTCACAGTCCTGAGAAAAAGCAAGTCCATTATTTAGTTATATACAAAAGCCACTTCTTCATCAGTGTGACTCTGGGATTAACTACATGCACAGAAACTCAGGAGAGCTCTGGAGAAAATGAAAATGAAAGTAGGGCCCAGTACACCAACACGTCTATGCCAGTATCTGTACCAGCAATACCAGCATGATTTTACTTAAAATAAGGATTTGAAGAAAGTGCTTAAAAACAGGAGGAAGAATTCATGTGACAACAAATTAATGGTGAAGAAGGGGAGAAGAATAGTATAATCAGTCACTCAAGGTGGACTGTATTAGCAATTCTTCATATATATCTATATAAAAACTCTAGTCTTTGCTATATATCAGCAAATAGCAAAGAGGTATTTCTCTGCTGAGCTATGCAAGCATCAGGTTGCATTTCTGAGAAGCCAACACCATCCTGATGTGCCCGGCCAGCGGATACACGTTGACACCCTTCTTTGGTAAGCTGTTCGATCTCATTTCTCCTGGCAAAGCAGTGGTTGATGTGGCCTTAGAAAAGACTTTTCATATGTTCTGTTTTTATCCTTCCTAAGGGTCTTTCATGTTGCCTGGGCTCTCAGAGAACTCTGCAAGATGAGACTTTATGTTGGCCTTACATGAAAATTTCATTTTTCCAACATACTGCACAAATGAAGAGTGAGACTCTCCTACACTGACGCGATGGTTTATCAGTGTTATCCTGAGCCGGGATAAACAGCACCCAAAGGAGCAGGAATGGGAGATGAGGTCCCAGGTGGCACAGTCGCAGTTTGCCAGCCTGTAGTCTTCTTCCTACTGGGACACAGAGGTTTTCCTTCCGTCTACTGAGGAACCAGCTGCTTTTGCACAGGCGGCACCTCTGAATTTCCTCGCATCCAAACTGCACGGTGTTTATAAGGTGCTGAGCGGCCGGCTGTTACAAAGCAGCATGTGTGGAGCTGATCCTGAAGATTTATGATGCATCTTTTGGTCTCTCTCTGGTCCATTTCCTTAATCATGATGCTGATTACCAGGGCAATTGTTTTTTGTTCTTTTTTCATTTCATTTTACTTTCCTTGGAAACCATAACAAATCTTTGCTTTGTTTTAATTCCCCTCCAACCTTTAAATGAGCCGCTCTTCTCCCAGACAGCTGTAGGCACAGAGAACACCTTGCAGGCACTGTTGTGTTAAAGGCACCCGAGTGTGAAGCAAAATAATTAAATGGGGCTGACATGGCTTTCAGAGAGGTTTGCTGATCTATCCATGACAATTAGACGGCCCCCGAGCATTGCCCAGCCACTTACAAGCGAGGCGAGTGTATTCAGAAAGCCGGCTCTGGAGTATCACCCAGCAGAAGACTAATTTTCCTCCCAAGTATCGTTGTTTTTGGTTTGTTTTCTGAGGAGGAAGGGGCTGGGGGCTGGCAGAAGGTCAGCCTTTGATGCCAGCCAGAGAAGGGGAGGGAAAGGTCTGACTCAGGAGTGCGCTCCCAATTATTTACTTCTGCTTTTTCGTTCCAGCTTGATCTTTCCTGCGGCTAATGGGTGTTTTTCAGGCCACGTAAGCAGTTGGGGCACATCCCCCATGGTAGGGAGATGTTGGGGGAGCCGCAGCAGAGCAGGTCAGGGCTGGTGCAGGGTAACCCGTGGCTGAGATGCTGGAGAGGGTCTTGGGGCAGGCAGATGGGGGATGACCGCCAACACCATCTGCCCCAGACCCCGCCCCAGCTTTCCCCTCCCGGTGTCTCCCTGACATCTTCATCACCCACAATGGTCTGGTCCAAGCTGGCCAGCGTGTTCCTGCTGTGATTGGTGCCGACAGGTTTCTTCACCAGATGTTTAGGTACCACAAGCGTCCTGAGCAGCGGGCATCCTGCAGAGGGGACACTGCTCATGCCAGCCAGGGAGACATGGATGTCCTGCCAGGGGTGCGTGTGGCCCCTTCCCCGTGCCTGCCTGCCGCTGACATGTCACGGTTAATGAGTGTTTTGCTATAGCACTGCACCAAAATGTGAGCATGGTCCTCTCAGCACGGCAGGATCGAAGCACCTGAGGCTGCCAGTGTAGCTGCAGCTCTACTGATCGGGACAGGGAGACAATTAACCTGCAGATAATTTTGCAGCAAGGCTTTCGCTTCATCCCCTTGCCCCTGAAAATCAGGAAACTCTTGTATGTAGCTAATGAAAGACGGCAGAAGAAAGGGTTACTAATAGGGCTAATTAACAAGCGGGGCTGAAAAAGAATGTCATGTGCTATAAATCAAATGAAATACAGCTTTTAAGCAGTGACCATTAATTACATGCTTGAATTGAGCTGTGTATGTATGTTACTCACCTGTGGGGCAAGTGAAATTGCCCATCAGACTCTTACTGAATACGAACAAAAAAAATTTGACCTCGGGAATAAAAAAATTTTTTTGGTGAAATTGCTGATACAAGGAACCGAGTGTCAGCATCCAAAAAGGGACAAGGTACCTGCAATGTCCATTGGGTGGAATTTAGCCTCTTTAAGTCTGAAACCAAGAGGTATGTGTATACAGATGGGGATGGATTAGATAGGGAGAATACAGTTTGTATAGTCATAGTTCTCTCTACATGGATAGTATATTTGCAAATACATATATATGCATACATTAATTTCTATTACAGTACAGCCAAAACAGCAATGAATTTGCCAGTGTTTTACTGTGCAGCCTTGGTGGGAATCTCCTGCCCTCCTACCAGTGCCCCCCATTTCAGTGGGCAGGCAGAGCGCACCCCTGCAGTCAGACCGGCCTGGGAGGCACTCTGTCTCCCACCGGCATACCGAAGAGCTGCTCAGTGCAGATTCATTTTGTGACCAACCCAGACATGGGGGACATCCTCAGTGTCTTGGCCCTCACCATCTGGCCAGGACCTGATGGATGCAGAGCTTCCCACAGTATCTCTGTCAAGTAGTGTTTTTACCCTAATACTAAGGAGGGGAAAAGATCGCTAACGAAGTTTGCATTTTTGGCCCAAATCACAAATTTCAGTAAAGATTGAAAGCACCATAGACAAATTATATACACTAGTCAGCTATTCAAAGTTATCTAAAGAGTGGAGATTTTTTCTGAGGAATTCCTAGGCTATGAAGGTAGAATAAGCATCTCAGTATATAGATGTTGTTTCATTCCTGTCCCAAAGAAGAAGCTCAGCTAGCAGATGAGACAAAATCTGGCTTGACAGTTCTATTCATTAAACTTTGCAGACATACTGCTTTTCGTCCTGTAGATAAAAACACCATAGCATTAAGTACGGAAAAATGATGATTCTGTGTTGAATTCTATTGGGCTCTATGGGACTTTGATAAAAATAGCTGTATATGAATTATTTCTCTCCTTTTAAAACTTTGGGATGAAATTGTCACAAGAAGTTCTCATTTGTCATGATGAGATACCTCTTACCTCTCTTATTTTCACTGGATGCTTTGAACAAAGTCAAGCTCTTCCTGAGGTTTCCAGGCCTTGGAGTTCCTGTTGATGTCCACCATTTGCCAATAGCTGAGGAAAAAGAGAAGGCACAGGTTTCCCTCCGTCCTCCCTGTACTTGGAAGTTGCTGGGTAATTTTTAACTCAGCAGTAACAATTGCCAAAAGATCGTATGTTGATGTTTCATACCTCCTAATGACATGGACCTAAAATCTCAAACCTTAATCTTTTTCTCTTTCCAAAAGGCAATCTTTGAAAGAGCTGTTATTCCTATTTTCTGCCTCCTCTTCCCCTGATCCATTTAAGAGGAGAAAATCCCAAACAAAACCAAAGAAAAAACCTTGACCTATTGGCACAGCAAATCTTCTGGGGAGGTGCTGCTGAATTTGACCAGTAGATGAGTATGAGGAGTCTTAAAGGGTGCTCAGAGGGCTCGTTCTGGTCCTACACAGATAAATTTAGCACCTCTGCAGTTGTACTGGCAAAAGTAAAATTACTGCTGGTTTACACTGGTTCAATTCAGCCTTGGCCCATGACTAAATGATCACAGAGCCATCCAGTGGGCCATAATGGAACACTTCTTACAGCTGGATCAGAACAAAAGATAGGGAAAACCATGTGGGATTGCACACCTCCTTAGCTGTACCCCAGCTTTTGTTGTCGAAATCCTTCCCAGGCACTCCAGCCCATTCTTTGGTGCATTGCTCCTCTTCCTCAGACTTCCTGAAACTCAGTAGTTTGGAAGGGCCAAAAATGCTTGAGCCAAAAATTGATGAGTTCTAACAAGCCAGGAAAATACAAAATAACGCTATTTCTGAAATGTTGCTGTTTGTTTGAAAGGATTCCTTTTTCATTTATGTCGAGCAAGTGCTCTAAACTCCACAAATTCTAAAGTGATTTAACCAAAGTTAAACTACTATCAGTTTCTGATGGGTAATCTTCAAACAGTAACATAGTGTTGGAAGAGATATTTGGTGTATTTGGCAGGAATTAAGCAGTTAATGTTTTATCAGCTTGAAGTTAATGATATACACACTATTAGTGCTTCTGTCTGTGTTCTCATAAGATTTTCAATACATCACCCTGGAAATGTCTGATTTGGTACTGTGAGAGTAACTCTGTTAATTCAAGCGCCAAGAAACTTAACTAAATGTTTTTCCATTATATGTATGTCTTAATGATAAGCTGATGGGGGAAGGCAGAGAAAGGCTGAGAAAGGAGACTGTAGGAGCTGGTGGGAAGAGTTCCATCTGTTCCCTCTGCTTTCGGGCACCTTCCCTTGAAGGAAGGGAGAGCATGGAGATAAATAAGCCTCAGCTGAGCCTAAACTCTTTCTTCCCAGAATTTTTCGGATGGGGCTGTGGGTGTCTCCCTGAAAGGATGCCCACTCCTGGTGAAATTTCACCAGTGACAGATCACATTCAGAAAGGCTCCGGCTGTGAATGAAGACCAACGCTGTGAGGTCTATTACTGCTTTCTTTATTGGAAATGCAAAACTTCCTTCATCACTGGTGGGGCAGCTGCAAAATGCACATGCAATCCTATAGGTGTTCCAATGAAGTTAATCGGGAACAGAGGGCAAGAGGGAAAGATGACAATAGCCAAGTTTCTTTGTTGTTAGGCTTTTTTATGTGAAGTTAGTCATCTTGTAACGTTAGTGTTAGAGTTTTATTTGTGGGCACTAGGTAGAAGCGCGCCCAGAAGCCTGGATTCCAATTGAATCATTTTGGGAGAGCCTTAGTGGCATACGTGAATACATTTTGCTCAAATGTTTTCTTTCCATGCAGGATGGATGAAAACTCCAATGTTCACTTACATGCTGAATCAAACTGCAGATCAGAATGAATGACTGATGAGATCCTGTACTTATTTACCGAGCTATTTATTCACCCGTCAGAAGCATGGTATCCAAAATTAACCGTGCCACTGTAATCTCAAGATCACTTGATAAGACAGTAGGAGTCCTGGGAGTTATTTCCCTTGCTCAATCATACACACAACTCCCACCTTCTGCAAATTTATGTTTCTTACGTGCTATGGTTCTATTTTGACTGTACTTAAACAGACATGGCGAACCTCACTTGGTATTAAAACCCTGACACAAAGCAAGACTAGCGAGTGCGTTCAAAATGGGCATTTGCTGATCTGTTATCCCCGAACCAGCCCAGTGATATGAAAACCTTGCAGATATGATAAGGAATGTGAGCCCTTCCCTGAAACCTTTGCAATGGTAAAGGTTTTCTGCAGTCAGATGGTTTAGGGACACATCTGAAACCCAGGGAATGCAGAAGTCACCATTTGCTTGATGCCAGAGAGGTTCAGAGCAAGACCTGGGAGAGGGAATGTCAGCCTTAAGCAGATATTGGAGATATATATGGGATTTCTTCTTGGCCTTGAGTCACAGTCTTCTTCATATGCACAATTCTGATTTTCTCTGCTCTTAAGCTGGCTGTATGCCCAGCAATAGGCAAGCTGAGGACAGAGGAACTACAGTGTTCCCATCCTTCATGCGCATTTCAGAGATGCTGAAATATTTATGTTCCCTATTAGGAACCCGTGTTACATTTAGTGGAGAAGCAAGCATGAGCTGCAGGGAGCGTTGTATGTTGTTATTATTTTATAAAACACAGTGGCTAATGATGTCCTGTGAGCAAGCGTGACGTCTTCTTCATCTTCTGGGTTGCATCACGGCTAACTTTCCTGCGCTTAGTGCTTTTCTCTACTCCACTTGCTGCTTGGTAATTAGCGCCTGCTCCTCCGAGGGGCTGCACAACCACAGAGCCCATTTGCTTCCATGGAAATCCAGGGCATGAAGCACCCAGCAGAACTGTGCTGGTCCACTGTACGCCTGTTACGACAGCTGTGCCCCACTGGTGCAGAGTGCCACTTTCAGGGCAAAACAAACAAACGGCGATATAGTAGATCATTAATAACTCAATAGGACACAACTGTTGCTGTGAGGAACTCGTATTTGTGCTGTCAAACCCATTCGGAGGGTGCGGGACACCCTGGCTGGCAGGTCACACTCAGCTATTAATATCAAGATGCATCCCAGAGCTGGGATGGGTGATGTTCTTATCTCCCAACTCAGAAAAGGGCTTTGGTGCTGGGTTCGTGGCTTTGTTCTGAGCCCACCAAGCAAGGCTGGCTCTTGAAATCGGCCGGCAATGAGGGAGGAAGCCTTGGGGCAGCTGTACAAAGCTGCTTGCAAGCATGGTAGCAAGCCAGACCGTACCCGCATGCATACATTTCTCCTTGGTCTGCAGACAGCTGAGTAATTGTCTCACACTTAATTGTGCGATACACACGGCTAACAAGTAATACTCTATTTAAAGAAACGGGCAATCCTCCTCCCCAGGAGCTGTTGTAACACTGTGAGGGAATATCCAGAGGGACAATATTTTTTCCTTCTTTCCCTTCCCTTTTTATTTTAGACTAATCAGAAACACTGCAGATTCAGCCATCTATAAAAGCATGCCTCCAAAAGGAATTTGATTTATTTTTGTGAAATGAATGTGTGGGTTTTATTATGCATGGCAGGTATGGTTGGAATCCAAGTATGAAAATTGTGTTTTATGCTGTAGACCCTTGGGTAATGAATTAAATGGCAACACAAACATATCTACCATTGAAGAATGCCACAATATGAAGGCCCTTTCAAAAAAAACTAAGTAAACAAACTGTAGGAGAAGAGCAGATAATTTTTTTTTTTTCTCTTTGTACCTCTATTATTCAGTGCTATTTACATCCTTTATTTTCTACCAAGGAAGGAGACGCCTGTGTTAGAACAGAAGCTAAATTCTGGTCTGTCTCATCTCTGCAGCATCCTCAGACTCTGCTCCTTTGATTGTCAAAATGCAGCCTGGAGCAGTCTGGGCTTATCTCCGATCTGATGCTGCTATCAGGCCAGAGTCTTATCCTGAAACACCGCTGTCCCTGCAACCTTTGGTGCCCAGTCACCGCAGTAGGATACTGGAGGGCACTGCTTTCAGTAGAGCATCCTCAGAGTGGTTAAGGTATGACTGACAGCATGTGGCTGTCTTCCTTGAATCCACCTACCGAAGGAAAATTGTCCTCTCCCCTCTCTTACCTGTAGGCTGACTGCAGGTTATTATAATAGCAGTGTTATAATAGCATATATGCATATGTCCCTCTGTTTATATGTTGGCTGTGGTGGCCTGAGTTGGTGCTGTCTTTCAAAATGCCACTTTGCTCTTAATTGTTAATACCCTTCAGAAGAAAAGCAAAATTTTAGCACTAAGGTCATACAATTCAAGTCATTTAATACAGAATCAACAGTGCTTTCAGGTTGGTAGATCTTTTTGTCACGCTCCAACATTGGAGACAGTGAAGAGGGAAAGAAGCAAATTAAATTACACTTTCTAAATTGTATCTTTCCACATTAGTAAGCAAGTTAGCTTTAGGAACTGAATAAATAGAGATCAGGTAAGGGATGAGTGAGAGCTGAGACCGCACTGTGAGGTACTAGGCTTGAGACTCACTATGTAAATAAGAGAATTACCAGCTGAATCCTCCACTTTTCCCCTCAGTCCCGTAATCTCCACCCTCAGGCTGTTACCAAGGAGAGGGGAATGAACTAGGATTACCCATCACAACTACTTGCCCCTTTCTGTCCACTTATTTTGCAGGGAGCTCTGAAATAAATCTTAGATTGAATTCAACATGATAGTGCCAGTAATAAAAGTTTGTGGACAATCTTACTTTCACCAACAAGCAGTGTGTATTCTTAGCTTTGACCATAATGGGAGCTTTTGGATTCTCTCTTGACAAAAGTAGCAATGGACTTTCCATCCATATCTACTCTTGGGGGAGTATTAAGAATACATCACATACCTAACACATTAAACATACAGTGCCTTTCATCCAGGAAGCTCAAAAAGTTTTCTTTTTTTATTTCACCCCCCC